>WUAM01000038.1:6258166-6301877 GCA_024336885.1 Actenoides hombroni
TCCCCCCCCTCTCTCCCCTCACTGAATTTGAGGGTTTTTTCTTGCTTTGTTTGAAAAATGTATGCCCAGCTCTTATCTAGGTAACTACCTGACTATTGTTCTAGGCAGGGGGAAGTGAGTGGAGTCCCTGGTTTTACTTTCCTATCCTTTGCCTTTGCAACATATCTGGAAAACACAGACAAAGCAAAGGGTTATGTAAACAGTAGATAAGCCATTGCAGGGTGGGTCATATTTTACAACTGGAGTAGCTCAGGAGTGAACTACTATGTGCCAGAAACAAGGAGGAATTGAGAAAAGAACTGTGCAACTGAGTCACAGAGTCACTCCCAGGATAGTGTTGTTCATGCCCCATCTTTGCTGAAGGCATAAAGTTTCAAGCCAATCCTTTATAATTTTCATTAGTAATATCATTGAATGTTCATTACTCATTTTGAGTAATGAACTATATTATGCAAGTTTTGGTTACCAATACCTCATCCTAGTATTCAAGAAGGCAGAAACAAATTGTAACATAAACATTATTAGGAAGGGAAAAAATCAAGGAAGGGGATACAGTTTCAGTTAATAAAGCTGTTTCCTCTTAGTATCTTGCCAGACCTCTGCATTGTCCTGTTACACTGTGTGCCTTACAGTGGTGTATGTGAAGGATAAGGTAACACTTCACTGTATTGTCAGTAGAAAAAGGTTTAAAACACAGGGCTGAGGAGGGAAGAAGTGGGAGAACATCAAACTGTGATGCTTTCCCAATTCAGGGTTTTGTGTTATGCATAGGACTTGTTTCTAGTTGCAGTAGACTCCTAGGACCATTCAGTGAATAGTGGTAAAACCAGGTCTGAGCTCAGGTCTCCAGTCCCCAGTCTTCCCCTTGCTTCATTCATTACCAGCACTCCCAGAAGAAAGGTTGCAGGAACAAAGGATGAATCTATAGACAATTATAAGCTGTGTGTCAGAGGGAGAACTTCTCTTACTTTGCAAACCATTTTTGAAATGAAAAGGAAAAAAATAAGAACCTATGATTCAATTATGGATTTTAGCTGAATATGTGTTACTATTACCTGCTATTTCTATTATTTTGTAGTATAAAGACTGGACAGTCTCTCCCTTTCTGATGTTAGTGTATTAAACAATCTGGTCTAACTTTGAAGGTAGTTCTGCTCTGAGCAGGAGGTTGGACTGAATGACCTCAAGAAGTCCTTTCCCATCTACTTTTTTGTATGACTTTATCAGCCTTTACAGAAACTCTATCATCTGACACCCTGACACACTAATGTGAACCTTCCTCTGTCCTTTCACCCTCACCTCTCAGCAGAAAACTGGCTCTTTTTCTCAGCCATGACACTGTTCCGACTCTGTGCAGACTGGAGTCCACCTGATGCAGGTATGTGGCAATCAGAGCCACTGAGACTGGTGTGATCTCCTTGTATCTTGTGCCTGGTACCTGCTCTGAGTTTTTTTCAACACTGAGTGAGTTATGCCTCTTTTTGGCAAAGTGCTCAGTAATGTGGCTTTTGCAGCATACTCAAAAACCTGTGCAACAGAGCTTTGATGAACTGAGACTTAGCATAGATGAAAATAAACTATGTCCCTCTTTGCTAGTACCTCAGTGAAGATGACACTGGTATAAGAGCAAAGAGGGTGAAAGTTCAGGTTATAGACATGCTGAGATCTTTGGTAGGCATTAAGGACATCTCTTCTGTATAGAAAAAATAGTATGTGTTTTGGAGACAACACTATTAAGTGATGCTAAACCTAAACCTGAGCTCACATTTTAGCAGATAGTATTTTGTCGTGTTTCCCTAGAGGCCTGAAACATTCTTCTGGTTGTTTCCTAAAAGTACCATGCTTCTATGAGCTGACCTCCAAATCTGGTAACTGGCATCACTAGCACCTACACTGACTGATTGGCCCCTAAGCTATATTTTGGCACATAAACTCTCTGTGATGCCTATACTCCCTGCTTTACTTATTGGAGACATACCTAGGTTGAGACAGTGCAGTAAATAAGTTAGTCCAGAAAAACTTCTACAAAAGATGGAGAAGAAAAAAAAGACACTTAACTTGGACAGGAGTTAAGAGCGGTTAAGAAAGTGTAGCTAAAACCTGAAGTATATTTCTGTGTTTCAGTATTTCTCAGCTGCAACTTATCTGATGTATTATGAATACAAAAACTGAGCTTCAGTGTTCCTTCAATGACCCTGTCTAGCAGAGTGAATTCCTCGGGGCTGGGTTCTAGAGAGCAGGCAGCACAGTCTTTGCTATTCCTGTCAGCCATTGCCTTGAGTCAGCTGCTGCTGACCTTTCTGCCTCCTTGTAAAGGCTTAGGCTCACTTATGCCTTTCATTCACTCATTTACCTGCCTTTATCTCAAAGTTGATTTCCTCCTTCTCACCCAGTATCAGTGCAGTTAGGAGTCTCAGGTCCGGTGTCCCATGTCTTACCTTTTAGATATAAATGCAGATGCAGTTTGTTGGATTCCTGATTTTAAAATTTTGATCTCCTGTTTGGTTCTTTTAGCTCTCTTACAGTAAATTAGTTTATCATAGAGCATAGGACACATGAACTTTTACAATATTCATATTACTGGGGGCTGCAACAGCAATGATTCCTAATACTCTGTACATACAGACGCCTGCACTTTTACTGTGTCTTTAACATTTGTCAATAGCTGCCTGTGATGTCTTCAGACTCATTGTTAATCTAGGTGACAAGCTCATGGAGGCTTGAATGGCCTCTGAAGAAGTAATGTTTTCACTTCTTTAAGCAGCTGTTGCCTTTTGGGGGTTCTTTTATCACAAGGATGTTATGAATTTTAAGTCAGCCTCTTCCTACCTCCCTCATGCTCCCAGCTAAAAAAAAGAAATTCAGTTAGAAAAGAAGCAATTAGCTAACACTCAATCTGCTGCAATGCCATAATGGTAATAATAATGGCATTTGGTCTGGATGCCCATAGGGACACAAGAAATTCTTTATCTTGTGCAGTCCTAGAGTTTTAATTTTGTTGTTTTCACTTCATTTTCTTTTGCATGAGAAGAAAAACCCAAAAAACCAAGCACGCTTTGGGCATTCTTTCAATCTAATAATAAATGTGTGTGTGGTGAAGTTCCATTTGGAATTCTGTATAATGAAAAATATTTAGTATTTTTGTACCTCAAAAGCAACAGTAAAACTGTTAATAAGAACTCTTTGCAGAATTTTTTAACGTAATTTAATTAGCATAAGTTACTGGTAAGACAATTGCCCCTATAATCCTCTACTCCCAAAGGACAGAAGCATTATGATCTGGAGAGAGAGAAGATGATCAGACTAGCTGTTATGGATTGCCTCATTCAGGTCACAGTGGCAAAAACATTACCTTAGGACTCTTGAAATTAGTAAGATTTTTTCATTGGATGCTTGATACTAAGAAAAAGAGTTAATTCACTTGACTATCAGCACAGTGCTTGAACTTAAAATAAACAAATTTACTGATTAGAATAGTATTTGTAAAAATACTTTTTGATGATCTGGGGTTTCTTTTTAAAAGAGTACCAGTAGTCATGAACTTATTGAACTGGTAAAGTTAAGCCAAGTGAAAATTTCACTTTATCAAAAACTCGAATATTGTCTGGCCTTAATAAAGCGTGAAGCTTAAAAATACAAAGAGACTTGTGTTTTTAACAATTACTTGTTATGATGTCACTTCTGCTTTTATTTTCAGCATACTCAGACTCTGAAGGTTGGCGGTTTTTTGGCTTTGTACAGAATAGGTAATTTCTTTCTTAAAACATGCATAGCAGAAACCAGAGATGTAAATATCCTCTTTCCTGCTGTGGCTAAACCACTCAAACAAATAAAAATGAGAGTACTTTGTGTAAATAAGAAGAATAAAATCCTATAATGAATTATTAATGTAACTGGGTCATCACCTGTAGAGGTTGTCCAAGGGTGTGGGTTTCTTTTCATGGACATTAATGCAGATCTTGTAGAACACCCCCTTGCATTCCCTTCTCTGTCCATGAAGAGCATGACTATGCCTGGAAAGATTGAGAAAAATGTTGCTTTTTTTGAGATTCACAATAGTGTACATAGGGAGTCAATTATCCTCGGACAGGCACCATTCAAATTCCCAGTAGCACTAGAAGTGCCAAGAAAACCCCAGAAAATTTAGTGGCTTTGTTTGGCTTGGAAAATACACTCTGAAATTTGGCTTTTCATTTATCCCTGAACCCTATAGCATGCTTCACCCTAGCTGCAGCCTGACTGAAGTCACATTATGTTTCCTTGATCAAGTTTACCATTGGAGCCTTATGCAAGCATGGGACTTCTAAATGCATTTCAGGCCTGGGCTTCAGGCACAGGGAGCTTTTCTACTCACTTCAGGGTTTTAGACTGGGCTTTATTTGGACTACGATTGTCTGCCAAGTTAAAGTGCAGTTCTCATAAGGTTTCCAGATCATCCTGTTACTAGGTGGGCAAAAAAATCCCCAGCAGAATAGTGTCTTGGAGTTTGATTGGTCTTCTGGACTGGAAGCAAAAGCAATTGATACAGAAAGAAAGGCTTGGAAAGGAGACAGTATATACATTTCAAGGCTGTGAATAGAGCCAGTTTCAGCTGACTACTGGCAAAATTCCATGCGTCCTTCTTTTCTATGGACAGGTTTATCTGTTCCCATATGTTAGGCCCTGCTTCAGTTCCAGATTCTTCCGCTTTCATTCTTTTGAAAGCATCTGTCCTGTCAGTGCTCTGCCTTGGAAATTAAGAGGCATTAAAACTGCAGGCAGTTATTTCCATGATTTCTCACTCTTAGAACATGACAAACTCACTACAAAACTTTTTGTGTCTTGCATGTGCATGTCAAATGTGTGGAAGCCAAAGCAAAGAGGCAGTGCATGTCTGAAAATGACTTCTTGGCTTCCATGAGTGCTTATGACTTTTCAGAATGAAAGACCATTGAATGTTTCCCAAAGCAGCAGCTGTACAAATTACTCCCAAACTGGGAGGAGGAAATATATGCACTAATCCTTGAATTGGTGATCCATGCTGAATATCCTGGGGACAAATTGAAACCCCAGAGGGAAATACCGGATAGTTTCAAGGACCACTAAAAAGCTAGAATCTCCTAAGGGTTTTCAAAGTTTCTTTATTTTATTTCGTATCAGTTTGGTTTTTGAACTTTGTTATCTTGAGACAAGTATGCTCCTAATATTCTACTGACCTCCAGTAAGCATAAATTGACCTTTGATTTCTGCAGCCCCCTACCAAATTGATCATTAAACCCTGGAGGTTAACATGCTTCTGTATGTTAAGATCCTTTGTCTTCTCCTTCCACCTTGTAATGTTAAATTATTCCTGAAAATTCCCAGCCTTGCATTAAATATATAATAAAACTTGCATAAAAATCATAGATTCATTTGGGTTGGAAGGGAACTTAAAGATCACCTAGTTCCAACCCCCTGCCTTGGGCAGGGGCACCTTCCACTAGACCAGGTTGTCAAATGGGGAAGGAGAGAAATTACACACAGTTTCTTCATTGTCAGCATTATGTCAGCTGACATTTCAGCACTGTCAGCTCAGGTTTGGAGCTCTTCTTGAATATTTGGCAATGTTTTTTTCATCCCTGGCTCAAGGGAATGCCAGAAGCAGTGCACTTTCTCAGACTTGCCTGAGCGTCTCCTGCATGATCTTTCATCCAGGTCCATGAAAGAGCATGTGCAGCTACCTCATCACCTTCCATTTGTGTTGGAGTAATATAGTATCTGATCACAGGGCCTTTAGGTCTATATCCTGCCAGCCTATAAATAGGTCTTAATCTTGTATCCCTCATTCCAATAGCAGGTTCTGTTGAAGTGCAGAACTGCTATTATATGTGCATAGTTGATTTACCATCAAGTGGTATTTGTACTCTTGAATTATGAATGAAACTTAATTTCTCTGAATTTAAATATATCATTAGAAAATTACTAAGAGCAATTTTCTCCCCTTAACATCTGCATAATGAAAGTCACTTCAGTGTTGTAGTCTTTCTACATATACAGATCCCATAGAAAGATCTAAAGGTGTCCAAATGCTGTAGAAAAGGAGTGGGGTGCACATGCAGATTTACAGGAGGGAGAAAGAGCAGCTGCACTTTCTCTCCAGATTAGTGCTTCTGAGTTTTGAGTGTTCATTCCAGCTTTCAAATACGTAAAAACACAGATGACTCTCAAGCACATATCATCCTGAAGGATATCATATGATTCTTGTTTGAAGTCCATAGAAGTTATCCATGAGCATCAGCAAAAATAGAACTGAACTACAAACACAAATTCTTGTGTTTGTATTTTCCTTTGAGATACTCATCTGAGTGAAGACCCTAAAAAATCTATAGCATGACATTAATTTCTGTAATCTGCTGAAATTGTTCTGTTCATTACTCTTTCATTTCCACCCTGGATTTGGCATTGTTGTGACTGTAAAGAAACACCATTAACATGTAAACAGAGCTGATACATTATTCTAAACCATTAGTACTAAGGCCTTGCTTTTGCAACTTAATTCCTCTTTCTGAAGGTATGTGCCTTCCATGTCCTACTCCTTCCTCCCTGTACACAAACTTTTTACGTTCCTCACTCACAGGCAAACCACTGTTTTCACTTCCATCCCTGGGCTCCTTGTGTCTTTTCCTCCCCTTTATCCCCACTCTGAATATCTGGACTAGAGTACCCTGGGTGGCTAGGACACCTCCCTCAGTGACGATAAAGAAGCATCTCTGAGGGATCATGTAGGAGCAGATGATCTTGTCAGTGGACTAGGTGAACTGCTGATGTCCCTTCTCGTCCTCTTTCTCTGAGCTTCATTGAAGCGTAGAACATTCAATGAATGATCAAAGTATCAAGCTGATTTATATAACCTCTTTCTGTGAAAGAAAGATGAATACATTTTTTAAAGGTGATCAAATATGTCAGCTGTAAAATATGAAGTGTCACTTTTGTCTGTTAAGTTTGTTAATGAAGAAGAAAAGCTGTGATATACAAATCAGAGGCATAGCAGTTGTTTCTTCCTATTTCAGTTAAGTAATAGGTATTCTATAAGTAGTATCAGTACTAACTGAGATGTTTTGTAGCTGCTGTCCTGTGTAATTTGATCTATAAATTATTGCATAACTAGAATAGTCAAAGTGAATCCTGTGATTTACAGGATTTTCACTTAGGTTGCTATTCAGATGTGGACTGAATGCTTTTAATACAAGAACTGTACCTGTGTCATTTTAAGAACTGTTTTATAATTCTTTTCAAAGAACTATAATGACAACATTAGGGTTTTTTTTATATTATAATTATAAACAAATTTTTAAATCAGATGTAGAGTGCAAAATATTTCTGCTGCAAATATAGCCAACCATTTCTTCTCATTCTGTCATTCTGATTGTTCTTTATATCTCCAAAATAAACTGTGGTGGATTAACCTTGTCTGGTTGCTCTCCTACTTCCCATCTTCAACAGGACAGAGGGAGAAAATCAGATGAAAAAAGTTTGTAGGTTAAGATAAGTGCAGAGAAATCATTCATCAATTACTGTTATGGGAAAACAGACTTGACTTGGTGAAGATTAATATAATTTATTTCCAATTAGAAATAGACTAACATGGTGTTTAACAAAACCAAACTAAAATTACTTTCTCCCACATACCCCTTTCTCTTCAGGCTAAACATTGTTTTTTTTAATTCCTGACTCTTCTTTTCTTTATTCCTGATTCTTCTACCTCTTCCTCCCCTGCCCTGAGTGCCATACAGGGATGGGGATGTTGGACTGTGATCTGTTCATAACATTTCATCTCTGTCAGTCCTTTCTTTTCACGCTGTTCACTTTTTCCAGTGCAGAGTCCCACCCACAGGAGACAGTTCTTCAAGAACTGCTACAGCATGAGTTCTCTGCATGGGGTGCAGTCCTTCAGGAACAAAAGTGCTCCAGTGTAGATGCCCTGTGGGGTCACAGGTCCTGCCAGAAGACTTATTCTTCTCCACATGCTGCAGTTTCTGCCAGGACTGTGCTCCAGCACGGAAACTTCATGAGCTGGAGATTCATTCAGGACATATCCACTGCTGCAGCATATAGTCCTCCATGGCCTTTCAAGGTGGATATCTGCTCCATTGTGGTTCTCCAGGGGCTGAAGGGGGACAATCTGTACCACCATGGTCTTCAGAATGGACTGCAGGGGAATTTCTGCTCAAGCACCAGGAACACCTCCTCCCCTTCCTTCTTCACTGACTTGGTATCAGCAGGGTTGCCTCTTTCACATTTTTTCTCACTGCTCACTCTCACAATATGTTTACCCTTTCTTTATTATGTTATCATAGATGTGCTACCAACACCACTGATGAACTCAACTTTGCCCAGTCATGGATCCATTTTGGGGCAGCTCCTGGTATTTTCTCACAAAAGCCATACCCCACTGTTAAAAGCTTGCCATGTAAGTGTAATAGAGAAATATATATAAAAGTTACATATCTTTTCTCCCATTATTGTTTGCAGATTCATAAAGAAAGTATGGAAGTTTAAATAGAATTCTATAAGTGGCTTTCATCACCGATGTTGGCATTCCTTTTATTTCTGTGGTAAAAATGGGCTGCAGAGCATTTATCTTGTATATTATATGATACTTTGTACATTGCCTACTTAGAGTATTTTTCATCTTCTAAAAAGATATTATAAGCTATAGTCCTCACCTTCTTTTAAAAAATTCATGTTGTCCCTGGGTGGTTCCTACAGGTTACAGTATGATTGTATTGCTAGTCTATTTTTTGCAGTGATCAGAAAGGACTTGACAAACAAAAGATCATAGAACATTTTAGACTTTAGTGATTCCTGTTCTTCCTGACTGCTGAAATAAATGATGATCTGTCTAACTGTTACAGTTGAATGTATGAAAGACCCCATGGATTAATGAACTTCAAGGACTTAGTGGTAATGAATCTGAGTCATGTTTTTCTTTACTGTGTCTGGATTTCTTTGATCCCATTCTTGCCTGAAAAAAGAAGACTAAGGTATGCTCACATTCTCTCTTTTTGTTTTTGCCATCAAAATAGTAGATGTTAACACTGATGACAATGATGCTAGATGATGGAGTTCTTTTGGAGGAAACCCAGCATTCTCCAAATTTCCTTCTGCCTTGAAGCCTGAACATGGAATAAAAACATGATGTTCTGCCCATTTTCTTCAGCACAACCAGCAGAGAAAATTCCTCCTGCTGTGGCAGAAGATCAGGCTAATATTTGCTAGTATGGCAGGAAATTCTGATAACTGTTTCTATACATAGCAGAAAAACTATTTTTAATTTACACTTTTCTTCAAAGATATTTATTTCTACCTCAAGAAGTCTGTTTCATTACATAGCCTGTAGTCTCAGGTAGAAATATTGTGGGGTTTTTGTTGGGTTTTTTTCAGCTTTTTCTCTTTATCGTACTTGATAAATGACAATCACTAGAGCTGTAAGTTTTTCAGTTTGAAATTTAGTTTAAAAGCACAACTGCAAGATTATTGTAATGAAATAGCATATATTCATGTATATTTATTAGTATGGAAAATTCTTTAATTGAAATGAAGTATTTAATAATTTATGTAAAACAAGTACTTTGATCCCATGGGTATCAACACATCTTTTGTGAACAAGGCATTTATGAGAAGTTTTCCCTCTTTCATTTAGTCAGTCCTATACAGCATCCTGAGGATAATATGCATTCTTCTTATAGAATGGAATACAGGGACAGATTCTTCCATTTATTGTTTATTATCTGATTAAATTGCACCGAGGAATCTAATACTTGGCATGCCTGTAAAGTAAGGAGTTCTAGCTGAACAGGATTTCAGCACTTCCAGGACAGATGTATATCCTGTATAAAGTTTCTCTCTTCAGCCCCTCTTCTTTCTCCCTCAGCAAATACCTGAGGACTCTTACAAGGATCCATTCATAGCCCACTTGGCCCTTTCCATCCTGACTCTGGGCTTCTAGGAAAGAAATGTAGAAGCAGATAAAGCAACAGAAAAACCAAACAACTGGTCAAAACCCCACTAATCTGTCTCTACTGTCTTTCACCTCATTATCTGCTTCTTACTATCTGTAGACTTTTCTGAAACATGATGAGGTAAATGCTAGATCAAGGATAAGCTTAATGAGTATTGGGAAAGAGAAAGTCCTCAGGAGGAGAAAAGAAGCAATGCCAGGTAGATAGGAGGGAAGAGCTGAACAGGCACTCACTGATGATGAAGAAGTAAAAGAGGAGCTAAGGAGCAGAAGTGTAAGAAAAACTGGAGACAGGAGAAGACCAAGAATACTTTATAGAGCTCTACTGCACAACCTATACAATTTGCCCATTCCTTTGTTTGCTTCCTTTACCTCTATCTCTTTTTCAGTAGGTAAAAAAACAAACCCAGTTGCTTTATTTGAAAGGTTGCCCTGATTCTTAATCGCAATTCTACTATTTTTGAATCAGTATGTACCTGTAATTCCCTTAAGTGTGTACCTGTAAACTATCTCCATTGATATTAGTGACATTGTCCAGAAAGTAAAGTGGCATTTGAGATGAGTAATTATATTGCTATCTTCTACCTTTCTTGCATTATTTCATGGGGCTCATTTCACCAGAGTGCTTGCTCTGTCTCTTACAAGCTTGCTTATACTACGTAGCTCTATTAGACTCTCTTTGTGACTCCCTATTTATAACAATCTAAGTTTAGAAATATTTGATCACATATTATCAGTTCTATAATGTGAGAAACTGATTAGGCATCAGCTATTTTCAATCATACATGGCACAGAAAGCTGCAGTGCTGCAGTACCTTGTCAGGAAGAGGAGATATATTAAGTGTGCAACAAAAAGGGATGAATGCTGTTTCAGGCTGTTGTACAGCATGCTTTCTGCTGGCAAATAGGTGTCCCTTTATGTTCCAGCAGAACTTCTAAATTATTTTACAAATTCTCTTCCTTATAAGAAGTACTATGTAAGTTTAATATAAAATATTTATTATGTGGTTTTATTATAACGAGCATAAAATAATAAGTAAACATAGTATTTGAAGCTTTCTCTTCTAAACAGAGATATCTAAGCATAATTCTCAATTTATCTTCCAAATTCTTTACTCTCACAGTGTTATGGGAAGAATATAGATTGCAAGATGCAATGGAAAGATAGGTTTCAGACTTGTGTGTATAGCTATTGCTCTCATTAAGTTTCAATGTGGAATCACTGGGCTTTGTTTGACTGAATACATCTGACACTTTCCCTCTCATTTGGATGGAGATATGGTCAGACTTCAGTGATTACACACACTGCAATAGAAGCGAAAGAATTCGGTCTTCGATCTGCAGATTTCCGGAGGCAGCAAGGCAAGAAGAAACAGTTTTTTTCCCTATTCTTGATCAGGCTTTTTATCAGACATGTGGAAGCACTTTTGTTTGCTCAGGCACAGTTAGACTGAGGTTTAATAAGATCCATGTGTTAGAAGGATTTTTAAGCCAAATACTGGAGACTCTTCTCATTCCATGTTAGAACACAGTATAAATCCTGCACATATATATGTGCATAGGCATAAATGTGTGTGCATGCATACATCTCTATAGATAAACCTATAATTTTCAGTCATTCAGAGATTGTTCCTCACAAACTTCAACACTTCAAAATTTCAGAAATATTGCAGCCAAATACCATTACAGTATCTATTTATCTTCTTGAAAGTACTGAAGTTAGATATGTAGTCTAAACTACACATTATGTATAGAATTAAGACTTTTCCTGTTTCATAATCAAGGACATATCATCATAGTATTTAGAGGTGGATTACATACAGCACTATTGTGAAAGTGTAAGGGAATGTGTGTTTGAAGACTAGATGTGGCTTCAAAACAATTTATCCTAAGGAAAAAAAGTCAAGACCTGTAACTATTTTTCTGTGTCTCTGCAGTTCAAACAACAAGATGAAGTATGATAAGAACAGAATCCTAAGAAGAATTAAATGTTGTTTGTTGGGGTTTTTTTCAAAGAAGAAACCTCTCAGTATTATTTCCAGGATTTTCCAGGACTGCTTCTATGTACAGGACTAGTTTTGTGGTGGTGTAAGAGCCTCTAAGTGGTGTTGGCCCAGCAAAAGACTGTATAATGAAGAGAAGAATGAGGCCTTTTGTTCTCAACAGGAAGACACTTTTCTGAGTTATATGAACAGAATATCTGAGTGGTTGCCTTGTTTATTCTCTGTGATAGAGCTGCACAATCACAGAATGTGGCTACCTTGGTACCAAGGCTAAGAATAACTTAAGACTAATAGGACTAGCATAGACAATATCCCCAAATAGTGTCAGTTGCTATGAAAATATTTCAAGTCAATCCACAGTGAGGAAGTTCATCTGTATTCACTGCACCACCACCAAATGTGAAAAATAGTAGCTTGGAAAGCTAAGCCATAATTTTCTGAACAAGAAACTATTTCATAGCTGAAAGAGGAATAAGTATGAAAGAAAACTGAATGGAAACAAAGACCATTTACTGCTATAGACATAGAGCTAGTAGAATAGCTATTTGTCAAGAATTGACCTTTTCCTCTTCAGTGCGTCTTCCTCCCTACTGAACTACCTTAAAATCTAAGTAATTGCTATCCACTGTGTGATACCATGGGATTAGAACTTACTCTGTCTGACTTTTATGTATTTCAACTGCTATTTACAGGCTGGCAAGTAAATAAACTCAGTTTTAGACTAGTTCACTCAATTGTTTCACTGAAAGAAGCCAAGAGATAAGAGTTTTTCTTTGACTCTGCTCTCCTTTTTTACTTATTGCAATATTTCTTGGTCACTTCTCTGGAAATGAGATCAGCAACCAACTTAGAATTTAATAGCATTTTTCAAATCAAATTTTGAAAAATGGAGCTGGAGAATGCCTCTGGTAGGACAAAGGGAGTGGCATTTTTCTTCTGTGAGACTGAAGGAATATGATTTCTAGACAAACTATTTTTGAAAATGTCATTCTTTCTACGGGCAAGATTGTACATTTATGTTGTGTGTTCCCTGGATTCATTTCTACAGTACAAAAGAGTTTCAAATGATATCTCACGCAGACTAATGCAAATCCTACTGAATAGGGTCCTTAATATGCTTGAAAGCAGCCAATTTACATCAACAATGGAGTAAGCCTGTTTTGGCTGATACTTCAGAGTTGAAAATAAGGTCTTTGCAAATATTTTGTTTGCAACACACTATCTCCCTGCACTAAACTTCCATGGTGACTGAAGCAAGTTGCATTCTTGTTTCTATCTAGCAGAATATTTAGCAATCTCAAAATCCAGGATCTGCAGTTCAAAGCCATTCTGTGCTATGAGTCAGGAAACAAATTTTGGGCAGCCCTCACACTACTAAATTTGAATCTTTTTAAAAGACCTCAGACTTTCAGTTTTTACTTTCCCAGTCCTCCTACCATGCATTTGGAAATTCTACAGGGCCTTACTGGTGTCAAGGGATTCTGGGCTTTCTTCTCAACACATTGAATGTTTCAGACTATCTTTGATTTTCTGAAATTAGATGATCTTATGGTCCTCAATTTCCAGGGGCCACCCAGGTTGTTGCTTAGAATCAATCTCCAGCAGTTCATTCTTCCTGAAGCAGTTTTTACCCCCTGGAATCTCCCTTTACAGAGAGTTCAGAAAATGATAGTTTTAGATTTTAATTTGAGCTTGCCCTTTTCCACCCCCTCCCCAAATGTTAGCATTTCCTGTGGAAATCAGATTTTGAGTTTCAACCAGGTTTTAACAAAGAATCTAGCTGCCACAAAACTTGGTCATAGTGACTCTGAGCCAAACTGTGGAAACTCTTCATGCCAGTGCTCAAAGCAACCCAAACCACAGTCATCCTGCCTAGAAATTAATCAAAACAGAAAAGACAACACTGAGTATGGTTTTCAGCTAGATTTTTACCCGCCTTCTGGAAATGAAACACACATTGGAACCAAATGTTGTTGAAATCAAATGAGTGATTATAGCAGGAGGTAAGACATGAGACATGTTCACTCATTAGTGATCTACTGGAATGTATTTGTGGCTTGGACATCCTCTTGACTCCTGAGAATCTTTCTCCTGTTGCATTTCACACTATCATTTCTTTTTCCCTTCTTGCCACAGACATTTTAGGTACCTATCTTTAAATGAATTGAAATTATTTTATCTGCCTCAAATGGATAAACTGCTGAAACAAAATTATTACTAAGAATTTTGTCTGTCTGTTCCTTTTGATTGAAAAAAAGTATATTAAATCACATTAAGAGGATCTATTTAAAAATATTATTTCTACTGGTTACCTGACATGGGGGGAAAATCCTGATAGAAATATAGACCTCCCAATATACTGAAAACCTTCTTTTGCAAATATTTGAAGGATGATGGGCAACCCTCTCTCTTGCAACAAGAACCCTACTGCAAACCAGGCAAAACTGGATAATACTTTCATATAACAATAGATAAGCAAACTGGCAGTGGATATAGCACTAAATGGGAAGAACTTTTTGGTTCTGAAGTTGGGAATGGTACCTCTCATTTCTGATTATCATCTTGTAATCTTATGGAAAGGTAGTTCAAATCTCCATTTGTAATTTAAGAAAGTCAGTGGCAACTCACAATGTTTTAGGGACATTTTCTAAGGCATCTACATCTTTTTGTTGCTGTCTGTGTATTTTCATACAGTCAGATCAATTGCAAATATGTTTTACTGTTTAAAAGAAAAACAAAATCTCCACCCTGCTTTGTAATACAAACTGGATGGCCTTGAAATGTTTTGCTGAAAGGTGAAAAAAACCCAGATTCTCAAAAATGTTAATGCTTAGATTTTTCCATATGAATTTAAGTTTTCCCCTTAGAATTTCGAGAAACAAATAAAATCATCCAGCAATTCTGAGTTAAAATCCAATCTTTTCATTACAGGTTGAAATAAATTTGCACATGTATAAAAACATTTATTATAACAAACTGCTCATGGAACAACCACTTGTTTGATGTTGTTTTATTCTGAAGTCCTCAAGAGCAATTAAGAAGTGAGTTCAGTATTTAGTGATTAGCAGCTTAACGCTCCTTTAGTAAAAGAATCTTCACTGATGTTATCCCACTTTTTATATTTCTGTGTAAATGAAACACAGAAGAGCTCTGCTCTTTGCCACACATTTTCTCTAAATGACTCAAATATGGATTTCCGTTTCCATAAATCCATATATATACATAGGAATATAATTCACATATGACTTCATTTACCACTATCCCAAATCCAATCTCAAAATTTAATATAAATAAATGTTCAATGTGAACTCTTGCAGGGATATCTTTTCTCATTTGTTCCTCATTAGAGCCAGTAGTGTAAATTCAACATTCATAAATTATATAAAGTTCTTTTTATCAAGAATGGTTTGTAGAAAATTAATAAAATAAAAGACACTGCCTGGCCTTGAAAAGACTGTTTCATCATAATTTTAAAAGTTAAGAAAAGAGTGCAGTCTGTACATTCTCCCATCTGTTTTCCCACATAGGATAAAATTTGAAACTTCATAAATGGAAAAAGTTGGGAAAGGGATAAAAGGATAAACTGTTCTTAATACCTTTCCAACCATAGGGTGAATTTTTTTAATTTTTTTTTTTTAAAGCAAGTAAGAAGAAAAAAGACAAAATCTTGACATTTAAAAACAAAAAAAAAACCCCAAACCATTGCATTTGGATTATTTTAAATCTCACTTGCTATTTTTGTAATCAAAAAAATTATAATTACTTTAATATTTTGTGAAAAACTAATAATGCTTTCTGAACAAGTAACAGCTTGTGGTATTTTGGGGGTTTTGGTTTTAATTTGACAAAGACATTCCACTAAGGTCGTTTCCTGCCCTCATCTTTTGAGAAAATGGACAGGACATTACCCTCCAAACACACTGCAAACTCAGAAATGTCCTTCAAACATTCCAAGGATTTTAGGAATACTAGAGCTGAAATGCATACCTGAAATATAGTTCTGTAATATAATTCAACCTAACAGTTACCTCAACAAAGTTCTTGATCTATGTATTTCTTCAAGAGCTGAACTCATCTGTTGAAAGTTGGTCTGTGCGGTATTTTCTTTGAGCAGCATCAGCTTGCACATTGGTTCCCATTTCTGCTATTTCAATGCACTTTAGAACACCAGTGCTCTTATAAATACTTAAGCTGAACTCATATTTCACATGAGAGGAGTTACACTGGTAAAAGAAAATTCTGCCAAGATAAAGTCATATACAGCTGTTTTGATGTGAACACCACCGCCCACCCTTCCCCCCTTTGCATGGCTGGCCTTGGGTCTGACTGTTGCTGACATAGTCACTTAGCAGGAACTTGCAGGTGGATGAAAAGGCTCACTCACAAGAGTGTTAAGGTAACTTAATAAGATACAGCTTTAGTGGAGAAAAAAGAGAACAATAGTTTAATAGTTGCAGCAAATATCTCCTATTCATTCTAAGCTGTTGTGAATATTTGTATCTTTTTATATTCAGTATTTGAAAGGGATAAACTCTCATTACCCTAGTTAATAACAGTGGCTGATTGAAATAATTATAATAGTTCCATAAAACTTCATTGAAGTTCTTCTGTCTCGACCAGTTGTCAGATATGCTATTCATACTTTGGGGTATAATTTGATGAATGCAAAAAATACTTTAAAAAATTACCAAAATTGCTATGGAAGGGTAGAAACAAGTTAAAAACCTACATAAATGAAGTTCTAAGGCTTCTGAGAGGATACAGCATTAGGCTTTTATGTTTTAACTTTTTGATGTGAATTGTTGCTGACCCAAGAGATTATCCAAAATCTAGGTCAGGGCCATTTGTGGCTAGGATGAGAAACTGGTAATAGATGCTCTTCAGTTTATTTGCAAAAGACATACAAAATTCCATTTCCCTTATATCAAGAATTCAAGAGCAGACAGTTTATTTGCTCACAGCTTCGAGTCCCTTTAACAGAACCAAAGAAAAGCATATCCATATCTGTCTCCTGGGGGGTTTTTTATGGCTATGCTCCCAGTCCTTAATCTGGTGGTGTATTTGGCATTCTGCTCCTCTTCTCCAGATTCTCTCATCATTCATCTCTTCACATAAACATACAAACCTTCATTAAAAGAATAAAAAGGCTATAAAGCTCTTTCATTTGGATATAAATTGTGCGAGTCTTTTTTTTTTACACTGCATGGCAATGTATTTCAATGTTTGGAGTATATGTCTAGGACAATTTGAAGAACTACTAATTCTTTTTTTTCTTGTTGCTCATTACACTCATCAAGCTTTCTGTGATTTGATATCAATCTTAGCAGATGTGCCATGTGGTTCTTCTTAACTAGCTCTATGCAAACATAAGAGCACACTGCTTCTGAGTGTTCAAGGAGTAGGCTCGTAGAGTATTACTTGTTGCTTGCAATAAGCAGAAGTTAAACTGAGGTAGAAATACTTAATCAAATCTCGTGATCAGGACAATAGCTCTCTCTTCCATCTGATGCACAAAGATACCTATTTCCCCTCATTCAGTGCTGCGTCTTTGCCTCTAATGTTCTGAACTTGCTGTCAACTCAGCTGGGCTGGTTTATTAATTGGAAAAAAATCCTTACTCAGCAGATGCCTCTTCAAGTTTGCAAATCTTCAGTTGGCTTGAAAGAAGACGAAGAAACTGAAGAAATAAGCTTCTTGGGCAAGAGTATCTATCTTAGCCAACATCTAGCTGTACTGAATAGGGAACTTAAGGGTTTATGACTTTACATCAAGATACAAGTCAGCCTTTTCATTTATTTATTTATTTAGTTGGTTTGGGGGTGGGGGATAGGGTAGGATGAACCTGTAAGGGTTACCTGAGAAGACTTGAAATACTTCCATTCTGACTGAACTGATGATTTGGTTTGACATCTTGTTAAATACCAAAATAATTCATCAGGAGCTCTTTGCAAGATTTTATAACCATCACTGAATGTGGTTATGTACACACAGAATTATTTTATTAATTCTGTTGTCTTCCCATGTCCATTTCCAACTTAAAAGATGCAGACTTCAACTGGTGATGCTATTTTCTCATTGTCAGAAGTGATGTCTTTTTCATCTGTACACATCTAGGTTTCCACTCCACTCAGCGTATCACTTCCTAACTTAAATGCCTACTTTGGTGGCAATGTAATTTTTAGTCTTAAATATATTGTGTTTATATTTTTCTATACAGACACACACATTGAGCACAACTGCATGTGTATTTATATGTACAAGTCAATGTACATTTTACAAAGGTATACAGCACAGAGAACAACTCTAATGATTAGTATCTGCTTCTAGCACCTAAATTAATCTGTAAATGAAAGAAAGAAGACATAATTCTCTTTCAATGTCAGTTTATGTTCACATATGCACCAAAATTGCTATGTGAGGTCACTGTCATTGTTCCCATAATAATTTTTCACTACTTTGAGTCCCTTTGAGGCCATCATGTCCAGCTTCCTACTCAGAGCAGGTCCCATTAGATCACTAACAAAGTAGTAAAAAAAAAAATAGAAGTTCCAAGACTTGAAACAGATGCTAGTCGTTCAAACTTTGAGCTATGTGTTGTCTTGAGAGAAATTGCTACCACAAGAACTGTTCTCTTAACAGGAATTAAAATTTAATCTCTTTAATACTCTTAATCACAAAGTAAAAAGGCCAGTGACCAATGTAAATACTTCAGTCAGATTATTCTAATCAAAAAATACTTAATACAAGCTACATTTAAAAATCCGTATTAATAGCAACTCTAGGGCACTTTTCAAAGCCTTAATTTATTGAACTACATCAAAGGGAAATAAATAACTTTTTCTGCTTTACATTTCTCGTTTGGCACATAATAATGGACAGATGCATGAGATGCTAACAACAGATTAAAGGAATCAAGGGATAAAATAATCAGAGTAAATTGCTCTGCTGTAGCTTGCTATTTATCTTTTTCTAGGACAATCCAGCTTATTCTTTCAGTTGTGCAGGATGCAACCCTGGAAGTAACAGGCACTGGGGAAAATACCTCAGCCAGACGTTTGTCCACACACAGGCCATGTTCAGCTGCAGTGTTACCCGTGTCTTCATGCTGCTGCTATCTTGATCACTTATGCTGTTTTCAAAAGGAACATCTATTTCCAAGGGCCTAATAAAGTAAACATTTCAGACCACATTAGGGTTAAGTAGAAAAACTAATGGTCCTATTTGTTGGCTTCTGATTATACTCCTAGCACTTAATCTGGTCATGTCTTTGGCACTCTGTTGCTCTTCAGTCCCCTCTGTTCTGTCTGCCTTTGCAAACACAGAAATCTGCGTAGGATGCAGGAAAAACCCACTAGATGCCTTTACTCATAATAAGAACACTGCTATACAGCTGATGAACATGTGGACCTTGGTGGTTCCAGAGAACAGGGGTGGATTTTTACATGATTTCCTATTTATTTTCTTCAATGGTGGGTGTGATCCTTTCAAGATTCCTTACAGAGATTTGGTCTTCAGAAAACATGTCTCTTGAGAACAAGGGTTTTTTTGAACTGGACATTCATACTAGCAATCACTAATTATCTTTCTCAATGGATGTTTGAAGCAAGAATCTCATATAAAAATAGATTTTTTTAATTTTTTTTTGACAGTTCTACCTTCCTGGTTGTTGGATCACAAAACCAGAAATGTCAAACTGACTTCAGGAGTTGTCCTATAGTTTTTGGGCAGAACATGATAAATTTTCTATTCTTTTTAATCCCTTAAAAATCTGTTTTTGTCCCGGACAGTTGAAATCCTGGAAGATATTCTTATTAAAGAAACATGAGCTGCCTAGCTGAACATAATTTTTGACCTTCATAGTTACTGAAGCAAGAGCCATTGACCCAGATTGTACTGCCTAAATCTGCAAATGAAGAAAATGTTCAGAGTAAAACTTCTTTCTGGAAGGAAAAATGAAAGGGATGGAAACTTGAAATTATCTATATTATTTGTTAGAACACCATCTTGCAATTCTGCTCCCAGGATTGTCAGAAACCTGCCATGGGTGTCCAGAGGTTAGTGCAGAGTATGGAGGATGGACAGAGAAGGATGGAGAGAGAAGTGAGCTAAATGTTCTCATAGGGAAAGGAAGATCACATCTTCCTCATGTTCTTCCAACATCATGAAATATGGCAGGAGAAAGATCTCAGATGCCAATTGGGTTTCTATTTCTGTAGAATATATTAAAGGTTGTGAAAAGCTGTATTTATCCTCGCTAAAGCCCTGTGAGACTGACTAGTCTGTAATCACATAGGAAGCCTGTGGCAAAACATAATTTGAACTTATGCCTTTCAAGCATTGGCTTTCCCCTTTTTTTCTCCTTTTCTGTGGGTCTCCTTGGGGACAAGAAAGAGGGATTAATTTCAACATGGTAGAGTTTAGTTTCGTACAAGAAAAAAGCAAGGCAATAAGTAAGATTGCAACCATGGACTTCAGGAGGGCTAACTTTGTCCTCTTCAAAGACAAACTGGTAGGAATCCCTTGGGCTAAGACTCTAGAAGGTGAGGGGGCCCAAGAGAGCTGGTTGATACTCAGACATTACTTACTCAATACGGGTGCATTCCTTTGAGAAAAAAATCAAGTAGAGGAGGCAGGAGACCAGCATGGATGAGTAAGGAGCTGCTGAAAAAACTTAAGTGGAAGAATGAAGTTCATAACATGTGGAAAAAGGGACTGGTCTCTTGGGTGAATTATAGGAACGCTGTCAAGGTATGTTGGGATGCAACAAGGAAGGCCAAGGCCCTCTTGGAATTAACTCTGGCAAAAGAAGTAAAGGAGAACAAGAAGGGCTTCTTCAAATACATCAATGATAAAAGGAAAAATAGGGAAAATGTGGGCCCACTGATGAATGATGCAGGAGCCCTGGTGACAGAGGATGCAGAGAAGGTAGAGTTACTGGATGCATACTTTGCCTCAGTCTTCACTGATAAGACAAGCCCTCAGGGATCCCAGACCCTGGAAGTAAGAGCGAAAGCCTGGAAGGAGGAAGTTTCTCCACTGGTCAATGAGGATTGGGTTAGAAATCACTTGCATAAACTGAACACACACAAATCCATGGGCCCTGATGGGCTGCATCCACGAGTGATGAGGGAGCTGGCTGATGCTGTTGCTCTACCACTTTCCATCATTTTTGAAAGATCATGGAGAACAAGTGAGGTACCTGAGAACTGGAGGAAAGCCAGTGTCACTTCAGTCTTCAAAAAAAGGCAAGAAGGAAGACCCTGGTAGTTACAGAGTAGTCAGCCTTACCTCCATCTCTGAAAAGGTAATGGAGCATCTCATTCTGGAGATCATATCTCAGCAGGTGGAAGAAAAGGATAGCCAACATGGATTTACTAAAAGGAAGTCACGCCTGACTAATCTGATAGCCTTCTATGGTGGTGTAACTGAATGGGTATACGCAGGGAGAGCAGTGGATGTTGTCTACCTTGACTTCAGCAAGGCTTTTGATACTGTCTCCTATAACATCCTTGTGGCAAAGCTCAGGATGTGTGGGTTAGAAGAGTGGACAGTGAGATGGGTTGAGAACTGGCTGAACAACAGAGCAAAAAGAGTTGTGATCAGTGGTGTAGAGTTCAGATGGTGACCTGTAAGTAGTGGTGTTCCCCAGGGTTCAGTACTGGGTCCAGTCTTATTCAACATCTTCATCAATAACCTGGATGAAGGGATAGAGAGTATTCTCAGAAAGTTTGATGATGATACCAATCTGGGAGGAGTGACTGATACAACAGAAGGCTGTGCTGCCATCCAGTGAGATCTGGATAGATGGAGAGCTGGACAAAGCAAACCTAATTAAGTTCAACAAGGATAAGTGTAGAGTCCTACACCTGGGGAGCAACAACACCATATACCAGTAAAGGTTAGGGGTAGACCAACTGGAAAGCAGACCCATGGAGAAGGACTTGGGCGTCCTGGTAGACAATAAGTTATCCATGGAACAGCAATGTGTCCTTGTGTCCAAGAAGGACAATGGTATCCTGGGCTGCATAAGGAAGAGTGTGGCCAGCACGTCGAGGGAGGTTCTCCTCCCCCTCTGCTCTGCACTAGTGAGACCACATCTGGAGTATTGTGTTCAGTTCTGGTCCCTCTAGTTCAAGGGAGACAGTGAAATACTAGACAGAGTCCAATGGGGAGATACAAAGATGATGAAAGGACTGGAATACCTTTCTTATGAGGAAAGGCTGAGAGCTCTGGGGCTGTTCAGCCTGGAAAAGAGAAGACTGAGAGGGGATCTTACTAATATTTACAAATATCTCTAGGGTATGTTTCAAGTAGAAGGGTCCAGTCTCTTTTCAGCTGTTATCTGTGATAGGACAAGAGATAAGGGTCACAAGCTGAAACAAGGAAGTTCCACCTCAACATAAGGAAAAAATTCTTCCATGTGAGGATGACAGAGCACTAGAACAGGCTGCCCAGAAAGGTTGTGGAGTCTCTTTTTCTTGAGACTTTCAAGACCTTCCTGGATATGTTCCTGTGTGGCCTGCCCTGGGTGTTCCTGTGCTGGCAGGGGCGTTGGACTAGATGATCTCCAGCGGTCCCTTCCAACCCCTATCATTCTATGATTCTATGATTCTCTGAAGTGATGTTATGGAGCTGTACAGGGACACATAGAGTCAATCCAGAGGCAACAGGTCTGAATCAGCTGTGTATTTGTTAGTCTCAGATCTGTTACAACTTCAAATCTTTTTGCTGGAGCAAGCCTACTTCTCTACAGTAGACCAACACTGAAAATGGGGTTAGCTGGTTCACAAAGAAGGTATTCTTGCTAATAGAGTGCACTTTGTGAAACTCTATCTGCTTTGTTCTCCTCCAGGATCAGTGTATAGTCTTCAGTTGTTTTTGTTTAAGTTAATAACTGGAAGAAACGCCCTTCCTCTGAGATCATTGATGGCTTACAAACTTTGCCATAATGTTCTAACTTTCCCCTTTAGATTAGCATTTACTGCACCAGCAGTTAAGCTGAGGATGGTAATTTAATTATAACTCTATCAAATGTGAATCATCACAATCCAAACCTAAAAAAAGATACTATCCTTTTTTAAAAATACCCATTCTAAATAACTATAATTAGATTCATAGGGAGTATACAAGTTATAAGGAAATCTTTTGGTATAGTTTTCATACCAGAAAAAAAGGTCCTTCCTTTGATAATTCCAAACACAAACAGTCAAGAAAGACTTTGTGCAAAATGTCTTATTTATAGTGGCTTGAATCCTTTTTATTACATCAATAATGCCATACATCATCCTGACATTTATCAGTCATTTAATCTAGGTAAACTTATTATGCCTGATGTAATTCCACTGAGATAAATCTGTTGTATGCTTTTTGTACTATTTCTATCATGGTAGGGGTTTAAAACTGTGATAATTAGAAGTAGGAACACATTTTTTTTGTACTAATTAGCCCACTATTATTTTGAAACCATTAACTATATTGTCATTGCACAACTTCCTAAGGAGATTCTTCTATTTCTTAGAGAAAAAAGTTATAGAAAACTATGACTCATAAATATCTTATATTTCAGTGTGATATATGGTACATGCTCTTATTACTTTTTCAGTTTCAAGAAAAAGTATCTCTCAGATATTTTTCACTTATCTGCTATGTCAGAATCCCAAGAAATTACAGAATGAAACAGCAAATATGGAGTATACTCCTGAATTTTCTAAAATAATATACAGTCGGTCCTGTATGATGCAGCAAATATTCCTCCAGGTGAGAGTTATTCCCTGTGAAGTTCAGGTTATAAATACAGTGATGGCAGACTCAGGAAACATTACTATCCTTTTATTCTTCCTGGTGCCCAGCTCATATAACCAATCTTACTCAGTCACATAGACTCATAGAATAATTTAGGCTAGAAGAGACCTCTGGAGGTCATCTGATCAAGTATCCTGCTTAAAGCAGTGCCAACTTTGAAGTTAGGTTCAAATATTGCTCATGGTCATATCCAGTCAAGTCTGGAATATCAGTACAGATGGAGAACCCAAAACCTCCCCATCCTGTTCCAGCATTTGATTGCTCTCATGGTGGAAAAATTTTCCCAGAAAGAGGCTCAAGGTTCAGAATCTACCTGAAAACTTTCAGCATGGTATCAGTTATTCCAGAGATGGACAGAGCCTGAGACAGACTCTGTGAAGTGATTTATGGCCTTGTTTTTTTGCAGTTATTCTAAAATATTCTACCCCTGGATGCTTAGTAAGAAACAGTGGAAAGTTCAGTTTTCATGAGGGAGCTATTTAAAACTTGACCTACATTGCCTGAAAGAACTGCCCAGAACTGCCCCCTCCAGCATACACAAAAGAAAACCCCAAACCACATTTATAAATGCTTGGGAAAAGAAAACAATTCTTCCTTGCATCATCTGAAATTGAAACATGGAAAGGTGTCTCTGAGCAGCAAAGCAATGCCAGATTGAAAAGAGGTAAAAGCTGAGCCTTGGCTGTAGCTGAGCCCCCCTGTCCAGAGCAGCAGCCTAGGATTTGGGTGAGACCTCTTTTTTCCCACATTTGTATGTTTTTATTGATGCTCTAAGCACTGAATTTCTGTTTTATCCATATATTATTTTTTATGTGGTTCATCTTTTCCCATCTCAGAAGACCTCATGAGGACATACTCCAGAGCCTGTCTTGTCTTCAGAGAACTTCCTTGGCATCCACAGTTACTTTCTTCCCATACCGATAGCCTTTACTGCTCCAAGTTAACATACAGTCTTTTTTTTTTTTTTTCTGTTTTACTTTTTTCCATAAATCTGTATAATCTCTTACACTATAAATTAATGAGTAGAACTCTATTTACCCATCTCTGCTAATAATGTTGCTTTACATTACAATGGACATAGTAAAGAAGAGGGAAAGAGGCTTCTGTGAATTAAGTCAGTAAAGCGCAGGGTTAATATTTTGCCTTTCAGGTACTGAATGTGCTCCTTGAATACTTCCTCTGATGACCTAAACATGGCCTACAATAGTCCTCATAGTTTCCTATCTTAAATAACTAACAGCTTGATTGTGATTTTATCTTCTTTTTTACTGAGACACTTATATGAGAGTGCTGACCTTCAGTTAACTGCCTGTTTCCTCTGCACAGGGTACACAGGACGTGAGAGCTTGGTTCAATTAGGCACGTTGAATCGCATGTCAAGTCGAGGCCTTGATCTCCACAAGTGATAGAATTGTTTTAGTTCACGTTATGGTATCTTTGTGGTCTGCTAGTTACAACAGGGCAGTCCCTGACTCATTTCTACCTTACCAGTGTACATACAATGACTGATACAGTAAAAATACCACCATGCTTGACAGCGTAGCTAGCAACAACCACCATTTAAATGTGTTAACAGCTCTTTAGAATCTCAAGCTGTACTGCTATTCAGCTATTTAAAACAATTTGTGCACAACTGGAACAGTTAAAAATGCCGTGACAGTTTATTCCCTTTGTGAGAAGGAAGGGTTAGAAACTACCAAGATCATTGCTTTCTAGGTGAGGGTCCATCAGGAAATTCTGCACAGGATGAAATGAACATAGCTGTTACATAACGCTGGAAGATTATATGGAATTAAATAGGGATTTTTTTTTAAGGACAAGCATACACATGGCTGAGCCAGCATAAGGTAAACAATGTAAAGAAGACAACAGTTTCAATGAACTGTGAACTCAAGACTTAACATTGTCCTCTCTATCAAACAAGCTGTTGGACTTGGGGTTTCATATCCACAAGGGGGCTTTAGGTTTTAATGGTTTGTATTTTTAAGTACTTAATTTCCCCAAAGATTGTTCAGGGGCACAGGTCCCTGTGCTGGAATGATAGATCCACCAGACATTTAACTAAGTTTGCTTGAAGTTTCAGGGCTTACTTTACTTCTGCATCTGGACTGCAAGACCTACTCTAGCTGGTCAGGTTAGGAGGGCAACAACTAGGTGAGTTCATCTCTTCATTGTGGCCTGGAAGGAGACCTCTGTGCTTTTGGAGAGAAACACAGCCCTTGGTACATTTATTAGGTGGTGAAGCAGAGAACAATTCTGACCCACAGCTCTGGTGATTAGAGCATTTCTAAGGGGTGAAGTATGCATTAGAAACAAAAACTAATTTTCAGTTTTCTTCCAGCCTTCCCCTTAATTCTGTTTCATTGATTTCTTAGGGTTGTTTCCCTAGTGGTTGAGATTGTTGACATAATGCTTTATGATAAGTCTATGGGGACTGGGGCAAGACAACAAAAGCTACATAAGCAGCTATTAAGCTTTATGGTATAAATTGGTCAGTCTGATTGAAAGTGAATGGTCATTCCTCAGTGAATGATATCTTTTTGCTTTCATTGATTCCACAAACATTTTTAATTAGAGGAAAACCTTCCTTAAAGACATTTTTAAACATGGCATTCCATAGCTTTTTGTGTCTTTTAAAATGAGGCTTGACACATTTTATTAGTGGGTTGTGTGGTGTGGCAGTTAAGGTAAGAAGGAACTCATCTAGTCATATTGCTCCATCTTACAGCAATGCAGACAGGCAGATGAGATAGTAACTCCAGCAACCACTGCCCATTCTGTCCTAAGGGACTTAATAGATCAATAAGAAAAAGGAAACTCATGTGTGCTCTGAAGGAGAACTGTTGAATGGATAGAAAAGGACAAAAATGATGGACAGTTCCTGCCTTTTCACATTGCTTTAGCATAGGTTTTAATGGTAAAAGCTGCTTAATTTATAGGGCTAACTAAAAAATTAATTGACATCTATAAAGGACTTTGAACTTCTTTAAAAGATGTGCCAAGACTACCATATATTAATATTATTTAGTTGCTGAAAAAAGGCAATCACAGTGTTTCACTGTTATCTTGGCCCTTGCCTCATTCTTTTCCTAATTCCTCAGGCTAATAACATTTCTCAGTAGCATCAGATATTAATGTCTTTCAATATCAGATATTAGCAGTAAAATGGTTTCACCTAGAGGGTGTTTCCTGGACTGGGTTTTCCATTTACTATCACTGCAATGACACAGAAGATTCTGACAAGCCATGACTTAGAGAGCTCAGGACTGGAATCATGTTGCTTAATTTTAATTTGCCTGTTTGGCCCTGTAATCAGTGGAGAGGAATAATTACTTCCAGAGAGCAATGATCCCATTTACAGTCTGTATCAGGGTCTGGAAATGACCATCTTTTTTGACCGTGCAGAAACCTGGGGTGATTAGGCTTTTATTTTATGTTACTAACAAAAAGCTTATTCTAGAAAGGAATGAATATATAAAGCCTCACCAATGAGTGCTAGACAGATCTAAATACAGGAAATTAATTAGAACGTCTTGGAATAAAAACAGTAAAATAATATTGTTGAATGTATTCAGAAACATTTTTGTGCTCCGTTTGTAACTGTTGATCATACAGTACCAGGCCATGACAGGAAACCGGTTTTTGCCTTATCTCACTGTAAATTCTGTTTCTGCCCTTTCAGGTCAGTAAATGACTGACACATATTCCTTTTTCTCCCTATCAAATCTTCCAGACTGAGTTATTGTGCTTTATATGAATGCTGTTGCTCTGAGAGCTGGGATTTACTCATAACTTCACAAGCAATACATCAGAGAATATTGATGGAAAACCTTCATTTGCTAGTACAAAATAACTACCAGTAAGTAAAAAGCTTGTTTTAGCCTCTTTCAGGACAACATCAGATCAACTGTAACTAAACCGTACCTTTTAAGACTTCCTTGTCTGCAATGTGTCATCTTAATTGCTGTACAGTGTCTATCACACTTTTGAAGAAGCATTTTACATTACACTTCCTTACAGTGGCAAAAAGTGCTAATAAAATAGATCATAATGTGTCAGCAGGAAATTAGAGGATTCAGGTGGCATATTCTTATCCTTTTAGGACTGATTTATCATTATCTAACTAGTTTATCTTTCACTCATGAGTTCAGTGATTGAATTATTTGGTGGCATGATTTTTACCCATACTACTATGCATATATTATTGTGGTTTCCTTTTAAATCTACTTAGCTATATCCAAAAGAAAGCATGACAGGAAGACAATAATTTAACTGGGGGAAAGATCGAGAATGTGTGAGAAACAAAAGCAACAGAAAGACTAGCTCATCTGATGAATTCAGCTTACTTGAGTGTATCTGTAAACAAACACAGCTTCTACATCCCCAGACTGTATACTGGCAGTCTCACCAGCATATATATGGGGCTTCAACATCACTAGCATGGACACAGATTAGCTGCTGGCTTACTTTTATTCCTCTATTTTCTATATGCTGCAGATTATATTCACTTATTAGTTCAAACTACCTAAGGAAGGTGGTAGGAGATCTCATGCAACTATGAGATATAATTAGATTAGTAAAATGTATGTGTAAACTTGTGGCTTGGATTGGAGAGTGATTTTCAGAAGGGAATGGGTAGCAGTTTGGTCACATAGTTCTATCCTTATGTGTTTGGTAACATACAACATCAAATTGCATTACAGAAGGATGGAGTGAGAGGGTCATGGGGAGATGCCTCTGCTGCATACCCCACTGAAAGCTCCTGTAGGTAATAAACATAGTGCAGAATTTGCCGTAGGGCACAATGGTGCTCCCAAATGTCTCCTGCAAAGTCAACAGAATAAGCAGAACTGGTGTTGGATCAACTGGTAGCCAGTAATAGGTCAGCTCTAAATAGCCACTGAAATAAATCTCACTGTGGTGCTATCCTTTGAAGAACATAAGGTGTGGATTGGGGGTTAGGTTTTTGGTTTGTTGTTTTTTTCTTCTCCTTAAGACTATCCTTTGGTTTAAATTCAGTTTGGCATATTGTCTGCTCACAAGTTTTCCAGAAAATCATTCTAGCACTGGAGAATGAACTATCACATACCTAATATAATTAATGTGTATATGAAAATAAGCTTTCCCATAAGTGAAGAAATATAAAGCTAAGCTTCCCATGGTCATTTGTGATCATAAAGACTACATCGATCTTATTCTGGAAATCCATGTAATTTCACATTAAAATAAAAGTTAGTGTGTGTGCATCGCATTTAACAAAGGTAATATGAAATTCACTCCGTTATACCTACAGTGAACAAGTGTTACTATATATAATGATTGTCAAAGTCAATATGCATGCTATATATTGCAACATAGCTTTAAGTACAGACATTTTTCATATTTCATTGAAGAAATCATGTTTTCAAAATGCATTTGCCTGTCATCATAAAAATATGTGTATATATAAAAAACATTGTTGGATTGTTTCCAGATGATAGTGCCTTACTGTGTTAAGTGCTGCACATATTTAGGAGGTAAAATAGAACTGTTGCTATGAAGTACTGGTAGTACAGGGACACAAGGAATATTTTCTTTCCTTGATCTTTGTGTTAAGTAGTGTTATCTGTATATTTGGATGGTAACTAAGGAACACGGGCTAGATCTTCACAGCCGTAAAGTTCACTAGCTTCTAACTTTAGGACCCCCCTCACATACTGAAGCCATCCCAAAAACACTGGTGGAAGTTAAATACCTCTAGAACACATCCTCAGAAGCTGGCTGAGCTTGCCGAGAGGCAAAGACAGGATATATTTGGCTGATAGGGACAAATAAAGTAGGATCCTTCTGCTCAGTGTTATGAGTGATTTCTGAATGTCTTTTTAAATGGGATGCCTAAACTTCATTGCTGAAGGAGGAGGAGAGACTGATCCCATGATACTCACTAGTCTAGGGGCCAGACTCTGGCCCATAGGAGGTAGATAATCAGAATTAAAGCATAAATTAGGCCAGTGGCCCAAACTTGCATCCTGCCTGTGTGTTGGAAGCAGCTCCTGGGATGGAGCTACAGACAAACCTTCTTACCCCTCTGGGGAGTCATCACTTCTTCTGGCAGGCGGGTCCAGGGCTGTCCTCACCCCTGTGAATTGTGGGATTGCAAGGATGACTCTGTCTTACCTCAACTTCCAGTTCTAAAGTTCCTGTTATTATTTTTTCTGCAAAAATTTGCTTTCAAATCATTCTGCCACATTCAAATACCCTATATACAAATGATCAAGTTTTTCCTTCTCTCAGCCTTTTCTTTGAGTAGCTGAGTTGACTGAACTTGTCATAATCCTCTGAAAAAAATGTATGACTCTGAGAACTCCTGAAGATTTTCAAACTTCTTCAGACACTAATACTGGGTACAATATTCTGATAAAATATTGCTGTGCAGCTCTGTGTACAGAGGGAAGGTCATTTCCTTAATTTCTAGATATCACTATTTATGCATCCAAAAATTACATTAGACTTTAGTACTTCAACACAGTACTGGAGAGCCCATGCTGAGGTGATTATCTGTGATGATGATCTGTGCTTTAGCTGGAGATCTTGCTGTGATATGCTGCACTAGTATGTTTTCCTACCATTATTTCCAGCTTATCTTTGTTCCTTGCTTTTTAAAAAAATTGTTCCTATATTTAATTTTCTTCTATTCCTTAATATTTCTCAATCTGGAATCAGATGGAACAAATATATTATATAGGTTTTATTATTTTGTGTTATATTAAATACTCAGTCTAGGATTTCTGATATAAGCCTGCTCTATAAGATTTTTTCCTGATTTTTTTTCAGAATGGCAATGGGTCAGTATGTTCAAAAAGAGCAATTGAAGTAACTTATATAATGTGTGAATCAAGACAGATCAGATAATTCAAACCACTCCCACTAATTTAGACAGGCTTTAGATACAGAGTGAAATAACCAGATTTTTCAGAACTTCAAGCAAAGAAAACATACCTGCAACAGTACACGGGGTAAAACAAAGTAGTGTATTACCCACTGAATTATCTCAGTTCACTTGGCACACTACCTCCAAATTTGTGCATGTTATGGTTGGTTATGACCATTCTGTAGTTGAAGCAGTCATTTTCTTAGGATTAATTTTGTCCATTATCCATGCTCAAATTACTAAGAGCTGATTTTCAGATCCACTAGAAAACAGCTTTGTAGGTTTTTATGGATTTAAACCTACTTCACCTTTGGAAGTTTTAACAACTATGCAATCTCTTCCTCACTCTGTTAAGAAGTCCTTAGAAGACAACAGTTGTGAAAGGTAAATCCTATATGCTCACCCTCTTCCTCTATTGAAGAGGCACAGAATGTCTACTATATTATTGTATTGCAGCTAGTCCTGTTTTAAATGTACATTAGTAAAACCACCAGCTTTTGCTGTTTAGAATAGCCATAAAATTGCTTTAATCTGCTTCAAAGAGAAATTGTTTGGTTCTAGATCGAGCATGAATAGCAAAGATCATTTAAAAAAAAAAATCTTTATTCTGTCTCCTGTCTTTTGCAAAGCTCTATATGTCTGCCTTGCATCTCCTACATACAGTGATGTGTTTAGGTTAGTGGATGTGTTTTCAGGTTATTCAAGGGCACCTGGGGCTTTGTGTGCAAGTATGGCAAATGATTGAATTAGTTCAATCTAATAAGAATTATCTAATTTCAGTAAGAACTCATGGAAAACCCTATCAGAAACAGAGCACTCATATTCCACACACAGATCTTAATAACTTAGAACTAGGTGAAAAAAGGGAAGTTGAGCCATCTTCAGAAGAAGAGGGCTTTGCAGTTTCATCTGCTTCAGCCTTATTTATCAAGACAAGATTTGGAACTCAACAAGTAATTTGGTCATTTTGTATAAGATACAAAATGTTTTACATATTCAGAAAATCCTATGGATAAAAGAACAGTTCAACCCTATAATGTGATACCAGTAATAAAGAACTGTGTTAAGAAAGAATAGGCAATTTTAAGCAGACAATCTAAGAAAAAGGGTAATTACTGCCTCCTATTAAATTTCAGAAATCAACACTCAGAATCCTGTTTTGGAAAGACTTGGTCAACTTAAGTTGAGTAAGTTTCAGTTCTTAATAGTATCATGTCAACAGACTAAACCCCTGGCAAGTTCCTACTTGCTTAGGCATAAAAAATAGCATCACTCTGAATGCACAGACTTGAATGACAATGCTGAGTCCCAGCTCTCAGCCTTTGACACAACAGCAAATTCCTTACCAGAACTGATACTGTTAAGTGACATGTTGCTGACTGATTAATGCTCTAGCACCGTCTCAAATTGCACCACAGAGGTGATATTTTCTAAAGAGGTACCACAGCATTGCTCCAAGTAAATGCAGTTATATAAAGTTTGTCTACAGAGTAGACAAACACAGTAGCGGAGCCAGGTATTTTGGTGTGCGTTTGTCTTTTAAGTGTCAAAAACAATACTAGGCACATTTTTAATATGTAGCCCTTTTAAAAAGTTAAAATATATGTAAAAAAGTATTTCACTTTTATACAGGGGGACACTGGGACCGAGCTTTGCAACAGGTTACAGAAGATGTTACAACAGAGTCTGGAACCAAAGTTGCCTGCCGCAAGCTGTTCTTCACTCTGCCATGAAAATGTTATTTCTGATTCCCAGAAGTGAAATTGCTTTTTGTGCTATTATTTCAACTGTTTTGGTAGATTCATAGTCAAAATGTTTTTTTTCACTTTCATATTTCTAAAATTCTAAATGCTAAAAGATGTCTTTCATTAATTTAATCACTCTATTTTTATGGCACTATCATTTTTGTATGGTGCCTGATTATACTAAGGCTTAGTCTCCATTACACATCTCTCTTCCTCATTTTCAGTGCAACATGAGCTATACTTATCCTAATGTTTCCTACCAAAAGTATTTATTTCTATACTTTTAATCATTAGAAGTAATTTTAGAGGTTGTCTGTTTTTTCTTTGTATTTGTTTACTTATCTCCATGCAAATCTAATTTAGCTTGTAAATACTTGAGGACTTCATGTTCATTTTAACCTTATTTATATTTAATAATAATAATAGACTGATAACAGAAATAGCACATCTAGACACTCTGGAGGTATAATAATCCGTCCTTTCATTTTTGTTTACGCTTTGTTTTACTTTGTTAAAAAAGTAGAATTCTATTTTAATGATTCTAGTATGTAACCTTTTTGGAGCTTCTGAAATGGCCTTTCAAACATAAAAACAGGGTCAGTTTTCCAGCACCAGGGCATTCAGTGTGATATGTTGTTCTGCTATTCTGAATATTCTTAAAAGTATCAGGCAATATCCAGGTTCATTTCAGGGGGTGTTACTAAAACTAAGTATGAAAACATTTTTGAGCCCATGATCAACTTTGTTCCCTTATTTAAAAATCTCAAGCTAATCTTGATGAGTGGTAAGACCTCCCTGTGTCACAAGATATCACACTATGGGCAGGATCCATCTGCTAGAATGGATTCCTGACTTACTACTTTAAAGTCCTGCCAGTTCTCTTCACAATTTTATGTAAAAGTCTTAGATCATATGTGCAAAAACTTCCTCTGGAAAGGCAAAAAAGTTCCCTAGTACTATGACAAAAACATAACTGTGAGAGAGATGAAGGTAAATCTGTCACTTAATAGCTGGAAAATGTAGAATCTATCTGTTCTGTTAAAATATTCCATGTCACATGAATACACTCTATGGGTAATAATAACAAAGTCTAACTATACAAAAATCTTATGAACCCAAAAAAGAAAGAATTACATAAACATGAAATGCACAAATCATTACTATATCCCCTACCTTTTTTTTCTTTAGTCATTCTAGAAGTTGCATATCAAACACCATTCTCAGGTTTGTAACTGGCACAGCCATGAACTTAATAGAAAGAACATTTTATGTGGCTGTTTATCCTTAGTCAGGTCCACCAGCATGATCTTCCTAGTCTAGTCCTGCCACATTGTGTGAGAATGGAGTGAGACTAACAGTAAACCAAAGCCTAAATCTTTCTTTGAGCTCTCAGGCAGGGTCATGATAAGTTACAGGAATGTGAATGGTAGGGCAGATCCTGGAAATTAGGGCATAGATTACCATGCAATAATGACAGCAGAATATGGATGTATGCTGAAGTCAAGGGAACTGGTATCCCTACCACAATGCAGAAAAAAAATCAGTCTTACACAAAATCACAACCATGACAGCAAGGTTATAATTTGGCTTTCTGAAGAGGGGGTTTTGCTTACTCTTTGCACAACTGCAGAGAAGAATGTCACTCATATTTACACAAAATAGGTTAAATATTTATAAAAGATTTTGACTCTCAAGTTTCATGACATAAAGCATACAAAACTAATCCCATGTTTGGAGAAGTTGACACCTTCCTCTGGAACATCTAGCATGGATTCCTGCTATCGCACAACAGTGAATAACAATGGCCATTGATCTGATTCATGACAAACATTTCTGTGACTTCAGTGGATCTTTTGAATGCAAAGCAAAGAGTGAGGTTATAGGCCTAAAAATTGCATTATTATAGCAGAAAAAAAAAAGAGAAAAATCTCTGCCCTGAATACTAGAAATGAAGTATGATTTTCCTCTTGGTTTTTAAAATATATGTAGCTTTAAATTCAAGTGCATATCACCATGTCTGCTCTTGCCAACATAGATGATGTGGAAGTGTTGTGTGATTTCTGACAACATCTAAGTAGAATAACAATTATCTGAGAGCTGGACTTGAAGCTTCCTTTGGAAATCAAATGCAGCAGAGGACATCCTGCAAGAATTCTCCCCCTCCTCTCCTTGCATGAAATTCTTCCTAAAGACAGCATGAATATTCACAAGGGCTGGCTACCACCAGCCAAGCTGGGATCGAGCTGGAGGTCTTTTAATAACCAAGCAATACTTAAGATTTCTCCTCTTGTTCTGGAACAGTTTTTGCCAGTAGCAGAAAGTATATGGCCTTCAGAGAAAAGCAGTAATGACCTTGCATCTGCCACTTGTTGAGTGATAGTGCAAAACTTCTTTATGCGTCTTTTTGACTGCATAGTTTAAGCTATTCTGAGTAGAAATTGACTAAATACTGTAGGATTGTATGTCTCTTTCCTAAGTTAAGATATTGCTCAAAAATAATAAAAGGAGACAATTCTGCCTTTTGTGCCACAGCTGGATATGTTTTATTGTTTTGTTTCTTTAAAATATTTTTTTTTCTTTGTTCTTCACTGTGGATCTTTATACTGTATCTTGAACTCATTGCAATACAAAACCAACATGATCTTTTCAGAAATCCAAGATAAATATTCATTGTTTCAATTTCTTTGGTGCAGAAATAGTAAATAGAATAGTGAATAGGAACATCTGGAGCAGTCTTTGGACCAAATTTCCAAATTACTGCAGAAATTTGACCTGTGTGCTCTAAACTTGACTATGTCCCTTGTATTTCAAACAATACTTATGCCAGATCTCTGTGAAGGTGAGACAATTCATCTCAACAGGACTGACCCACTGGGAAATAAGAAATCACTTTAATCACTTTATCAGAAGATTTTATAATAAAAGATGCACTTTCCTGATTATACATCCTTGATAGAAATACCATAAGAATGACTGAGCTTTGTGTGGCTTGCATATATGCTTTAAGGCTGCTGTGACCGCAGATCTTGGCAGAATTAAATATGATTTTTTTGCATGTGGTTTCTATAAACCCAACATTTTCCACTTTACAATCCAGAAAAGATGATTGAGCAGATGGTAATGCAAGCCACTGGATTTATGCAATTTTTTGCTAAAACTGGGAGTTTTCACTCTCAAGAGCAGCTTATATTTGAAGGACTGAAAGGGCTGAATACTAATTTTTTGGCAAAGCACCATGCTCACATAACCTAGGTACACAAATACTAGTTATAAATACTAGCTGACTGTAGGAGGTACTGAAAACATTTTTTTCCTGTGTCAATGAATTACCTCTCAAGTCAACTTCATATATATGCATATGTATATATTTGTGTGAGCTCTTTAAATGCATTTATAAAACAAAGAAATAACACCTGTCTGCATTTAAGTAATCTAAATAAAATATCTTAAACCCCAAAAAGTCTAAGGACCAAAATGCATGAATCATAGCAGGAACATAACAAACACATTTTTATTTTATGAATTCTTCTCAGGAGCTATTGTAGTCAGTGACTCAATGCATAACTTATTAGTAATGCTTCATGAGATGCTCTTTCAGCAGGTTTTCAACTTTCTCACTGGGACCCCAGGCAGACTGAAAAAAAAAGCCATGCATTTTCGTATTGCTCTGTTATTCTTTCAAGTTTTCCCTGAAGGCTGAAGTCTCTCTGCTCTGCCTGTGAACTGTATGCAGAATAAGGAGGTCCCACGATGTTCCACTGATTCTGCTTTCATGTTTGCCAGTGGATGATCCTTTCTGTCATAGAATCTTTCCAGGGCATCTGTCATGCTTATCTAAGATTTCAAGTCAAAAACATTGTATTAACCTTACTATAAGGCCATGGAAGGAAAATCCATCTCTTCTACAATCAGGTACAGAAGCACACATATTGTGCTCATGTTTGGGTGCCTCTCTAGTCTTTAGGAAGTTAAGGGATCTTCCAGAAGTAATTCAGCCAATATAAGATCAGAGTTACTGTCCAGCAGTGCCTTTCACTTGTTCTTTAACACAGAGAGTCCTTGGGCCATCGACTGTCTCACTAGGACCTATGTTTTTACCACATCTGTCACCAATGTTACTGTGTTGACAGCCTTGTTGTGGATGGACTTCTGTGCCCTATGAGGCTTAACCAGCTTTCACATAGACAAAGCAGGCTGTGAAGATCAGTATTTAGGACCAGCATCCTAGACTGAAAAATCCTCCAGCAGGGATTGTCTTGCAACTCATACAGAGTTGAGCACATTTTTTGGCTCTTTACACTGAGCAATAATTCTTAATAACAGTACTGTCTGCAGGCCAGAAATGCTCTGATTCATCTCAGCTTGTAATTCTGGAGCCTGTACTAATGTTTCCTCATCAGCTTTTTTTTTTCTGAATGGATCCTACATACTTTCATACCAATTAGGGTGTGATTCTTATTCTTTTTTTTTTTTTTAATTGTGGCTTCCAGGCTCCCCTACCCTTTACAGATGCCTTTTGGATTACCCATTGCCTGTTTGATGTTGCAAAACCCCAGTGCACTAAAATACCCACTAGCCTTGGAAAGTATCCTGGTAGTGTTTCATGGCATAAATACTTGCAGAGCAGTTTCAGGACTCCAGCATTCTCCTGAAGTGTGTTGAAAATTGCAATAGCTTTACAATGCACTTCTGCCATTCTCATGAATTTCATCAAAGAATCAGTAAGGATGTCGTATGGGTAGAATATTATAACTCTGTAATCACATGCAGGTAGTTTAAATTGAGGGCACAGCTCCCTCCCTTGCTGTCAAAAACACGTCTGTTGTGTATTACATCTGAGAGACCCCTTCTCCCCTTCAGCCTGTTCTCAGAGAGTCCATATTTCTGATCAGTAGCAGATGGAAGAAAATTATTAAACTTACACATAAGGACCAAATCCTGCAATCCTAGTTTCTTTCTTATTCTGGCAGTTTTCCCATTGACTTCAGTGCCAGAGTAATAAATGTAGAAGGACAGCTGGATCTGCAGCAGAGATATTATTGTCAGTTTCCTCTATGTTTCTCAGAATATTTTTCACAGACTGATTACTGAGACATAGAGAAGAATATTTTCCCTACCGAGTTTCTTGTTTGTATTCACTATGTCTAATGAGATTCCACTGTGCCAAAGTAATGCATTTTAAATTTAACATTCAAACTGTAATTCACAACAGTTATGTTGCAAAGGGGGCAACACTATCCAAAAGACTGGACATAGGTCTGGTACAGGTGAATCCTCTTTCCTGGAGACTATTTCAATGGAATGTAGTTTATAACAAAGAACAACCACAGTGAATAATTCCACACAGTCTTGCCTACTTTAAAAGGAGCTGATTTGTTTCCAGGCTCTAATAAACAATTCAAGTGAGTCATTATTTTAACATTGTATACCTTTCCTGTTTATAAGCAGTAGTGAGAACAGTCTGGAAATAATTTCAGAAGGCATTTTCATTTTTTCAAATCATACTCGCAGACTTTGTCTTCTACAACATGCTCTCCTACTAGAGATAGTTTGGGGATTTCATTTTTCTGTTACATTTCATTCTAAACAAGACATAAATCTTGTTAAATTTCTGCATGCAAATACAGAATTACAGAGTATTCATTAATAAATATGTGTTTCCTAAGTTCAAATCATCATAATTACAACAAATTCAGTAAAAGAAGGATGATTCCATGCTTAGGTTATTTGGGCAGTTTCCGTCTCTGTCCATAAGTTTTCTGCATGACTTTGAACATCTAAGTCTCATCCTACTGCCCTTTTACTTAATTGAATCATTCAATTTTCTAGGGTCTCCCTGTTATTGATGGAGAAAAATAGACACTTCCAATGTGCCTACTCATTATCTGTATCTACCCTTGAGATAGAATGGGATTGAACAGGACTCAGCTGTTTGATTTTAATAGGTGCCTAACCATCTTTGTGAGCCTGGTCCTTATTCTTCTCTGTGTCTTACTTCATTCTAAAAATAGAAATAATTTAGTACTCTTATAAGATTATCTTGGTGCTGACACTTCAGGAAATTATTAATAATCTGTCAGTGAATTGAAACCAATGAAGTGTGGGAAGACCAGTCAACAACTTCCTAAACAGCCCTTAAGACTGGTAAACAAGACAGAGGATTTCAACAGAGATACAGTAGTGGCAAGAATTTAGCACCCACAGTTTGAGAGCATGGAACAGATCTAGCAAAATAAAATGTACTGCACCTTCTTGGTTTGGGTATAACTAATGTAGATTGGCTGTAAAAGAAACAGCTTAAATAAGTTTGAGTGAGGTCCGAGAATTTCTTCACAAGAGGTAAAATAAGAGGATTAGGTCACTGCAATAGTTTCAGTGCTCTTCCGTAGATTACTGCAGACCTATTCAAAAGTATGTCATTTCATTCTGCTCTAAAGCCAAAGTTTCCCTCATAGGCTTTTTTGTAAATTCATTGAACTGGTTTCTCAATCAGAAGTACTTGGAGTTTTTCTAAGCGCTCATGGTATTATTCATCATTATGATTCACCATTTGTATATAGTGTCATGCGTGCTCATGGTTTCCACTACAACATGTACAGATGCATTCATTGGTCGGCAGTTTTTCAAATTGCAGACCCTTGAAATCCAAAGAAGTTCCAATCAGTATAGAATAGAAAGGCTTGTGAGATGCAGAAATAAAAGGGAGTAACAAAAAAGAAAGTTGGATGACAATTAGCATAAATAGGAAAATTCAGATAGTAGGTAAATAGTGAGGAGGAAAAGGCGATTTAGTATGGGTTAGTAGGTTGTAATCAAACAATGAGTTGAAACTAAGCAAAAGAAAATTTAGGTTTAAAACCTGCATAAGTTTCCTAATAGTGAGCTTTATTACACTAGAAATTACCTTCTTAAGATGTCAGTGGGAATAGTATCAGGTGAATCTATTTGTCACAGACTGGAAAAGCTTTGAGTACAGGGAGAAATCTACCACTAGAAATGGACAAGTGAGTTTACCTACTGCTTCCTTTCTTCACTATGAAGCTAAGGGATATCTGAGAATTAGGAAAAAAATAATAAATTGAAAGGGAGAGATACAGGTTTGATTCCCTGACTTACTACAGATTTTCTGTAAGAACTTGATTAAATCACTAAAAGTTGTCATTTCAAGCTGATTGGGAAATAAATTTCACTATGTTGAATGTCAAGGTTCAGGGAGGGAAAAAAAAAATATTTCCCTAACCAGGATGAACTTTGGCACATTGCACTGCAATATAATTCTGTGGGAATAAAACAGGCAATGAGGTCCCATTCCCTTGGTACTGCTCGGTTCCCTGGCTGTTCACTTGGCAACCATCTGGAGTCAGAGCACTGAGGCATTCTTCCAGCAGGTGCAATTTGTGCTCACAGTGTTTCCTGTATCGCAGTTTGGGTAAAGCACAAATAAAAACATATACCCAGAGGATCAGATGTTAAGCCTAGTCTCTTCTTGGTCTGCAACAGCTCCTCTGCCTTTCTTGTATACTGGGGTGACATAGAACAAGCTCTTCCTCATTACTGCCTCTGGGAGAGCTACTTCAGGTGTCACAGTGGAAGCTGGATGGGATTTTGTTGGCTGCTGAGAGAGGAGAGAGGGAAGCAGCATTTACATTTGCAGCTTTGCTCCCTTCTGACTTTGTGCCACTGGGAACTCTGTATCCACAGCAGCTGCCAGGATAAGGATAACTGTAGTGTTGGATCTCTCCTTGAGCTCCTTTGTGAACAACGTACATGTCAGATAGAAAACCCATGCTGTGATGTGCTGCTTTAGTAAATGAAGATCCAACACATTTTCCCATTACTTGCACTGTCACAGTTGCTGAGTTTTTGCTGCCTTATGAGCAATCTGTGAAATGAACGCTCCTCGCAGCCTGCACAACAAACAGCCACTAAACATTTTGCTGCCTTCGGCAACCAAGGTTTGACTGATATGTGTGAACTGACTCTGGCTGCTTGTTCCTCCATTTGCTCTTCCAAGCTATTCAGGTTGCTTGTTCACTGCTCTGTTTGATGACTGAGTTGTCTCTTAGCAGAGACCTCAGGATGAAGCAGGTGTGAGGAAGAGGAACAAAGAGACTGATAGTTCTTAGAATGTGACTAACCCTCTAGCATCCTGCTAGGCAATGGCATTTTTGAATGCACAGTTTTAATTTTCCTTCCCAACTGCCTGCCTGCACACACTGCATTTTCTTTCCCCATCAATCACTGCCCTTACAGAATCAACGACTTTAACTGGTCTGTGCTGCGGTTGCAGACAACCCACAATGGGAGCATCACTGTTAGTGACTGTGCCTCTGTAACAAGGATTATGTTATACCCTGGAAATGGCACAGATGTGTTCGGTTGCCAATATTAAGTCCTACTTGTTTGGCTAATATAAATACATAGTTGGAGTGCAAAATGTTTCTATGATAACCTACAAATGGAAATTAGTAAGATATGTAGATATCCACAGTTAGCTATATAATATAATCACCTGCTTATTACCCGTAAGATTTTAATAATAGTTATGCCCAGAACTGTCATGTGCAAAGAAGTGGTATTGCACTAGGGGATGTATTCAGATGACATAAGAGACAGTCTTTGTCTAAGTCTGAGTGGGCAGGACAAAGAGTAGAAGAAGCGTTTGCTGGTGCAAAGGTGAGTGACAACTGAGCAGGTGATGGTATATTTGACATGGAAAACAATTAAGTCTTATCTCAGTGCTTTTACAACTCCTTCTTCATCTCCAGTCTCATTCTAGTATTTCATTCAGCTATGTTCAAACAGGATTTATACTTGTATAATATATATATATAGCTGTCAGCAACAAAGGTGACCTGCAAGAAAAATTCTTAATATCTCACTATGGTGAGCTATATCTATAAAATAACCTTGAAAATAAATCTGTACAGCTGTCTGTTACCTTCCAGATTGGCTAATACTTGGCAAAGAAGCTTTTATCCATGTCTACTAATTTTTGGACTGCAGACAGTGCTGGTAAAAGAAACAGATATTAGGATATGACTGGACATACACATGTCAAAATTTCAATCTGCTGCACCAACATCTTGTAAACAGGCCCTTTTTTTTCCCAATGAATTACAACATCACTTGTCAGCCATTACAAGGTGCTACAAGTCAGCCTTCTTTTATACAGTGGCAGCAGATGTTTGAGTCCCTGCATATAAAAGGTGTCTTCAACCACAGCTAGAGACAAGCTCTGAGTATACCAAAGCACTCCCATCTCAAGCATCTGCAGAAACAGACTCCAACAGAAAACATCAAGGAACAGCAGTTTGTTCCTTGAATGTGTCCCTTGCAACTCCAGGGCTATTAAATAACAGACTGAGGCAGGAACTGTGGTTTCCTAAAGCAGAACTTGGTGCATTGCCATAACGTAATAAAGGTCATTTCCATGTAGTAAGAAGGATTGTTTTTGCTCTGCGTCAGTATATCTCACCAGGATACATGGTAAATTGTGTTTGCAGTGTCAGACAGCATCCTCTTTTTAGACCACTGAATAGCAACAGTGTCAATGCACTATGCTAAACACACCACTGCCAGGATTTCTGTAGAGAATGTACCATCCAATGACATTAGGTTGGCAAAGCCATATATTTTAAGTCTACTAACCCATCTTCCTGTCCAATATTTCCTAGTGTGCTGGGTGTTTCAATCAACTTTTACTGCAAGCAAACTGAAGGAAAATGCAACCTCATTTCCTCATCCTTTTCTTAACTGCAAGCATAGATAATTTGTAATTCATTGTAAAACATGCATGTAGGCCTCTGAAGAATGGAAGCCAAAGTAAAGAGTTCAGTCTAGATACTGCATTCAAAACTCCTTAAGCATGAAGTAAACCATGATCATTTTATTTTCTCTTTTCTTTGGATTTATGCAAATTAGCTTGAATAATTTCCAAATCTCAATTCTCACCAATAGATGGCACCAACATTTTCTACTTTCTTCATGACGCATTTCCAGTAGCTAGATTTAAATCCTGCCCCGGTGCTAAACTATCTGTTAAAACATGATGAGTTCTGTTCTGTTCTTCATTCTGCAGATTGTGGCTGATCACTGTGCAGTGGTACATGTTTTTTTCTTTAAGTATTTCACATACTTTGTGTGGGATGTTTTACTAGATACATTACCAATAATTCAGACTGCTGTTCTCTTCCGTGTTGTGAAAATCGTTATAAAAAATGCTTTATTGGAGTGTGGGTTGTAAGTGGGGGTGGGAGAGCATGTTTGATGGCTTTCTTCAGCCTTTCATAAAAAAATCTTACTGTATGTATCAACTTTTTTAAAAAAATGATCTTTCCTTCCCCCCTTTTCAGGTAATAAAAAAACAGAAAAGTAGACTTGTAAAAAAAACCAAGTAGTATTTTTTCCTGTTTCATGATTGTGTGATCTCAGCCTTTATGGACAGGATTCTACTGGAAGTAGTTTAATAACTTGTCCCTGTAAGGTTTCAATCATGTGAATTTTGTAGTTGTTTTGAAGAGTATGGTACTAAAATTCTGTCATAGGAAAAGTCACTGGAACCAAAAGCAAGCACAGATGCAGCAAACTCGATTGATTCAGAGAATATTCACTGTCCATTTTTGGATCCTTATTCCCAACGGAAAGATCCACTACAAGTAAACAGTAACTGCATTAGAGTTCAATGATTTTGTTTTCAAAACATAATTTGCCTGTTTCAGATTAATTCTCAATGGCCAAAAGGCTTTAGTTTCCCAATTGAGATTCACAGACAAAGTAGTATTATTAGTGTACCCTTTTGAAGTTTCAGTCATCATTATAAGAATGTGTTTTCAGGATTGTAATAGTCATTTTGTGAACTATAATCCCAAGTTTTATAACTGTCATATTTTGGGGAATGTGAGGTTTGATTCACAGGTTATTTCCTATTCACCTGAATTGATGGTGCTTCTGGTCAAGAAAAAAGAATGCTGTTTCATCTAGAGTTTAAAGCTTAAAGCCTGCCTATCTACCTGCCGATATGCACAAATCATTTCAAAGCATTCAATCAGTTTGCTGTTCTGAGGAACTGTCCTGGTTTGAGAACTCAGTCTGTGCAGTGGTTTTACTTATCAGCTCAGTTCTTCTAACTAACTGCACTTTCTGAAGGTAGCAGCACATTTTCGCAGACAGTGTCTGCTTCTGGTAGTGATAAAACCCCATGTTTAGAGTTACTACCAAGGACTGGTGTGCAGACCAAGGCCACTGCTGGATCTTGTGTACCACATTGGGG
>WUAM01000038.1:6305096-6320468 GCA_024336885.1 Actenoides hombroni
GAAAGGAAAGGAAAGGAAAGGAAAGGAAAGGAAAGGAAAGGAAAGGAAAGGAAAGGAAAGGAAAGGAAAGGGAAAAGGAAGGAAAAGGAGGGAAAAGGGAAAGGAAAATTAAGAAAATAAGTAAATTCTACTTTATTTGCTTCTTAAATGCATCATAAAAAAGTTTGATATGGTACAGAAACATAAGGGGATCAAATTAAGACTTGTCCAAATAGTGATGTTTTCCAAAGAAATCCATGAGAAAAGGGCTTATTAACATCTCAAGTCTCACACTGTGCCCCAAAGACAAAGAAGAAGATATGTGGTTGATATATAGTTCATATAGAAAGTAGATCAGAGCAGTGGCTAACTGTAGCTATCTAATTGTAGTCATGCTACAGCTGGTGTTGAGGTGACTGTGTTTAGAGAGTGTACTCAAGAGCAGAAGAATAAGGTGTCACTCTCTTACATGTAGTTTGTGTGTCCCTTACTGAGTAGCACAACCTGAGTCTTCCTCTGCTGTTGGGCACCCAAAAGCAACTAGTCAGGTTTATGACTAGATATAACTGATCTCACTAGTCTGAGGAGGTACCTGAAGTCAGAATTGTTTCTGACCTTGTCCTTGTCTCTCTGCTAATTTTGTAGGAGCAGAAGAGACACATGATGTCTTCTGGGTCAGGAACAGAGCACATTTAACAACTCAGTATGTCCAGGAGCAGACAAACCCAGGTTTCTAAATGCATATACCCTGCCCAGCATCTTGAATACTACAAAAGGCAAGGAATGACAAGGGCTGCAGATCCCACCTCAAGCTCAGGAACACGTCTGCCTTCCAGGATAAATGTAACTGTTGGGAACAGGCTTCCCGATTCACCCTGACTCACGTTCCTGTGTGCTCAGAAAAGGGAGAGTTTTTAAAAAGAATTAAGCACACAGAGATGGAGTTTGACACTTGGTAGGACGAAAGTATTGCTGAAATTAGGTTCATATCCAATTTTGGAAGACAAATTCCTCCAAAAATCTGCTGCCTGTGGCTAAATGGAGCATGGTTCATGCAATCCATCTCCCCTGACTCTCACCATCTACAGTCTAGGTGTCTACACTGGAACAAGTGACTTTAGGCTCCATAAAGGGAAATGGATGTTTTTAAAGAGTGAGTCATCTGACCTATTTTAGATATCTCTGTTAGGATGAGACAGATGAAGGTCTGGAAGTGTCTGTTTCATTTTCACTGATTTTTAAAGAAATCCAGATAACTAGATCAGAAACTGTGCATGTAGGTGAATCTGACCTTGTGTATCCTGGAGCACTCACTGTTAAGTTGCAGTTCACATTATCCAATTTAGGCAGTGACTGAGAAGATGATGTTAATGTTTATAGATTTAATAATCTATGTAAAGGTGGTACAGCTGGTTGGAAAGGAACAAACAAGCAATTAAAGGAGTACATTTGCTTTCTCTGAATTCAGTCTGTGTGTGATTTTATTTTTATGACTGTCAGATAAGCAGCAGTCTTCACTAATCTAAGTCTCACAGCAGACAGAAATGTCTGCATGAGGGAAGGCAGAAAAAAAAGTACATCTAAGAAAGTTAGTTTGTAGGAGGAAGGGGAGGAAGGACAGCTTTCTTTTTGACCAATAGTTTATTTATTAAGGTAGGAATCCAGCATCTAAAGTTGGTTGCTGATGAGCTAGTCCTTCTGAAGTAAATGCCTGTTTTCAGTAAGTTCAGTGGAGTGAGAGAAACTTGCTGAAGACATACATAACGTACCTCCTCTCCACTGACTATAGCAACCCCTCAAGGTGATCTGACAAAGTTGGCTGTCAATTCACTAGGGAGCAAGGAAGCCACTAGGAGTTCCTGGGGCCATCCATTGAGAGTGAGTATCTATCATCACATCTTCCCTTCTAGTGACGGATGGGGTTAGCTCACTCCTTGCCTAATATGGATGGCAACAGCACACTCGCATGAGAGAGTAGTGCATGTCTCCCTCTACTTCTGAACAAGTACAGGTGATTCAGTTAAGCACTTGTGAATTATTCAGGCTAAAAAGGGAGTCACTTCAGAATATAAGATCCTGAAGCATGAGGAAAGAGCAGACTGTACCCTTGTTTGGATCTTCAGACTCTTACGTGGCTCAGATCTCACCAGATACGATCATGATGTTCATTAAAATCCTTCAGTATAGGTCACAACTTAAGATGTTGTTTCCAAGGGTTAGTTATATCAAGATTGCACAATGAACTCTCAGTTATACATATATTATTCTCTCATTTTATGTTCTTTTTTAAACATTTCAGTTGACTGGTTTTAAATGACATTATTGCATTCTGTGTTCTCAAAAAAAAGCTTGAAAACCACAAATGCAATTGCTTTGCTTTATATTAATATTACATTAATATATGTGAGGATATTCTTGTAGCATCAGATCTATCACAGACACCGCATGTTGGGTTATTTTGATATTGGTTCCCCTTGTCCATCTTTGTTTTCAACAACACAGGGTGACATTAAATGCATACATATCTTAAGTTCCTAAAAATGAAAGTTTTATTTGTATAGAATCTAAAATAGTGATAACTTGGGTGGCTGCCCAAATATTTAATCCATACAGAAGTTTTATTATTGATGCAGCATAAATGCTAAACATAGAAAGTCAGCTGCAGTCACAGTCATTGTATATACTCTAAAGATGGTCTGGCACAAACTTTTACATATCCTAGATTTCTCTAACAAATGTGTCATTGGGTGTCAGGTTGCTGTTATACTACTTTAAGACATGTAATAGGAAGTAAGGGGATGGAAACTTGTGAAATCTATCCTGCAATTGCTTCCACTGGAAAGAATATTAAAGAATACTTTAGGAATATTCTGCATGCTCACACTTACAAAATCTGCCCTTTTTACGTTCATTTATATGCTGGTCTTAACTATGTGCTTAATCTGTATTCTGGTCTGCACTATTTGCTAATAATAGCCCTAGATAATTTGTTTTCACCTTCTAAGCTCTTTGTGAATGACTCAAACCCTGTTGAGTATTCACTACTCAAATTTTTAGTCCAAGAATGGGTTTAATTCATCAGTTAAACTGCTGTCAAACTGTTTCAAATTCCTCCTGTGCTGAGCACTGCACATTGCTTACCATATTTCCAACAGGGCACTCAGTCATGATATGAGAAAGTCTTGAAATGAAGGCTCCATCATTTCCCTTGATATTCTACTTGAACAAAATTTGTACCCCTCATGGTTAAAAATGTGTGCTCTTTTACTTATTTGTACTCTATGGCTTTATCTTCCAGTTGTTGGTTCTCCTTATGGCATCTGGGGCTTGGCTGTAATCTGGTTTAAGTGACTTAATGACTTACCCATGTGTGACATCACCATTTTTTTAGCTCTTGCATACTGTCAGCTCTTAACAAAGCACTAACCTCAGTTGGATATGGCGTGGGAAGTAAGGCTACAATGAACTGAGATTTTTTCCACCTCCTGTTAGTGCTGTCTGTGGAAGCTCATCTATAAGCCGCATTTGCAGTTGGTAGCCAACAGATTCAGAGTAGGGCTGGATGCAGTCCTTGTATCTTCCAGGTTCTCTCTCTTTCTTAAGAAAATGCTATCAGTAAACTCTAAACATGGAGGTGGAAGTCAAAATGTACAGCTGCTTTTACACCCCCACTTTCAATCTCGTTTGTGCCTGTGGTGGCACATGGAGAGCCTGCTGTGTGCAGGCACACCTGGATAGTTTGCAGAGCTTTGCAGTACAAAATGTCAACTGCTCTGTTTCCATAACTCCAGCTTCTATGAACTATGACTCATGCAAGCCAGCCTGCACTAGACTAAGGGTCTTAAAAGAGCACTATTGATTTACCACTGTGTTACTGATAAGTGTGAAAGATTTTTTTTAAAAAAGACATCTAGCAAATGTGAAAATAAACATTCACTGGTCCGGCTGCCTTTGAACCCCCTGATAAGGCACCTCCCATGGAAAGCAGTGGAGGTGAAGTTTCAGTTCCACCCACCCTTGTGCAATTCACCTGTTCAGATGAGGGATTTCAGTATTCCTGGAAACATTTTTAATTGCTTACAGAGGAAAAATGAAAGTGGGAAAAATCAAGAAACTTCTTTTGAAAACTTTGTATTTGAATTACATTGGGCAATCCAAGGTTAATTAAAGTAGAGAAAAGAGCATCAGAAAGTCTTACAGAGCATTAAATTATATCCAAGTGAAGGTTAGCATTAGGAATCAAAGTAATGAATAGGATAGCTAGGATAGTGCATTGGATTTAGATTTGGTTTACATAGAGAAATTTTATACTTGAGAAACACAGTTTTTACAGAAACAACAAATGTTATTATCACCATTATACTTTGGGGAAACTACACACTCATAAACTAAGATGGTACGAATTATATGCCAAAGAACAAAGAGAACTGCTAACAGAACTATGTCTCTTGACGCCCACTCCATGTTTTTTCCATTGAACCTTATTGAATGAAGCATAAATCACAAGCACAAACTTTAAGTAATTCTTTTTGTCCTTATCATATATTTCACTTTCTATCATTTGCATAAATGGAAAAGAGGAAGCCTTTCTTTTCTGGGTATATCTTTTTTCAACAAAGCTTTAGGAAATTAATTGAAAGTAGTTAGAAGCAGTAAGAGACCTGGTAGAATACTAATATCTGTGAGTAGTTCATACTTCTGGAATATTTTAAAATTTTACTTCTAAGCTTCAACAAAAGCAATGATATAATACAAAGGGAATCCAGAGTGGGCTGTGTGTTAAGAAGAGATGCAGAGCATCTCTAATGTTCACATAGATAGTTTTGCTGCCCTGAGCAATGGGATTACATTACATTAAGACAGCACCTGTCCATTGGCTCGTCTTGCTTATTATAACTTTGCTCCTCAGACTGTCAGCTTTTGGTTCAGGGTTTTTTTTGTGGCTCTGTGTTTTGTTTATAGCTTGACCCTCAGCTGTCCCGGAGCTGTGTCTCCCAAACTTTACATTTGTGTCTGAGAGCTGCCATTCCCTCTCACCAGCTGCTTGCCCTACCAAATAGTTCCTCTTTATTTCATGCTTGCTCCTTTTGTCTATTTGTGTATGTATTAATGCATGCCATTTTAGAATATACTTGTAATTCTTTAGTCCAGAAGCAAGGCATCGTAATTTTTAACCTCTTATATCTATAACTTGCCTTTTCCTTGGCACTAACAGAATCTGTTAGCCTCTGTAGAGCTGTTTCTTTTCACTGTGAAATCTTTTGTGGTGTACCTATCTCAGCATGGCACAGATTTCAGTGAGGTTCATTAACCCCCTCATCCACTATTGTGCAAGCATTGGGAGCCAGGGATAGGCATATTTTATAAATTAAAAAGAAATCAGTCAGTACATTGAAGCAATTAGTGTAAATGAGTTCAACAGACAAACAGGCAGACAGAATTCACTGTGCTGTTTGCCTTTTCCTGCCCCCACAGCCTGAAGTGTAGTACAAGAGCTAAATGAACAGAATGAAAAATGACCACATATCTTGGGCCAGGTTCCAGACTCAGTGACAGAGTTGTAAATTCAGAATAAGATCATAAAACCTGCTGTCCTGTGTGAGCTTGAAAGTCCTTTTAGCTCAGTCCTGGACAGCAGTGGACAAAAGCAGAAGCCTAGGACAAGAGTAAGACAGATAAAGACCTATTTCTCCTGCTGTAGCCTGTGACTTGGAGGCTAATTTAATGAAAACAGAGATTGTAGTCAATGATAGAGTTTCATAGTTACAAATAGACCTGTCCTCCATGATCTAATCCCTTCCCGAATCTGTGCATGTTTTGGGGCCCCTCATCATCCCAGTAACAACACTATAAGCCTAATATGTTTAAATTGAAAAAGCTCTTGCTTTCAAAAAGTTGCTTGATCATTTCACTGGATGTCCCTTTTTCTGTTGTGAAAAACAGGGACTGCACTTCCTGTTTCCTATTTTTGTGTCATTTGTAATTTGAAAGTAACTTCACTGATGCCACTGGAGGCCCTTACAGCTGACATTGTTGTAAGGCAAGGTCAAAGATTTGTTTTTAAGTAATCTAATTAATTCAAAAGTCCAGCTGCTACCTTTGTCAGCACCACTACTTGCAAGATGAAGGCCCTTAGGAGCATGAAAGAGAAGGAGAAGGAAAGGAAGTTAGGGCTATATAACCAGGAAGGTGCCTGCAGACAATATACATTTCAAACACACCACTCTTAAAGACATCCAGATGACACAAAGCAAGGACCCTATTCCACAGGTGTAGGCAGGACCAGAGGTTCATGCAGGTAAGTAAAATTCACAGCAACCCTAAAGAGCCTGAAAGGTTTCTGCCTTCCAGGAGCTGGGAGTGAATTTGTGCCTGATTCCTGGAGTTAATGACTACTATTGCTCTGCTGCACTAGCCTTTGCAATCCTCAGAAAGCATGACTATCCACACTGGCCCACCCTTAAATGATGCTGTAGGTCACTTCTGTTGTGCTTAGACTATCTCCACAGTCAGGATTCCTCCAGACTGAAGGAGCCAATGCATATTCATAGGACATATGCATATGCATATTCATAGGACAATGTAGACAATGGTAAATATTCATAGTCCAGCGTCACCATATTCTTATTCTAGGCCCCTGTTGCACTGTCTCTTTATGTACACAGTTCTTCACATATTATCAAATAGGATGCACAGAGAGCTAATGTTGCCCAGAGCTCTAACCCCAAGGAAACAACCCTGCCTCCAGGAAAAGAACCATACATTTCTGGCTATACCATCAGACTGCATATGGCATATTAGATTTGATATGGCATTTGTATGATGACCACTAGCTACCTGGTTGTTCTAGGCATTTTGTTAATGTTAGGTTAAAGCTATATTAGGATTAAGTTTTTAACAAAAAAAAAAAAAAAAAGAGAAAAGAAAGAAACATCACCACACACACACACAAAATGCTGAGTCTTCAAGGATGAGGTTTATAACTTCTAGTTGCAGACAACAGAAAGAGTACCTTCCAGTCTCCAACTTTAAGGATACATTCAAAGTCTGGGGCAGCACACCTTTATCATGACAGTTGTACAGGCTGTCCAGCATTCCAGAAGAGACCTCCAACAGTCAAAGCCATATGCACCATCTTGATGAGTATGACCTTCCATCAGCACCAAGAGAACTTTCCCTCCAGAAAGACCACTGGACTCACCCCTTTGTGTTCACCAACTGATGCAGTATTGCCATTTGTGAAATCTTTCTACTAGTAGCATCCAAGTGGATCCATCCAACAGCTAGATTTTGTTCCTTCTCTTCCAACACTACTTATCAAGATTATTTAGCTAGAAGTCTCAGGGATGACTTTGAAGTAGCTAGATCATCTCATCTTCTGTGGTGTTCCTTGGGCTGTCCAGTCTTAGCTACAGCAAACTCCCAGATATCTCTTAATTCCTACCCTGATGTGAATATCTGATTATTCTATATAGCTAAGCAATTTAGGAAAAATCAGTCTCCTGGGATATGTGCTGAAGCTGACCCCAGCAGTATAATTACTCCTCTAACAACAGATGGTGATAATGGTATTCCCAAAAACAAAGATGGAGGGGCCCACTGTGGAGTATCTCTTCACAAGATATAGATGGAGAATTTTGAGGGTGTAAATGTATACACAAGGTTGCATGCACATCTTCAAATTCAGATTACTCTCTTTTCCCTTAGAAGACCTTTGATTGTGAATATGACATGTCAGTGTGACTTCACAACCTGCAGTTCACAGCACTTATAACATATTCACAGAGATTAGAATATACAGGCAAAGATATTTAGCCCAGCAGCCTACTGTATCCCTTCACTCAAACACAGAGGATGGACTATTGCACATAGGAGTAATGAGCTTTCTCCACAGAATAAATGCAAAATGATCTTGTGCGTTTTTGCATGCTACTAATGGAACACACTGCTTAACTGCAGAAACTGGCACAATAATGGACTGAGATGCACTCAGCTGTATTATACTGTATGACTACAAATCAAAAGGATTCTACTATGGTATCTTTGAGAGGATGATAGTCTCTTGCTTCTGTAAATGAAGTCTTGGTGACAGTTGTACTTCTTCTCCAGAACTGATATTAAATCCTTCAACACAGCTGTGAATGCATCCTTCTGAATCCCGAAGAGCCCGCTAAAGGTTACAAAAGAAAGTAACAGCATGGTCCTTCCAAAGACTGTTCAGAACCACCATGGTGCTCTGGGTATCTTTCAGCAACTCAAATGTACTTCTCAGGTATTGAAGTTTCCTTCTAGCATGAACCAGGGCACTGTAAATCTTGAGAGGAGACACATGCTTTGCACTGCATCAGTGCTGCTAGTGTTTTCCACCTCTTTTAGTAGAGAGAGGCAGTGGAAGGGGTCAGCACTGTGGCATACTAACTAGTACTAGTTATTCGTGCTTCCAAACCAATATTGGTAGCTGCAGGCTGAGGTTTTGTTTTGGTTTTGTTTTGGTTTTTTTAAAGATATTCTCATCTGCTTTCTCCAACATTATTTCAGACCATCTCTTCCCATTTTCTGAAGTCCCTCTTTGGAATGTATGTTTAAGTTATTAGTTCCCATTTTGGAGACAACATGTGTCACAGTTTAGGGTCAGGGCAGCCCCTTAGTCCTATAACAGATGCTCTCTGTTAACCCCACTCTCTTCCCACAGGGAAGGAGAAAGGGAGTAAGGGAGAGAGACTTAGCCATTAGAAAAGGAAACTAGAACAGCTTTAATGAAAAGGAAAGTAATAATTATAAAAATGGAATATATACAAATATATACAAAAACAGTATGGAACCCAACCCCCCTGATGGTAATTACATCACTGTCACCAGTGGTGCTGTGGAGAAGGCACTGGGGGAGTCCCAGACTGGGCCCCGCAGCAGACTGGAGCTGTGTTCAGGAGCTGGATTCTGGTACTGGGTTCAGGAACACATAGACAGGGATCGAAGGCAGAATGGACAGAGTCCTCCTAGGATTCTCCAATGAAGGAACCGAAAGAAGACCCTAGCCAAGCCAAGCAAAGCTGACAAAACAGTCCAAGAGGGGTGAAGAGCCCAGAGACCCTTCGGATCCCTCAGCTCTAAACTGAATATGATGTATATGGGATGGAATACCTCATTGGTCAGTTTAGGGTCACCTGTCCTCTCCGCCCTTCCCTGCAGGTGCAGCCTTTCATTTTCTGCACCTCCCAGTGTGGTACACAAGATCCAGCAGTGGCCTTGGTCTGCACACCAGTCCTTGGTAGTAAGTCTAAACATGAAGTGTTATCACTGCTAGAAGAAGACACTGTCTGTGAGAACAGGCTGCTACCTTCAGAAAGTGAAGTTAATTAGAAGAACTGAGCTGAAAAGTAAAGTTACTGAACAGAATTAGTTCTGTTCTCACTCAAACCAGTCCAACATGGTATAAGCTCTTAGTAACTAACAGAAACACATTTTGGGAAGAGCAACACACAATTTCTTCCTCCACCCTGTCTAATTGTACAAAAACATTACATTAAACAACCCTTCATCACTCATTTCTCAGCTGGAAGAAAGCAGAGGCAATATTAGAGAGATCCTTGTTTCTCTCTGGGAATCTATTTTGTAAGTTCTTAAAACTAGTTTTCTTTTAAACCATTAAGGGAATATAATTCTGGTACATGGAAGAGAATGAGAAATAATAAAATAAAAAATACTGCAAAATAATACAATATATGCAAATTTATATATTTTTAATCTATATACTCTGATCCAAAGGAAATGAGTCTATTGCCATGGAAAGAGTTAGGATTTGGGGCGTATCTTCTGCCCTCCTCATAGAGAAATTCTTGAGGTGGGTGTGAGAATAAGGGAGGTGAAGTGCATGTGTACATGTGTGTCTGAGAGACTGTTTTGTCTTTGATTCCTCCTAACTCCACTAATCCAGTGCATTCCCCTTTATCTTTCATGAAACTGTGTCTCCAAAGGGTTTGGTGCCTGAGAACACTGAGGTCAAAAACTCTTTGGTTTAGTGCTTAATACATACAAATTGAATCAACACACCAGCAAATCCTAATTCCCAATGAAAAAGTTTCAAAAAAAACCCCTGTCAGTTTCTAGAGCCCAGGATAACAGAGTGACACATCTTCATCAGAGACAGTGACTCACAGCTAGGGTTTGAATTGTTGGGGGGGATTATCTTATCTGTTAGCTGTATCAAGCTAAAAAAGATGGAGGTGCAAGCCTGAATGTCTTATTAGCTGCCAAAATAATTACATCATGGGCAAAAAGTGGAGCTAAAAAATACTTACATCAGTTCCTACTCTTAGTTTATGTGTTCTGGAAAAAAAAAGTCTTTATCTTGTATCAAAGGTCTCAGTCGAGTTTCATACTTTACAGTCTAACAGCTTCTGCCCTTTCAAATTTATTTTGAAAAGATGTACTGATGCTGTTGTTATTTTCTCATCCTCTCATTCAACTGTTTTTGTTGTTTAAATGTCTTCACAGGATATTTTGTCTTGAGTATATTTTGTTCACTTTTAGAGTTTTACAATGAAAGATGGCACAGTTAATGCAGCATTTTCCATGCATTCAGCTTTCTCCAAGGTATCAGTCATTTCTAGCAGTGCACTGCTTGTCTGGCTATAAGTAAACAGACATTTCTGGCATCTAAATCCAACTGACTGGTATTATTTTAAAAAAAAAGAAAGAAACAGAAGTAGAGAGTGCAACCGTGGCTGTCCTCAGTGGAGAAGGTGGGCGAAATATATGAGCTTCCACTAAACCCTGAGGTCAACAATTCCTCTATCGTGGTTAGTCAGAGTGCATTTTTTGTTCTTAAACTAAAGAAAGAAAGTCAGGAAAAGCTGCAACTGTGGGAAGCAGTGAGAGTCCCAGCTCCCATCAGACTCAAAATCAGGAGAAGACAGGATGCCAACATCACCTCCTTGAGGCATCCTGCCTTTGTGCGTGGTACAACACCCAAGCTCACCTGTGGTGAGATGCAGAGGCTGGACGGTGCTTTCTCTCAGAGAGGTGTTGCAGTGTGCTGTGGCTCCTCACTGCCCTCCACAGGCCAGCTGTGCTGTGCACCCCTTGAAATCCTCCCGCAAGCTGTCTTTGGTACCATGCTAGATAATAGGAAGTGCCCCACTAAGCAGGTAGGAAACCCACAATTTGTAACCCAAAGAAGATACAATTTCTTTATCACATCAGGTCCATTCAAATGTGTTTTAAACTCTCCCTTGAAAATAATCAAAGCAGAAACAATTGTTTATGAGGGGTTAAATCCTTCAGTTAGAGGACCCCCAAAAGTCATTAACTGCCACAGGGTTTGGACGCTGTTTGCAACCCACTGCTTTTCCTCCCATAGGAGTAGTGGTTGAGGCATTACTCAGAAAAAATGGAGGGAAAAAAGATTTAAAGAAAGAAGTAGGAAGGAGTCCTCTCCTGGGAGAGGGTGACATGGGAATAGCTGTTGGCAGGAGCACAAGGCCTCTGTGCAGGAGAGGTGATGAAAGAGAGAGGAAGGAGATGGGGAAAGCTCAAGCTTAAAGAAAGTTGTTTTGACTGTTGTCGAAAGAAGACATGGTGGGAAATACAGAAAAGAACAGACAGGTTTGATATTTTGAGAGAAGGGCTGGGGACTCACTGGCTTCCACCCTGATTTCCTCGCAAATATCAGAAATTACTATCCACATAATGATATCTGAAATTATTTTTCAAGAGGGGAATGTCTGATTGCCCTTCCCAACACTTATTTTGAGCATCAGCTGCTGTTGCAGTAAAATATCAGCCATCCTCTTGGCTCCCATATAAAAAGGAGGAAATGGATTGAAGATTTAACTGTTTATTCTCCAGGACTCCTCTGCTCTTTGATGATCACGGGGTTTTTTATGCTTTCCTACTTTTTTTTTTTTCTTTTGTTTTTTCTTTTCTTTCACACAGAAAAATCCATCACACCTCTAAATGTATGAAAATCTCTGCACATGCTGCTTTAAAGTCTTCTGCTGAATTGAGTTACACTTTTTAAAGCAGTGACTGACAGGTGACACTGCTTTGCCAGGCGTGGATCTGCACAGTGGGAAGACAAGTTATCAGCTGTTAGTGCTAGACAGAAAAAAGGAAGAAGATCAAACCCACCAGAATATTGCAAAAGACAGATATCCCCACACCATTGTGTTAGAGTAGAAAGTTTTAACTCTGAGGGATATTTTCCTTGAATTTTTCATAGATCTTCACTATGTGATGCACTGACTGTTGACATTTCACCATCGAAAACCGCTTGTCTTCAGTGATGTTATTTTGTATACATCTGTGTACATAGGTATATGTCTATATTTATGTACCTGTAGATATCAGTTGTGAATAAGTATTGACCTGTCCAGTCTTTTAAAGAAAATGAAATGTGTATTACTGTAACCGCTATACTAAAAATTCTGGCAGAATGTCACTGACCAAGTGTTTCAATTTGAAGTATTAACATTAGAACATTTCTTTGCTATAGTGACTGGATGTCTGCCTTCCTCCTGTCACAGCTGGCCTGTAGTGGTGTCTGACAGCCAGGACATAAACAACTAACTCTGCATGCATGTCTGGTCCCCCCAGGACTATAAATATTATTTTATACAAGAGAAGAGTTACAGCAGGAGGGCCCAGTTCCGATAATCATTTTACAGTACAAAGGCTAGAAGGATGGAGACACAGAAAGAGGAGAAACGGGATTATTTTCATTATATTTGAGAAGAACAAGAATGGTTGATACAAGTCAAATTAATTTTAGGATGGACTTTCAGAGAAAGCTTTCTGAGAAGTGAGGTCCATGAATATATGAAACACATGTGCTTTACAGGTTTTTGTGTGGCTGATGCCATTCGAAATGTAACTGGACGGAGACTTCAAGTACGTACTCTAGAAAACAATAATTTGACACTAGGATGAAGTAAATGACTTAAGAACATGTCTTTTTCCTTGTCTAATTTCTGTGGTTCCCTGATAGATTTACAGTTTTCTGCCTGCTAGTCTTACATTCACTATTATAAAATCCTGTAGCATAAAATTAATCTGACTCGAGTGCAATTAGTGTGTGCAAGTAATGGTAGTGGTGCAGCAGCAACTGTCCCTTAAATGTGAAAATGAAGCTTTAAGACAGAAAAGTGAAACAATGCTTTATATAAAGCTGTTGGCAAGTTCTTTCTCCCTGCAGTGCAGTCAATGCAGTCAGTATTCTGTCCGTTAAATTCTCTAAATCCTCTATCCTAAGTCCATGTTCCTGCAAGCATCCAGACAGATGAAACTTGGCTCCCTTGAGAACATTAATTGACCTGATTGGAACTACTCCTGCGTAATGGTATACCCTTTCTCTTGTAAAGCTGGAAGGCCTTGTACAGACATTAACTATGCTGCTACAAATAAAGATATGTGCGCAGTGAGTCATTGGCACAGAATGGCATAGAGCTCAGGTCTAGTAAATCAACTTTTCTCTACAGGAAGAAACTGCTTTAGGTGTTTTTACACAATGCTTAAGAAGTTCCTTTTATTTCCAATAAAATTACCAAAAAAACAAACCAAAATGAAACAAAAAACCCCAACAGATTTAAACATGTACCCCAGAATCTGACTTTACAGACACTTGTTTAAATCAATTTTATCAGTATAAGCAATATATGTGTACATATGCATATTGAGCCATGAAGTCTAATAGAAACAATATTATGCCAATAATCTACTAGTATATAAAATGTATACTAGGAAGCTCAAGAGCCCTAAAATTGAAACTCTGCACTGCCAATCTTTGAGACATTTTTGGTAGAAAAGTAGAAGTGTTAGTCTGTCTTCTGATTGTTGTTTAAGATCATTTAAAACTATTATATTCACACACACTGCTACCTAGATAGCTTTAGCTATGACAGTACCATAAGCAAGCCTGAAACTTGAGTCTACTGGTTTTTTCTCCTGTCTTGCTTTCAGCCTAGTAGGAAAGCGAGCCACTCTCTTCTTGGCCTCCTCTCTGTTTGGCTACTTGCAGTAGATTCCTGTTCACACCCACAGATTCACCACTAAAGCTTTAGGGTTTAACAAAAGGTTTTCCTCAGTGGCCTTTGCTCAGTATAAACCATTTCACCTGAAGGCAGGACTATGCCTAATAATGCAAAAGGGTTGATTTAGCCACTGCCTTCATGCTTTCAGACAGTCTTCTTCTGTCAGTCACACACATGTCCTGTCCTTGCTAGGGGACAGAGTAGTTTCGCAATTAGGGCTGTGAAGTACTGTTGATGAACAACTACCATTGACATCATGACAGTTGGTCAATAAAGCAAAGTCAAAATGATATTTTTCTCACACTTTGCAAGTATTAGTCTTACCTTTTGGAGCTGGAACAATAAAAGATGTTGTTACAGTTACCCACTGCCCTGGGCAGCAACAAGTCAGAAATGACAGTGCTCATCCTGCCAGACCTTCTTTGAAAAATAATTGCACAACACCATTGATAACAGTTATAATGGTAGTAACAACACAAATATTTCTTTGTGCAACAACAACAATTAATAAAATCTTAAGCATTTTCTGCAGTGTCAGAACTCTTTGAGTCAGCAAGAAAAATTAAAATGGAGGTCCCTGGACAGAAACAAAAACCCCAACCTGTAAATGCTACAGCTATCAATGCTTCTCTTTTTTATTCTCTCTTAACGACATGTCTTAACCCTAAGAAAGAGGGAAGAGAAGCTTTTACTTTCCAGTTTACCTAAATTAATTTTTTTTTTAATTTTATTTTTATTTGGATGACTCAAAATGCACATTTACAATTAAAAAACTCTCATTGGAAAGTCCCACTTTTAGCCAGTTTCCCATGGTAAGTCTGAAATATTTTTTACTGTGCTCCCTGTTCAACTGTTTTAACTGCTCGATAAAAATCCAAGGTAATGAGATTCTTCACCATATTTATAACTTTTCACAGGAAACAATTACTGTCAGAAATAATGAATGTTTCATATTTACAAATTCATTGCTGGTTCCTTCCCTCCCCACCCTTTTCTTATGAGAGAAGACACATTCACTTTGCTTATCAATAGAACTGGCTTTTCGTTTATAAAATCTGGCCAGGTCTACAGTAGGCACATTTTCCAGAACAGCAGTATCAAATAAGATTATTTTTACTTTAAGTATTTTTTTATATTGTCAGAAGCTTAGTGGAGATATGGTTACACTAGGATGGAAAGTATTTTTGTCAATATAAATTATTTCAGTTGGGAACAAGTACTTTCTGTACCAGCAGCTTAACCTTTTCCTCTCCTCTCCTCTCCTCTCCTCTCCTCTCCTCCCCCCTCCCCCCCTCCCTCCCCCTACCTCCCCCCCCTCCTTGCCCTCCTTCCGCCCTCCCGCCCCTACCTCCTCCCCTCTTCCCCC
>WUAM01000038.1:6320568-6334160 GCA_024336885.1 Actenoides hombroni
TCCTTTTTCCTTTCTCCTTGTTTCTTTTTCCTTTTTTCTTTTTCTTTTCCTTTTTTCTTTTTCCTTTCCCTTCTCTTTTCTTCTCCTCTCCTCTCCTCTCCTCTCCTCTCCTCTCCTCTCCTCTCCTCTCCTCTCCTCTCCTCTCCTCTCCTGTCTTCTCTTCTCACCCTTCTTCTCCCCTCTCCTTTCTCCCTTCTCCCTCTCCTCTCCCCTCTCCCTCTCTTCTCCTCTTGTTTGCTTTTCCATCAGTAGAAGCTGCACCCACACAAGGATGGCTTGCCAGAACAGTTATATTGGTAAACTTTTCCTCATGCTGACCTTGTCTCCAAAACAGCATCGCATAAATAATAGAGGCAGGTGGGAGCAATCATAAGTGAATGTGAAAAAAACTGCAGCTGAGTTCATTCTTATGTCAGAAGCACTGTGGTGGTGCGGTTCTGTCAAGGGTCAGCTATTCTGGGCCGGTTGGAGAAAACTGCAGAAGGAGATGACATACTTCAGCATCACTTAAATTCTGCCTTTGGAAATAACTTTACAGTTAAAGCTGCTTTGAAAAAGAGTAGGGCCATTTTATGTCCTGACTCAAATTCCCAGGTGTTCAGGACCAGAAGCTAGAAGAGATGAAACAAAAGGAAAAGCTCTCATGGGAGTAGCCAAAGAAGTGGAGTCCTTTTTACTCGAGCCAGGGAAGTAAAAGAGATAAGTGTGGGATGCTGGCAGAGGGAAACAGGAGCTTAGGTGGGCTAGGCTAGTATGGACACACAGCTCTTTGAACACACGTCTCTGTACTGGCTCCCAGTGTGCATTGGACGAAAATCAAGGGATTTGCTATAATTTAAAAGCCATGTCTGGCTCTATTCCTGGTGGTCTCCAGCACTGCCTCATCCTCTCTGGTTGTCTTTTACTACAGATTCACTGCTAGTCCCAACGGCTGGACTCCAGCAAGGAAATATTATGAGCATTTCTTGAGAGAGGACTTCTTGTCTGGAATGAGTTATTTTCTGTGGTATAGTAGCATCCAGTTTTAAAATTTTTCATGTCCTGTTTTGCATTCATTTTTCATGTGTTTAATTCATGTGTATTGGCCATTGGGGTTAATTTTAAAAGGATGTATCTGGCATAGCCAGGATTGACCTCTGCTCTGAACCAACTTTTTTGAACCCCGACAGTTGTTAACAAATGTTTTTCTGAGAAGCTATAAGGCACCTTAATATTGTGATGAATGTGATAGTCTAACCAAACTAAATAAATGTCTATAAGATACATAACAGATAACCTGAGTATCTACTGCTGATTATGACATTTGTAAACTTATTCACTGCTTTACATCAATAAGGGATGTTTTAACTATTTAGATATTGTCTTTCTCTGTACAAAAGGATAGAAAGCAAAATGTATACTGAAAATGACAGAGTAGCTTTATATAAAACAAAAATTGTGACCATTTAATGATATTTTTTTCCTTCCTTATTTAAACTAAAAGAGCAGACTTAAGCAAGTGTTATTTACAGGTCTTCCATGATTTTCTGGATTTACAGATACTTTGACTTTAATGATAGTCAACGAAAAGCTATACAGATAATTCATAATGTGCCAGCGTGACATGTCTAACTTTATATGAACAAAGATACTATCTTTACTACAATGATGGAAATTCATCCAGAACGAGCTTGAACCATTTGCTATTGATTTCTAGTGCCTGAAAAACATTTTTTGAGATGTATTTCTCCTGTGTCCTCTTGGATTCTTTTTACAGTCTGACAATGACATTAAGGATTGCTTAATCTTTTAATTTTGTAAAGAAAAGTCAAGATTTGCCTTCCTACTAGAACAGTGTTTCTTTTGTCAACAGAGGGTTAATGAATAAAATTGTTTTCAAGGTCAGATTGGCAAGTCAGGCTTATAAAAAATCACCTCATGCTTCAGCAGTGATAAAACAAGAATTGCAACTCAAATTTTGCTTCTTTCTCTTAAAACAATCTGATTAAAAATAATGACAGAACATTCTGACATGCATCATAGGTTTGAAAACTAATTCATATTCTTCCATGCGTTAGTGACTAACTTCTGCTATCTGAAAAATAATGTAAGGATACAAAAATCCCTCTGCAACAAATTATCAACTTCTATTCAATATCAGAATCAGTTTAGGTGTTTTAACAAAAGGGTCTTGTAATAGGAAAAGATTTTATCTTGGTATATCATTTCCTTTCCATTTTCCTGCTGTTTGGTCTCAATAATTGCAATTACTTTATTCTTTTAACTCCTTATGATTCCTATTGAATTTAGAGTTGTTTCTTGATTCAAAATGAAAACTGGTCAGTTATTGAATGCCTAGTAAAGCATCAGTTACTGATGACTTCTATAGATACTTTTGTTGTTTGACCAGCAAGACCCTTAAAAGCTTTTTAAAATGGCATGTGAGGATTAAATTGCACTCTGAGAAAGTCTAAGTTTGTTTCCCCCACCCCCCTATTGGGATGTTTGAAATAATGTATATCTCAGTGGTATTTCAGATTATGTCTAATGGTAAGTTTAGAGTTTAGTCAGGAATGCATTTATACACTTGTAGGGCTATCCTTCATTACTACATTCATGTGCCAAACTGCCTTAGCACAGCAGTACGTAAACAGTAACAATCCCAGTAGTAGCCCTGTTAATAATCTGAGGAATCAGAGTGTGCCCTGGGTTGGAAGGGACCTCCAAAGGTCACCTAGTCCAACCCCCAGGAACCTGAATGGAGAATCCACTTCTAATTTTTTTTTTTTTTTTTTTTTTTTTTTTTTTTTTCTTTCCCCATGCTGCTGGTTCCAAGAAAGTCTGAATTTGTTTGGGTTTTTTTCTCCAGCTTTCACCATATAACACTTCTACTTACACCCTCCAAACAGAGTGCACACAGATGATGCCATATTTTGGTACCTGAATATTTAAGGAAGGGAGGTTTCACTTTTGCCAGTAAATTGGAGAATTGGTCATTTTAAGTTGTTTTGTTGTTTTATAAGCCACATTCACAACTGTGTAGAATGATCCACTTACTCGCATGGTGATGTAGCAATACAATCTAAAGACTGGAATTAACCTGATAGATAAGCAGTAAGGAAACTTGAAGAAGTGGTGGGTGATCACATTAAGTTCAAAGGTTTATGAATTCAAAAACAGGAAAATTTTCAGGAAGAGAGTGAGGAAAAAATAATTTTATATAAATTAAAGTTAGAAGAGCTAATTTAGAAATACGTGTAGCACTTTCAGGACTCTTCCTTGTGTTAGAATCTTTCATCAAAAAACTTCTGACCAGAAATTCTTCAGACTGAAGCATCTTGGTTCTTACACTGTGTGTAGGAAAAAGAGTCTGGTTTTTCGTAAGCACGGACTGAAATTTTGAAGAGCTTTAAATAACCTTCTTCAACCCATAATTTTCCCCTAGGAGTTAATGGAGACTCATCACTTTCTTCTCTCTTTATGGTAAAACTAATGGTATAGATAAATCATATGCATATTTGAAGAGCACCACATAGTTTTGTTTCAGTTTGCTCTTTGCATGGTATACTAAAATGCATCCGAGAAAAATGGCAAAAAAAACCCCACCTTTGAGTGGTTTGGGACAAATCTGGTCATCTGCCATCTTCTATCTAAGTTTAGATTACAATAAGGATTTAAGAGTACAAGATACTATGTATAGCAAGGGATAAATACTTGAGAATGGTAACTAAATCCTGCATTTTGGAGTTATCACTGTGACCAACTGCCCATGAAATGCTTCAGATTTTAATGTATAGTGTGTCTGTATATAATTCTAGATCTGTATTTATATCTGCAGACATATGCCATTAGATTTCCATCTCCTGTTCAGACAAATTACTTGAGCTGCAGTTGCCAAAGCAAACAGAGCGCTTTTTTTTTTTCTCAAAAACACCGAACACATAACACATGACATACTTCATTCTTTCTTATGTGATAACTTTTAAAATAACAACCTACTAATACACACAATGTGTAAATGGGCAGCAAAGTTAAAAACAGAGGAGGAAGTAAAAAAGTCATACATTTGTTACTGGCTACTAACCAGAGCAGCTGTTTGGGGAGCACTTCTCAGAGAAAGCAAGAGATACATGTTCATGTTCTGTCATAAGTCAGTACATTTTCCTGCACCCCAGATTAGTCTGGAAGATGTCATTACTCACCTCAGATTGGTTAGTGACAGAGTCTGCTAGAAAGTTTTCTGTAAATCACTGGAGGCTAGTATCTTGCCATCTGAGGATCACTGGGGTCTGGTTTGTTGGTTTTATTCATTTTGCTGTGGTCTACTCATTGGAGTGGGATTCCAGAGCCAGAGCTTCACTCTTGAAGAAGTTACAAGTTTAATCAGGAATGTAACAAGTTCAGAGATTAATTGCAAGACAGGGAATATCAACAGGCTCATTGATAATTCTGTCAATTTATCACTAGACAAAGCTCCAGAAAGGTGTGTGGGATATCTCATTGAAATCTTGTGTTCATCTGCTGATTTGACAGCAAGCCTTTTTCAGTGGAGCAAATCTATACATATTTTCCAGCCAAGAGTTATGAGTGGGAGTTTTGCCTGATTTCAACAAGTTAGTAATCTCTCTTTTGGCTGACAATGAAGCAGTATGAATATTTTTTTGCAAATATTTGTCTGGCAGGGTCTCATTTATATTCCACTGTACAAAAATGTTTAAGGATAAATTAAGCAGCATTGTCAGCTACACTGTCATAAATGTGCTCCTTCTAGACTTACTTAAGTTTTCAAGATAAAGCTTGATCACCTCCTGTTTACTTACATGCCCTTTGACATCTGATAGCTTGATAACTGCTTAGGTATATCAGAGAGAATTCAGAATGGAAAGTGAGAATTTGTACAAAAAAACCCAAAACAAAACACAAAAAAACCTCATCAGTGTAACAGTAAATCTATTTCTAGGGTGCAATTTATCTCCATTAACTTTAATGGTGTAAAAATTGAAGATTTAGTTTAGTATAGTTCTCTAGACTCTGTAGGATGACAGTAGTAATGCAACAGTTTTTAATATAGACTAGAGGAATATATACACAGCACTGCCCTCTGTCACAAATTCTTTCCACTCTTTTACAGCTTATGACTAAACTCAGTACTTGTTTTTCAAAATGTTTGTGGTAGGTAGTTTCCTATTGAGGAACAAACCAAAGGACAGTAGAGTAAATCTCAAAGGTTGTGCTATTCTGTAACTGTTACTGAATTCTAAAAAGAGATTATTAATAACTTACAGGACAGATATGGAATTGAGATTTCTGATTTTGGAATGTTTCACTCTTCTTGGGGAATAAGGAAGAATGAGGCCCTTTGTTTGATCCTGCTCAATGAGGTCCAATAAAACATCCATTACTAAGAAGGTGTCTCTTGCTTCTAGTTTTTCTTTATTTATAGGCCAAAATAACTGAGTTGAGGTGATCAGTGACTGTATAAAAAGTTTATAATCCTCTTTCCTTTTTTTCAGGTCTGGATAGCAGAGGAGAAAGATCACTGTTCTGAATAAATCTTGTCTCAGCTGTGCATTCACAGGTTATATTCTCGTAACAAGATCATATCACACACTCTGAGTGGTGTGAAAAATAAAGGTCTAATCTAGCATGGTCCTGTAGCTTCTTCTGCAGTTGCTAAAGAGATGTGGGCTGCTCCAGCTACTCACCACACTGCCACAATCATTCCATGTCTCTCAGACACTCACACTACAGTGGTCTCACTTGCCCTCTGGATGTGGCTGGTTTTTCTTTTCTCCTCTGGCTGTAGACAAAACCAAGATTCCTTGCCTTGGTCCAGACAGCTTTAAATGCTTAAAGTTGTCTCAGACACACTCTAGAGTTTGTTAGTGGAATCTGAGATGTCCAACAGAAAAGAGATCTCCCAAGTGAAACTGTAATTATCGCATCCTGTATTTGTAGGGCAATGTCTACTTTCTGTTAATTGCACCAAATAAACAACAGCAAAACCTTTGCCTTGGCAAGCCTAGATTTTTTCTATCCTGTTGAAGTGAGGTTGCCAGATGTGTATAAGGAAGTTTGCTAACCATTCACATAATTCCGATGTTCATATGCAGGATTTCACAACTAAGTTTACTCTACTTAATTTTCCAGTTGATACGAAGCATAAATGTAACTAAATCAGGTTATAGGCATGGTCAGAGAAACTGCATTGTTCAGCCGATAGGTGTACACACTTGAAAAAGAAGGAGCCCTTTAACAGAGATAATTGAAAGAGAAAAGAAATCTATGACATTTATTTTTAGCAACTCAGATGTAATTAAGGCTGATGTTTTGATAGCATTAAATAATGAGCTATGTTGATGTAAGAAGGTGCCATCATTCAAAGTTAATCATGTGTCTCTAGGCTTCTTGTGCCAAGTCCCCGAATTACTTAAGAATTAGAGGAATGATTGTAGAAAGTGATTCAACTGTTAGCTTAAATGCAGTTCTCACAAGGATTACCTGTAAAAAGTGGTAATTTCTGAACTTAATTGTTCCTTGTCTTTACGCTGGATCACATGCTTACATGGCATTGAATTACTTCAGACTGTGAAGTAGTCAAAATTATTTAATCAGGTTGTATATAAGTATATTAATTTTAAAGTTCCTAAGTGTGGTGTGTTAAATCTTTAAGATGTCTTTCAGTTTGATCTTTGTAAATCAATACACAACCAGATTTCACCAAATGAGAACTGAAAAAGTGTTAAAGGAAGATATTATTTGTTTGATTTTTGCTGCTGATTAAAAGCATAGTAATAAATGTATGTTAGGTATTTACCTACTACTGACAAAACCAGGTTTGTGCTTCATGTGGTACCACAAAGTTATTGGTTCTATTAGACACCTGGAGTCTATTTTGCCTGATACAGTATGAAAAAGTAGGTAAAGGCAGAGTTTTTTTCTAAGGACATAGTTATCTGCTGTAATCAGCGAGGTTTGAACAGAAAAATCACCACACTACACTGAAGACTTCATCCAGAATCTTTATTATTTGCAATGTTATACTGGGAAGACTCCTGAGGTATAAGAAGAGTTTGCACAACTGGCAGTTAAGAGGAAAAATACATCTTTTGGCTTCCCATTCAAGTACTTGAAAAGTAGCAGAGTCATTGTATAAGCATTAGAAAAGATTTTTGTACAGCCACTTTCCATTCAGTCCTCTGTCAAAACTTTACAAAGTATAGCAGCAACTTCAGTCTGGGTAAAAGGTTGCATTTTAATATTTTCACTCGCCATTTATTTTTTTTTGGTGGGGGTGGGGGGGGTTGTAACATTTATTTTTGTGAAATGTTATTGGTAGTATCTTACTAAAAACAGAGGGAATTCTTCTTATGCCCTCATTTTGCTGATTCCAATGATAACAGTAAAGCATACCCTTCACTTCTTATTTTGCATGTCTTTTCTCTAATTCTGTCTCACTAAAGAACAGATCTTTCAAGAACTGTAATTCTGGTAAGTCTTCTAGCCACCAGCTGGGAGCATTGATTCATTGGAGAAGTGGGAATCATCTGCAAAATTATAGAGTCACAGAAATAATTAAGGGAAAAAGGGACCTCTGAAGGTTACATGGTTACTCATAGCAGAACTAACTTCAAAGTTGATTGAGATGCTCATGGCATTGTCCAGTAAGTTTTTAAATCCTCCAGCAGAGACTTGACAGACTTTCTGAGCTACCTGTTCCAGTACTTAGTCACTCTCATTGTGAAAAATTTTCCTTGGTCATACTCAATATGTAACTAGGGTCTTTCAATACTTAAAATGGGCCTATAAGAAAGATGGAGATCGTCCTTCTAGCAAGGCCTATTGTGACAGGACAAGGAGTAATGGTTTTAAACTAAAAGAGGGTAGATTTAGACCAGATGTAAGGAAAAGGTTTTTACAACAAGGGTGGTGAAACACTGAAACTGGTTGCCCAGAGAGCTGGTAAATGCCCCATCATCAGGTCAGGTGGAACAGGACTCTGAGCAACCTGATATAGTGAAGGATGTCCCCACTCACTGCAGGTGGGTTGGAGGTCCCTTACAACCCAAACCCCTCTATGATTTAACATTGTGTCTACTATCTCTTCATCTTCCACTGTGCATTTAAGTGCACAGCACCAAAGCATTGCACAGCCCTGATCCTCGCACCATCTGCAGAAAGGGTATTCTGATGATATTCTGGTGAGCTATTCTATATATCACACTACCTTTTCTATTCTTATCCTTTATAGAAACCTGGATGTGAAAGATGAGGCATACTTGAATCTTATCTTGATGTGAATCTCAACAGCATAAATCTAGCCTGTGAATCTCTCCTAACTGCATGTCCATCGGGGTTACATATAACTGTTTTCAGTGTTGTAGTGACACTCCCAGAAGAGCAGAGTGTGAAGGGATAAAGCATCTTGCGGAAACCAACAAGACTGGTGGCAACATTGCCAGTTTTGAAGGAGCCTGAGGTGAAGCTCAAGGTCTGGAAAAAGTTTTACAAGCATTAACTAGAAAAAGTGTGAGGGAGATGTTGAAAGTGATCATGAGAGGGATTCAGTCGGTGGTGGAAGCTGAGGACAAGTCACTCAGCCTGGAGCTGGGCTGGCCAGAAGAAGATGGTGATGGTGATGGTGATGGTGATGGTGATGGTGATGGTGATGGTGATGGTGATGGTGATGGTGATGGTGATGGGAGCTCCCTCAGAATTCAGAGGGCCACAAAAGGGAAATAACCTGTGAAGGTGTGAAGAGGGCATATTATTTTCTAGGTAAGGCAAGTATATCCTTAGGGAGGCTTTCTGATCCAGTAATGATTTTTAAGGAAAAAACCATACATTTGTTCTCATTTGGGTTTAACATAGAACTTTTCCTGCTCTTCCTGGCAAACCCATTTGAATTGGTGCATTAGAAACATACTATCGGCTCCAGGGAAATAACCTTGGACAGCAAAAAATTCTCTGCGGTGAAAGTTCCTCTGAGTAGTACTCAACAGCTTGTCATTCCACTTGCAGGTGTTGAGTGGTATCAAAACAAATCAACCATTCAGTGGCAACAGTAGCAACAGATACTTATGTACAGAAGGCAGCCTACAATCTTCTGTCCTGCCTGATGCCACACTGACTAACTTATTCTTTTTTGGTGCAGCGATCATTGCTCCAGTGAAATACTGTTCTGACTGTCTCACATGCAATGTAACAGCTCTTTGCTAATCAGCCTTTTCAAACCAGACTATTAAAAAAGTTACTTTTGTCTCTCTAGACCTTGTTATTATGGGTCCAGAGAGGAGATTACATATCTGAAAGGACTGACAGGAAACCTTTAACCTTTCGCAACTACCTAAAATTAGCTCAGTACAGTAATGACTGATGGCTGTTAGTGGTTTGTGTAAAAATGACTAAATAGCCTCAGGTTTTCTTGGAGATTGCTGCCCTGATAAGGAAGCCACAACAGGTCTTTAATTGTTGGTCTTCCTGCTTCTAGTAATTTTCACTGGAAGAAGCAGCAACTGGCAGTCTGTAGAAAGAAAATCCATCAGTCTTATTTAACATGAAAAAATCCAGCAGTCCTGGGTCTCCTAATGACAAGAGAAATGTATTATCTCTTCAGATGGCATTGTGGTTGTTAGTAGGAGAGTATCTACTTTTCTACCACCCCTAAACTTGTCTTTACAGCTGGCTTTAGTTAGTTATAGTACAGTTTTGCTTCCACAAATCACTTTGCAGTCCCCACAGGATATTCTCAACTGGAGACCTCTTACTGCATTGCTTCGCTTTTGCTTTTTCTTCTTCTTCTTTTTTTTTTTTTTTTTCCCCCCTGATAAATGTATAACCCTGAATGAATTGCTGCCAGCTTGTGTACAAGATCCTTTTAAATGCTTTCTGTAGTGCTGGGAGCACATCTTTCTTTTTCTTTGTTCAATTTTTTCCCCTTGACAACCGAAAACAACAATAATAAAAAGTGCCCAAGAGCTATTTTAATTCTTTATAGTTATTATAATTGCAGTTTTCATGGGATTTCCCTGCTGTTCGTTGGAAGCAGACAGTAGTTTCCATATTGAAGAAAGTCTGTGGTACACAGTAAAAGAATGTGTAATAGAATGGTTATGGTTTAAGCATAACCTAGATATTTATCAAAAGATACAACTTTTCTGTGTTAAAATTAATACCCTGCAGTAACAGTTATGGCCTCCTGTTGAGAACTTAATTTCTACTTAAATTCTCAGTACCAAGCACAAGCTTGGCTCATCTAAAGTATAAAGAGGTCAAGGCCTTCTGAATTTTTTAATAAAAATATCTATCATCCTTTTAAAACCTATGTTGCTTTTTTTATATCTAAGTGTTTTCAAAAAATACTTCTAGAGACCATCCTTCTTGTTTAGGCTGCTAAATGCCTTTCAAAAGATACTCAGTAGCAAATGTAAGAATTAAAATTTCCAACAAAGTCCATTGTGTACTGTTTTGGTGGAAGAATTTAAGAATGGAAGAGGACTCAGGTTATTGTTACAGTGGACCAAATTTGAGAAAGAGATTCAGAACAGTAACTCCATAGATTTATAGAGATATCATGTTTTGGTTTTTTAGTCACTGAACTATTGAAGCTTAAAAAATCATAACAGAAGTATAGTGAAATGCAACAGAAATGTATAATATGTAGCAACATCTTACTATGACAAGTATTAATAGCTAGATTTTTTTTAAAGTAGCATTTGACTGAAAAGCAAAGTTATAGCAATGAATAATTCCATCTGTTTGCATTCTAATTGATTTTGACCTAATTAAGTTGTCATAAATATTCTGTTATAATTATTGTCAAATGTCTACTGTTTTTCTTGTTGGTTTTGGTTTGGGGTTTTTTTTGGTTGCTTGTTTGTTTTTTTTTTAATGAAAGCTGTCAGTGTAGAAGACCAAATTGTGATTCTGTTATTCATGAATGCGGGTACTGTGGTAAATAACAAAGGAGGTAAATACAGATGTTGGGCAAGCTCACCTGTTTTTCAACAGAACCAGTTATTATCCCTGTTGTCCAAACCAGAAGAGGATGTCTGTGTTTACCTTCAGCAGTGTCTTACTTTGTTCTTCCATGGTAGCTGTTCACAGAAAATTGTTGTTCATTAAGGGCAACAAAACTTGGCCTCAGAAACTTAAACAGTGTTGTGAAATGCATTCTCAAAGGAGCCTCTACTGACCTCTGAATTGGTCCTGAGTTATTTACAGGTGTGAAACTGCCCCCACCAAAGTCAGGGATAGTCCCATTTGGTGCATAGGAATGGTTATGTATGCTTAATTTGGTTTTGTATTCTGTGAAGTATAAAAGCACAGAGATTTTCATGCTTTCTATTTTATAGGCAGTGGGAAGGTTGTCTTCATTAAAATGGTACAACAAGAGCACAGTGACATTACTTGGAATTGGCTACTCAGCTCTGTAGTTGGTCATCCTGCTGAACTGATCTGAGCCCTGGTCCCACATCCTGTAAAATTACCTGGGAGCATTCCCACAGGCACTGGCAGCATAGAATCAGTCACAGTTACTATAATTAATGATAAAAGACATATTTAATTCTGTGGGAACATGGAATTGTTTAAATGCTGATTAAGTGCTGCAGGCCAAATATGAAGATAGAAACAATTCCTTTTAAATAACGACATTTTGAACAAAGAAAAAATCTTACTCAGCATTTCTATAATTGATATTTTATTTGTTTATGAGGGAGCTTTTGTGGTCATCCTGAAAAGAAATCTTAGGCATGCATACTGTATGGGTTTTGTATAGAAATTTTCATGTATTTCTGGAAGTCAGACACTTTCAAAGTGGGTGGTGGAAGAGATTTAATGGAGCATGGCAAGAAAATACAGAAAGCAAAGAATACCAAAGAAGCTGTAAATTATGTGGATAAGAAATGTACACTTATTCCAGATTCACTCAATGGCTGTTCAATTTTAGTTGCTATATTGAGTTTGAGCTGAGTATGTCCCAAATGAAAAGAGTAATCTTCTATGGCTTGAGCTCAAAACTGTAGTCTCCTTCACTGGGACAGTAATAGGATCATATCCTTTGTGGTTCAGGCACTGGGGAGAAGATGAGGGAAACTGATCTCTACAGATGTTTTTGTTCTGTGCAGGAGATTATTCCACACAGTGCTGGAAACAGCCTACAGGCTGGAGCTGCTGGGGAGATCATACAGGTTTCTGATTCAATGTTCCTGGTACAGATTACCAAAGCAGTTAAGTGACTGAGCTTTAACTTGATTCCATGAATAATAATGATAATAATAATAATGTCTCTGAATAACATTGTATTGCCTGGCACATCCTAGAGTCCTTGGCATCTGGACATTTTTATTCTTCTGTCCCAGTGCACTCTCTGGATATTAGGAGGGACAGCTATATCATTGATCTGCTGGAGACTCTCCCATATGAGGAGCAGAAGTTGTCCTTGGAAGCTGGAATCATCACTACTAAATACCAAATTGTCTGAAAAGTTGCAGTAGAGAGCTTCTTTCACCTGACATATTTTTAGCTGTTTTTTTTCAAGTTGTGGTGAAATTATGTTATGCAGAAGCATTACTTAACCATGTTTGATTGTAGCCATAGCACAATTTACTCTCTTTTATATGCTGCTGCATAGTCTAGACTACTAGCTCACATAATATTAATGCAATACAGATTAAATAAATATTGTTGGAAAATAGTGAAAGAAACCCTTGTTTATGTTCCACTCCTACTAAAACTGAAATTAAAATGTCTATTCTTCATCTACTGAATAGTCACTTCAATAGTGTTCATTTAAAATCGCCTCAAGATTCTTAGATTGACATTCTGCAATTGTAGGTAAAGGAGAAAAGATTTGAATTATGCTATTTTCCTGAACTGAGAAACTACTGCATGAAATTTCTGCTGGGATAGAAGGAAGTTAGTAGATTCCTTCTGTGTTTGTTATGGTTTTTATTGTCTTTCTGTGACTATTCTAGGAAGCAAGGTAACAAAAACTTTAATAAATAAATCCAGAGTATATTCATGAGAAACTGACCTGAATTCTGAACAGCAAATATCCATACAGGGAATAAGATTCTTCAAGAACAGAGCCATTTTACTTTCCAGTGCATTTTACTCTGTGAGACAGATTATGTATTTGTGATTATCTGAAGGCTGAAGGCCTTTTGCCAGAACAGGTTATTTATTCAAATACTTACATTGTCTTCTAGAGCTTTAGTTTTAAGAATTAATCTAATTCCTATAGAAATCAATGAGTCTGATGTGCCTGAAACTAATATTGCACAGAAGTGCAGAGGAGTTCCTTTCGAAAAAAAAAAAAAAAGGAAACCTATGACTAAATTTTTGAAGGTATACAGAAAGAATAAAAACAATTCTGTGGGTTTTGTGGGGTTTTTTGCTTAGTTACTTTTGGAGCATTTCTTTAGGGTAGACGATTACTATGCATAACTTTCTAAGAAGGAAAAATCCCTTTCATTAGTTAGTTTTAAAAATAGGTGTTATAAATTTTACAAACAGGATCAAATATGTCTTTCCTCTTTCTTTCTTTCTCTTTCTTTCTTTCTTTCTTTCTTTCTTTCTTTCTTTCTTTCTTTCTTTCTTTCTTTCTTTCT
>WUAM01000038.1:6337174-6360563 GCA_024336885.1 Actenoides hombroni
AGAATAGAATAGAATAGAATAGAATAGAATAGAATAGAATAGAATAGAATAGAATAGAATAGAATAGAATAGAACAGGACAGAACAGTTCAATTGGAAAGGACCTGCAACGATCACGCAGTCCAATTGCCTGACCACTTCAGGGTTGACAGAAGTTAAAGTATGCTGTTAAGGGCATTGTCCAAATGCCTCTTAAACACAGACAGGCTTGGGGAATTGACCACATCCCTAGGAAGCCTGTTCCAGTGTTTGACCTCCCTCTCTGTAAAGAAATGTTTCCTAATGTCAAGTCTGAACCTTACCTGATGCAGCTTTGAACCATTCCCACACGTCTTGTCACTGGATATCCAGGAGAAGAGCTCAGCACCTCCCCCTCCATTTCCTCTTCTCAGGAAGCTGTAGAGAGCAATAAGGTTGCCCCTCAGCCTCCTCTTCTCCAGACTAGACAAACCCAAAGATTTTAGCTGCTCTTCATAGGAGTGGCCATCAGTACTTAGGGATTATAATTAATCCAGTCTATGCTTGTCTGTTCATACTGAAACAGAAAATTAAAAAAATAATAACAACAATAATAATATTAAAAATGTTACCAGTGGATTGAAAGTTATTGTTGAATAAAAAGGAAATTTTTACACAGACCAAATGAAGAGTATTCACATAGCTTGAGCTCAAAAACTTCTACTTACTGTTGTGATACTGAAACACAGGACATACAATTATATTGCCTGCTTTAAAAAGAGAAAGACACTAGTTTTGTGGGCACAATTTATTACAGGCACAAATGCTAATATGTTGATGGTAGTCAAAAAAACAGGCAGTCAGAGGTCTACAAGCTGAAACATCTGAACCTGCAATTTAGTGCAGAGATTTGAATGAGGATACATAATTATTTTCATTTGCAAGGTTATTTGCCCTCAAACATCAATTGTTAGCTTGTTTATTAAAGCTTTAGGTAATTTAGACAGTTTCCCTACTAATTGATATATGACTTCATTGTTCAGTGGCCATGGCAACAGAAAATATTACATCATAATATTATAAATGATACTCTTCTATTGTTTTTCTAAAAGAAGATCTTGCCAAAATATTTTCATTTGGTGAGGTTAAAGCCAAATAAAAAGCATCAGACTGCACCAGTTTAGGAGTTGCAGAAGAGTCCTCATCAAGGTTAGCATTGCTGAACCACTAGCAGATATTTTCATATGCATGTCTATCTTTTGATGTGTATATATTCCTCAGCCTAGATCTGTATTTGTATTCACAGCTGTAATTGCCTATTGTACTGAGAAAGGAGCCAATTATATCCCAAGTGGAAATCACAAGTAAGTCAGCACAAGGCTTTCTCTTTATTTGGTTAAATACTCTGTCAGCAGCCTACTGCATCACCAAAGTCACAGGGACTCATATGACAACAGGGCAGACCTGACCAGCAAATGTCACCTGCATCCTTGTATCCACATGTAATACTGTGTGCGACAAAGTCAGCACTGAGAATAAAGATTATTCTATTAGCTTTAGGGGAGAAGGCTGACAGCATGCAAATGGAGGGATCAGAAAAATTAATGTCTACAGTGATTAAGCATACTCCCACTTGCACCTCTGGAGAAATGAGGAATGAACTTTTTGTTCATTCATTGTTGAGGGATCAAGAATGTGCATACCACCTTTGTATCTACATGAATTCATGCAGGAAATGAAGTGATGATAGGGAAATAGTGTGCTCGATCATGTTGTTTTCCTGAACTATTTCACAGAGGCTTATCAAAGGAAGCAAAGTCTGGCCCCATTGGAGGTGGTGGCATCAGAGGGAAAGAACAGATGTGAGGATGACTGCCAAATGCAGTGGGCTGGTAGAAATTGTTCTATAAACATATGTTCAAATGTGTACATAAGTATAGATGAGGTGTTACAAAGGCCTTATATTACAAGCTGATCACATTTGCCATTACTCAGCTCTAACCATAAGCTGATTCATCAGCTGGAGAGCCAAGGGGTGATCAGCAAATCTTGCTTACTTCTAACAGCCCCATATGGCCAGTGCAAAAATCTAATGAATAATGGAGACTTACAGTGGACTACTGAGGCTTGAATGAAGTCATACCACTGCTGAGTGCTGCTGTACCGGACATGATAGAGCTTCAATATGAACTGGTGTCAAAGGCAACCAAGTGGTACACAACAACTGATATTGCTAATGTATTTTTCTCAACCACTTTGGCAGCAAAGTGCAGGTCACAGTTTGCTTTCACTTGGAGAGGTGTCCAGTACACCTGGAATCAACTGCCCTAGGGGTGGAAACCCAGCCCCACCATTTGTCATGGACTGATCCAGTCTCTACTGGAACAGGGTGAAGCTCCAGAACACCTGCAATACATTGATTACATCACTGTATGAGCCAACATGGCAGAAGAAGTTTTTAAGAAATGGAAGAAAATAGTTCAAACCCTTCTGAAGGCCAGTTTTGCCATAAAACAAAGTAAGGTTAAGCGGCCTGCACAGGAGATTCAGTTTTTATGAATAAAATGTCAAGATGGGTGTCATAGCAATGATATTAGAGAAAGAATCAAATCAATGAGGGATGGACTTTGATGAAACTGAGTGAGGGGCAGCAGTGATGGAACTTGTCCTGGCTTCATCAACAGGCACCCAGCAACTTCCTCAAGATCAGTATCTTCAACCTGCAGACTGTAAGCATGGACCTTGCCAGATACACCAGCCTTGATCTCTGGATGCAGAATGCAAGAATTCAACACGATCTCTCCTGCCCTAAAAGACTGTTATGACAGATGGAGCCCCAAAGTCATGGATTAAGTGAACTCAATAGTCAAGTTAGATGGATGACCCATAGATTAGGGGAATGATATCTGAGTGTATTTATAAATCTATATAGGACAGGAAAAGAAGTGGCAAACAATTGGAAAGTGTAGGATCTGCGCATGATGTTGATAGTATAGACTAAGGGGTGGATAATATCCTGGGTTCAGCTAGGATAGGGGTAATATTCACAAGAGCTGGAATGGGCCACATCCAGGATAGTCAAACCAAGAGACTATTCAATACCATACTGACATCATGTCCAGTATATAAATGAGAGGCTGGCAGGGGGAAGTGCACACAGTTTGGTGGGGTGGGCAGCAGGTTCTGGACAGTGAGCAGTTGCTTTGTAAATCACTCATTTTATATATCATTTCATTAGTATTGTTGTCATTACTGTTGTTTCTTCTCTCTTTGTGTGGTTCTATTAAACTCTCCTTATCTCAACCCACAGGGTTTTACCTTTTTCTCCTGATTCTCCTTCCTGCCTTACCAGAGGGGCGGGAGTGAATGAGTGGCTGTTTGGTCCTTAGTTGCCAGCTGGGCCCAAACCACAACACTGATTAAGACCTGTCTTATAAGAAGCCAGATGTTAGTGCAGAATGCAAATAAAACACACTGATATCCAGGATTTCCTTAGGAATACACAATTCTGGATGGCTGCCAGACTGTCCCTTTTCATACACCAGGATTTTGTATCCAGGGAGAGGCCTTTGTGACATGGTGGGAATCTAACACTTGCAAATCTTTCAGATTACTGGTTCAAACCAGTATTTCCACAAGTTGTTACATTTTTTTGTAACTGCGCCTAATTTGCTCTCACAAAGGACAGATATCCTCTCCTGCTTCTGAAACATCAAAGTCGGGATGGTAATGAGATAGTGGTGAGCAGGGCTGTAACTGATTGCTTAAAACTGAGGGTAGCAATAATGGCCAGGTGTAATGAGCCGACTGGTAGTCATCCTGAAATACATTCAGTCCCTAGGAGATCAGCAGCATGTACCCCAAACAGCCAAATCACAACAGGCACCCACCAGAGCTCTTTATTCACAGAGACCATAGACAGGTTAGGGAGATGGAGTCATCACTTTTTTTTCAGATTGGTTCATACTTGGAAAAATATCCCACTCTTAGAGGACCTCCTAAAATAAATGGGGTGCGGAGTTCAAGCTAGTAGTTTCTGTCACACCATCAAGAGCGAGAGCATGAAGAATGCTGCAGCATTCAGACGGTGATGTAGGGCCACTGAGGACAGCAATGGTAGAAGTCCAGGCAGTCTCCAAGGCAAAAGATGAATGAAAGAAGAAGGCAAAAGTAGTTGCAGGAACTCATGAAAAATCAGCTTGGTATTCACTCTAGAAGCGTTAGCTTTTGGATGCTTCCTTCCAGGATATGAGCTGTAAACAAGATGCTGCAGTCTGCAAAGGTTTAACCAGTTCCAGCCAACAAAACATCTGCTTTAGGGCACACACGTAAAGAAGAAGTAGGTGGACAATAGTAACAAGATCTTCTGAAAAAAAAATCAATTTTTTTTTTTAGGCTCTTTATTTATGGTCTTTACTTTGCAGGCATTTAACAGATAAAGAACACTTTGAAAAGCAACTTACATTTCCATTTTCCAGCCATACCGTAACTTAAAAGCCAGCTTTATGTCTCTGGATTCCTAAAGTGTTCATCTGTAGCTGTGTGTTTGGTGAATTAATTGAAATGCTTTAAACTGCAGGAGTGTGGAAACAAAAATTAAAAAATAAAACCAGTGTTTCTCTTAGAAAAAAATATATAGACCAATAAACATTATCACTCAAAGATTTGAATTTCATTTTCCCTGAATGAACATTAAAAAAAAAAATTCTATGAAGATTGCTAATCAGACACTGATTAATCTACACATCCACAGGTTTCTTGTCCTCCTGAGCATCACTGCTTAAAAGACAAGAGATTATGGATATAATGGATCGGAGATGTCAGAACAAGACTCTTTAAAAACTCATTATTTTTTTTGAGCTTTTTGAGAGCATTCTGCAAACACTACTGTTTTTTGTGCAATGAACACAACGTATCCATAGCTCAGGTAATAATCAAACTAAGTTGAATGGGTGTTGTAGACCCAGACTTTCCTTTTCATGTTCAGTCCAGGACTCAGTTAAAGCATATGTAATACACTGACTTCTGTAAGTTTGTCAATGTGATTTGTTCTGATGCTCAACAGCAGTAATATTCAGTATTGTTTCATTGGACCTGCCAATGTCAGCAATAGGCAACAGTTCTGAGCACGGAGGAAACTTTATTGTGCAATTATCAGTTTTAATAACAAGTCCAGCCCTTCAGGTGACCAGTCCAGTCTCTTCCACCCTTTTTTAAGATATCCTTTCTAGCATAAACTTTCCATTATTTGCTTTAGTTGTTTCCGAGTATGCTGAGCATCACTGTAAATGCCAAAATCTGTCATTGTAATTGCCATAGAATGAACTTTTCAATTTAAGTTCACACAGTTCACAGCATCCTTAACAGTTGGCCCAACTCCTTCAGATTTCTTGGAAATGAAGCTGTGATAGCTGGGAATATCAGTCCCCCTCCACTCTCAGAGTTGCTTCCTCAGAAGTTACTAAATAGTTTGTGGGATTTCTTAGTTTTATGCGTTTAAGTGTGGAAGTGCACAATACACAGGGGAAATAGTTGTAGACAGAACCCTACAAATCACAGGTGGTTTGGGAAAAATTCTTCGTCTCTGATAAACAAAAAGAAAGAACAACACTATGTCAAATCACTTCTCTCGAATCACACAGTATTATTACCAGATTATTCACTAGAAATAATGAAGTAAAATTCTATATAACCTTGAGAAAAAGGAGAGTCAGCAACAAGTTATGTAGCAACCTGCCACCAATGCTAGAAAGGGTATTGTTGTGTAACGACCACAAGGCAAACCCAGGCACGATGCATAATGCCACGTAGGGTTAATCTACGGTAAATACTTGACAGCTTGTCTTTCTTATGCTCTGGAAACACTTGTATAACTTGTCATTCCAGTGAAGTCATACTGAATTGAGCAAAACCAGTTGAAACCAAATATGCAGAGAAACATATTTGTCATTGCACTTAAGCTGACAGCTGTAGCAATTTTCTCTGAACAGACACACACAGCTTGATGACAAAGAGGGAAGCTTGTGTGGCTTTCTAATTGCAGAGTTCTGTTGCAAAGGCCACCAATAATGGGCCTCTGATTTTAAGGAGGATTAAGAAACAATCAAAAACAGGTGGTTTGTTTGGATTTAATATACATGAATCATTAGCAATTTCTAACAGAATTAGGGAATGAGCTTTTCAGATTTTTCAAGAGGAAGAAAAACTATTATAAGATTCAATGTAAGACAGAAGTAGCATAGTAAAAATGGGTCACTAAAAAATAGCATATAAAGAATTCGTTAAAATCAGTAGTAATGATGGCAGGAAGTTTTCATTTTCACCACCATTTAAGTGATTACTGTGACATTGACAGCGGTATTAAAGGTCGCATACTGAAATAAAAGAGTTATTATGATCTATTTGTATGATTTCACACTGGAAGCTCACACCATTAAAAACATTGCAAAGGAGCAACTCTCCACGTAGGTGCCTTCAAGTCCACAGCAAACACTAGGCAAATCAAATTAATTTAGCATGTGACAAACAAGTACTGAACTAAGTCATATGTCTTTACATTTGCTGTTCTTAGAGTGACCCTGGACTATTACCACAGCTCAGATAATGCGTGTTAACTGGCTATTCAGCAGTAACTTGTGTACGGCTAAACAGTTACATTAAAATGTTTTGCTGAAAACGTTTGTATCTAAGCATTACTGAAAGGACAGTGAAAATCCATACTTACTCTTCACTTTACTGTCATCAGAAACCATTTCCAAAGCATAAGTTTAATTATAATTGAAACATGTCTATAGACATTCTCTTTCATAAGTCAAAAAATAACTTCTTTGTATTCATGGTACTTGTATATTTATGATCTCAGTTCCCTTTGAACTGCAACTATTATGTAGTCCTTTTACTACTCAGAGCTTACTAGTATTTCTCCCAATCCATTACCAGACATTTGTTTTGTTTCTTTTCACCTCTAAATTCATCCAGGGATTTAGAGCAATTTCTCTCACTCTTTGCTAAAGCTTCTCCCGTTTTGACTTCCACTGCAGGGGAATTGCCATTCCACCTTTTTTTTTTTGTAAGCTTTTTACTCAGTTGTCTTGCAGAACCCCAGCCTTGTTGTTTTGACAATGTCAATGATAGTAATGCACTTGCAAAGTCATTTATCTTGTGTATTTTTTACAGGCTTCTGCTGTCTCCTTTCTCTACCCTAACTCTCCGATTGTTCCTTTAGGGGGTCTACATCATTCTTTTTCTGTTACACAGTGCACTTCCAGTATAGCCTCCCTGGGGAAAATCAACCTATGACACATTTTCAGATCTTGGACCAAAAAGCCTTTCTTAATGCCTGCAACTGAAATCTGACAGGTTGACTTGCATATTGTCAGGATCCCGCTCTTTCCACATTGAGGTGTCAAAGCTGTAAAAGGTTTATGAGCTCACGGGAACTGTAGCCCAGATAGAGAAAAACATAGGGTAACAGTAAAATTAAATATATACCCCAGCCATTTAGGAGTAGACCTGCAATGTTCTGCCCAGTAATCAAAAATAGGTTTGTGACCAAGAATTTTATCTTCCACAGTCTTTGTTAAGTAATCATTTAATTTTCCCTTCTTAGAGCACACAGACTACTCTCTCACTTCCAAATGTCACTCAATTCTTGTATTCAGTATCTTCACCACCCAAACACAAGTTTAACAAATTAACTTCAAGCTGTCTGTGAAACTTTTAAGAGCCTCTTACTTGTGAATTTAGGTTTCCAAATGTCTTGTTGGTTTGGGTAGCCATGCTGTCCTATGGACACAGCACGTCCTCCTTAATGGATCAGCCAATCCACGTTCTCAGCTCTTCCCCTCAGGACATCTCACGCTATCATATATTTCCTCCAAACTCATTTTGATTAACAGGAAGACAGAGTAAATGCTGCTGGGTTTTTTTTTGGTTTTTTTGGGGTTTTTTTTGGTTTGGTTTGGTTTTTTTTTTTTTAAATGGGTATAAAATATAGCACTCTTGTAAAATGGTATTCTGTAAGAATTACCCATAAAATACTGTTTGGATATGAAGGAGGTAGAATGTCATTTGAGGAAGCAGGCATGTAGTCAAAGACCTAAGGGGAATGGATATGTTAACTAAGGAGATGTTCCTATTATTTAAGCAGTTTTTACACTCATACCCTCATATTAATATATATAATAATCACAACATTTGAAAGTCATTAACAGAATTAATGATTATTGGTTCAGATCTTTCATGGAGGATGCATTTGTACTATGAACTGGCAGTGACACAGTAGAATAAGTCCATTACAAGAAACAAACATGTTTTTGTTAGGCATTATTACAGTTTTGTTTTGTATGTTTTGTCTTGTATCTTCAGTAAATTAAATTTTTTTAAAATCACTCTGGAAACTTTTTTTTTTCCACAAGTATCAAGCTACAGTAGTTTACAATGAACTGAACAATGCTGGATAAAAACAAAAAAGAGAATGAAAGACAACATTAAAAACAAGCTTCAAATGAATAGATCATTAATACAGCATATCCATGCAACATTAGCTTTACAAGATATGTCAGATTTCAGTTTGATGCATCTGGAAGATGCATCAAACTCACAGAACATGAATCTTCTGTAAAATCTAAATTGAGATAGCAATATGTGACATAATAGCTTTGGTAAATTGTTTCTTGTTCACAGGGTAGTTTCTGGAGTTGTGAGGATTAGTCTTTCGAGTCAGACATCAAAGAGGTTGGCACAGACAGAAAAGATAAACTCTGACCCCTGTGAGCTTGTTCACATCATTTCTACCCATTTAAATTCCAGTTAGGTTGATCAGAAGCAAGAGAGAAAAGCTTTAAATTGCATTATTAACAATAGGTTAAATCTTAGGCTGCTGATTAAATCAATTTCTCTCAGATAAAATCATAATAAGCACTGGCTGCATTTGTCTGACAGGAAACATGTCATTGGTAATGCTTTCTGTTGCCTTTAATGAGTCTGATTGTCATCTTCCAGCAAGGAGAGCACAAAAGGCACCTGCAGGTCTGGATGAATGGGATCACTTATCGATCAAGTTGTCAGGCCTGTCAAGTTTTCAGGAACAACTGAACAAGTACATAAAATCAATGTGATCTTGTACTTACATGGAAGCTCCCCAGGTTAGTCAGCTGATTGGAAATTTTGACTAAATTAGTTACACACTAAATGTAATTTCTAAAATTGTCTAGCTCACAATGTTCATGTTTAAAAACAATTAAGTTGTTGAGTAGAATATGTGATTTTTTTTTGTTTTGAAGAAAGTTAGATTTTATTATTTTTTATCATTTTGAGCAACTTTATCTCTGCATAGAACTTCAGCCTACCCTTTTTTTTTTTTCTGTCTAGAAGAAAATTATTGTGTAACTCTTATTTATTAGTTATATTTACCTCCTGCTCCCCGTTCACTGAGAAGCAGCTCCATTTAGCAATAATCTTTGCTACCGTTCAGCCATCCTATAAAGATAAGACTGTTCTGGAAAGACAAGCAGACAAGTAGAGTGCCTCATCTTCTCTAAGAAAAAACGGCATATGTGCATGTGAGCCCTTTGTGGTCCAGATCATCTGCCTGAGAATGGAGAAAGGAAAAAGGAAGGAGAGCAACCCCAATGAGGAGGTATAGCAGGAGGAACCCTCTGCTACCTGCAGCTCAGCCTGCTTCAGCAGCCGTGGGGGTGGTTCTAAGCTGATGAACGCACAATTCAGCTCTGAGTCTATGAAAGGCTTTGGAGTTACTGGGAATGGAATAAATAACATTAAAGTAGCAGTACTGTGCCACACCTCAAAGCAGCCTTCTTTACAATGGACAACTGACATGGTCATTTTTCTGAATGATGCAAGGCATTTCCATTTCTAGTCTTTTGTTTACTGTTATCCTTCCTGTTTCCTTTCTGTCACTCCACACCCACATTTTATACTGGATTTCAATTCACATCCTACCCTTTCCTCACTCCATTATTCTCCCCAGGGAGTCACTTTCTCCTTACTACCTTCCACCTCTATATTCTTTCTTCATTTGTTTACCTTATTTGTAGTCCCTAATCTCACATAGGAATAAAACTAATCTAATTTAAGTCTACAACCAAAAAATGGCTTATTCAATTCAAATATATTCTTTCTACTGTTTTTCATATGTTAATTTTTTTTTCTCAGATGGATAGAATTCATGCTTGGACGTGAAATGTGTTACCAAGTTTGAAAGGCACAATCTTTTTTTTTATTATTGTTTTAAATCTTCTTCAAGTTTTTGTTAGTGCATCAGTCATTCCCACACTTATGTTGTACCAGCTTGTTCTACCATTGTGCCTTTGGAGTCAGATTAGTTCACAGTCACTTTCAGTGAAAGTTAATCAGTTAAAACTTTGTTGTGGATTGACCCTGGCTGGATGATAAGTGCCCACCAAAGCCACTCTATCACTTCCCTCCTTGGCTGGACAGGGGAAACAAAATATAATAAAAGGCTTGTGGGTCTAGATAAGACAGGGAGAGATCATTCAGCACTTACCATCATGACCAAAACAGACCTGACTTAGGGAAATTATTTATTACCAACCAAATCAGAATATGATAATGAGAAATAAAACTTAAATCTTAAACCATCTTCCCCCCACCCCTCCCTTTTTCCCAAGCTTAACTTTACTCCCAATATTCTCTACCTTCTCCTCCATGAACAGAGCAAAAGGATGGGGAAAGGAAATTGTGGTCAGTTCATCACATGTTGCCTCTGTTGCTTCTTCTTCCTCACACTCCTCACCTGCTCCAGTGTGGTGTCCTCCATGGACTTCTCCAACTTGACTCCTTCCCATGGACTACAGTTCTTCACAAGCTGCTTCAGTATGGGTCCCTTCCACTGGGTTCAGTCCTTAAGGAACAGACTGCTCCAGTGTGGGTGTCCCATGAGGTCACAAGGCCTGCCAGCAATTCTGCTCCAGCGTGGGCTTCTCTCTCTACATGTCCACAGGTCCTACAAGGAGCCTGCTCCATCATGGGTTTCTCATGGGGTCACAGACTCCTTTCAGCATCTATCTGCTTTGATGTGGGGACTTCCACAGACTGCAGGTGGATATATGCTCCACTGTTAACCTCCACGAGCTGCAGGAGTCCAGCCTGCCTCACTATGGTCTTCATCATGGGCTGCAGGGGAATCTCTACTCTGGTGACTGGAGCACCTCCTCCCCCTCCTTCTTCACTGACCCTGGTGTCCGCAGAGTTGTTTCTCTCACACATTCTCATACTGACCTCCATCTGCTGTTGCACAGAAGTTTTTTTTTCCCTTCTTAAATATGTTACCCCAGAGGTGCTACCACCATTGCTGATGGGTCCAGCTTTGGCCAACAGTGCGCCATCTTGGAGCTGGCTGGTACTGACTCTATCAGACATAGGGGAAGCTTCTAACAGCTGCTCACAGAAGCTACCCATGTAGCCCTCCTAGTACCAAAACCTTGCTGTGTGAACCCAATACATTGTAATAACAAAACCACCACAATAGGCAAGTTGACTATAACTGAACATAATAACATAAACTTTTAGCATCTTTTTATGTATCAGATGGGGATAATAAGCACACTGCTAGGGGAAATCTCTTTTCAGATCACATGTTGATTGCAAAGTCCCTCCCTGGAAGCCTCCTGGATTAGCTCTTCTTCCTCACAGCTGTGAAACAGAAGGTCAGGAGATCTTCAAGTCTTCTCACACCGTAAAACCAGAAACTCTCACATTCTGTTCTCTTCATTCAGGCACATGGCTTATGCTCTGATTCAGGGAGGAATATTCCTGAATATAATGCTGAAATTGTCCCAAGTTCTAGATATCTGAATTTTAGGATATAACACAGTATTTCACAGAATGATGCGTATCTAAATACTGAATATATCATAGTAAATGTTTGAAATTTAGAGTGGGTTGATAGTAATACAACTGTGATTTAAACTTTTTAAAGTAATTTGGAGGGTGCAGAAGATGTTCTTGGCAATGATAAGGCTGTGACTGTGAAGTTCTTATCTGATGATTAATGAGAACTCTAAATTAAAATCCTTAATTACATGGGTTTAGTTTAAAAGATAGATGAATACACAGTAGAAGTAGTTGGTGGGGGAGGAAGAGGAATCTCTAAGAATGCTTGCATGAACTCACAGGTGATTATTTAGAATCAGAATGTTCCAGGGAATGTTACTTCACAGCTGTTACTGGAAATAGTAATAGGGATACAGCTGAATCTTCCACAAACAACACATTTCCCTTAAATTAGTGAGAATTTGCTTCTTTGACAATGAAATCTTGTTTTTTAGGTTGCCATGACCAATATAAACAGCAGCTTCTAACTGCATGTGCATAGCCAGGTTTCTGATGAAATGTGTGCAGCCTAACGTTAGCACAAAGGAAAACACTTGTCATCAGTGTTGTTGATTTGCTGAAGTACATCATGAGTGCTTTTCTTCCTTCCTTGATCTTTCCTACCCAGTGGTGTCTGTATCTGTAACATCCTCTTCCCCTGTATTGTCTGATTACCACATAATACTTCTTGATTTCCTGTGACTTCTTAACCTGTAATGAGTCTTCTCTAATCTAGACTACTATTGTTTTGAAGCTGAACTGATAAATGAATCCAAACCAAGAAACATCTGAAACTACTGGGGGAAAAAGAGCTTAAAACAAGATATATTCATGGCTTTTTAATTTATTTCATCTTTGTTGGCACTTCAGAGAACTAGGCAACAAGATTTGTACAGAATCAGAAAGTTCTTGCCCCCAAAGCTAGTCTGTGCATTTACACTCGGCGTATTACCTTCACTCTCCCTCAGCCTACCTATGTCTAAAGATATAACAGTTCTCTTCATCAGTTTTTTCTCAGTAATTCCATTAAATGATGGGACCAGAAATGGAGCACAGCAGCTCTGAAAGGCAATGTTCTCTCTGCCCCAGTTTTACATGTAGTCTTACAAGGCAGTACATAGAGAAGCATCACCCTGTAAGCTCCTGTCTAGTTTGCAAACACTTCTCCCTCCTATGGCAGATAACTATAAATTGGGGAATGGCTGTGCTCTTTATTTCCTCTCAGTAGGCATCTGTAAATCAAACTCAGCAGGTATCTCACCCGCTTTCATATGACCCCAAAAGTTGAATCTGTTAATAGCTTTAACCACTCAGAATCCTTTTTAAGTGACTGAATAAAATATGGAAAATATTTTAGTTTTCATGTGCTATAAATAGACTGAAATTACCAGATACCAAGATTAGGAACATGTTCCCTGAAAGACTTATAAGAAACTCTATTTCTTACAAGTTGGGGCTTTCATTTTAACATTAGTATCCTGTTTGTTACGACTTTGAAATTTTGGTGTTAAAATGCTTTATCTTCCAAATAATTTGTAAATTATTTTTTAATGTATTCTAATTATTTCTCTAAGATTCAAGTAGTAATGTACAGGAATCAGACCTTATAATTTTACAGAATGTGAGCTACCATTTGAATTTCAAAAGCAGCTATTGATTATCAAGCCAGTTTCAAACTAAATGAAAAACTAGACTCTAGCAGGCACTGTCATATAGATTGCAAGTTCCTACATTCTTTAAAACGTATGAATTGCGACATGATCCAGGGAACTTTGGAACCATATAAATTATTTTGCATCTGGGATTGCATATCACCTGCATAATGAGAGAGCAGAGGGCTTGATGATTTTTGAAACTCGTTTCGGTGAATAGTCACATGAGTGCATTGTTTTGTTCTCCAGACAGATGGAAAACTAGCGACGTCTCAGAATTAAAAAAAAACAAAAAAGACTTGTATTGAATCTTGGCTTATATTTTGCTTTTTTTGTTTGTTTTGTTACTTTGATATATTCTGGTATATCAGAAAGATTACTATTTTTCTAAAGAACAACTTTAATTATATACAACTATATCTTTTTTCCTTGGGCTGCCCCAGGGGAATTCAAAGCAGAATGTGATATCTACTGACTGAAAGGGCACATTTTAATATGTGCAGCTTCATTGTTTTTTAGATTGCAAAAAGACTCTGTAGCCAACTAAATTAATGTATGTGAACATTTTTCTCTTTCAACACTCCCCAAAGACTTTTATTTGCACCAGTGCAGTGTTTCTAAAAACACAGTGAAGCTAATATTCCTATTGGCAAATGGTGATCCACATGCTTCAAATAACTCAACAGCAAAAAACAGCAAAGTATCAAAATTTGCATCACTAAATATACTTCTACATAACTTAAAGAAATGTTTGTACATCACTTCATAGTTCAAAAATCATAAAAATAATACAATACCGACTTACAGTGACTACCTCTGAAAAAATCCATCACAATCTTAATTTGCTACTAAGTACTTTACATGGTCATTTACACAAATGTGAGGCAGCTGTTACATTCTGACATCTTGCAGCCTTCTAACACCTGTGTGTAATAACCTTTGTGTAAGTGTAAATATTATGTGCAGGTCAGAAGACACTTGATTATTAGCTTTTGAAGCAGAACCTCCACCTCTCTCAAACCAGATGAGGGCCCACAGGTAAGTCAACTGTAGACAATGACTGAAAAGAAGCACCATGCTGTAACTACGTACTGAGAGGAAAGGGTAAGGCCTCCCTGTATAACGAGTCTGTGTCACCTTCTGACTGTTGTAGGTCTTCTAGAGACAACTGTCTGCCCTGAGATATTTGTCTTGGTGCTTTCCCAGAGTATTTGTACACCTAAGCTCTTAAAAATATTGATTTAATTATGTTACCGCTACATTACAGGAGACAACAAAATTAACTTCCTCTGGCAATGGCTTCTGAAAAAAGCTTTGGCCCTTCAATAAGAAAATGAGTGACCATTTCAATGGAGGTGTACATACAAATGTCAATTTTTTAAGTATGTACAAATAGTGAACTCATAGAACCACATGGGTTTGAAGAATTCTCCAGAGGTCATCCACTCCAGCCTCTGCTCTGAGCAGGTCCAGGAAGAACAGGTTAGTCAGTTAAGTACTGAGTATCTCCAAAGATGGAATTTTCACAACCCCTCCAGGCAAGCTGCTCTAGTGTTTGACCACCTTCATGCTAAATAAACATGCTTCTTATATTGAATCAGAATTTCCCCTGTTCCATCTTTTTCTTATTGCCCTTCATCTCTCTACTGTTCACCTCCATGTTCTTTATGCTCTCCCAACAGGTGGCTGTAGACAGCTGCAGGATTGCCCATCAATCATCTCTTCATAGGAGTAAAGAAAACCAGTTGCTTCAGCTTCTTCTCATAGATTCTATGCACCTGCCCCCCTGACCAGCTTGATGATCTTTGCTAAACTACCATCAGTACAGAAATATCTACTTTTACTGGGGATCCCCAGGCTGGGTGTAGTATTCAGATGTGGTATCACAAATGCCCAATAGAGGGGAAGAATCACTTCCCTGAAATTGCAGACATACGGAGTATGGGATGTGGTGGCCCACCTTTGATGCAAGGGTTCATTGATGCGCAGCTTTTTGATGACAAGAATATCCAGATATGCACAGAGATATGCATTTACATATGTCAAAAGTCAGTAGGCCAGTGTCAAATTTGGACTAAACTTTAGCTGTCCTTGAAGTGAATGTCGGGGTTGTCTGGAAAGTATCATATTGAGGCTGAGTTGTACACACATGTCCAAGAAGATCCTCTCTTAAAGCAGCAGGAATTTTCTTCTGAAGCAACTTTTGATCTTTGTGAGATATAAAGATAGTGGGATATATTTCCAAAGACCGTTCTCCACTTTTTTGATTTTGTTATATAAACTTAATACATGGATTTCTTGGTAGGAATCACTCTTCTTCTGTCAATTTCCCAAATAGAAAGAGATCCTTCTTCCTTAGATATCTGTCTTTTTTTAGATTTTTTTTTTTTACTTCAGAGTTCTTTCTCCTTGCCTGAAAATAAGTTGCCTACTTTCTTCACTCAAAAATAATTTCTACAGCCAAATTATAAACCTTGAAAACAAGGTGTTAATAGAAGTGCTGGCTGACCTTTAACTGGAGGCAGAACAAATGACTTATCTGTAATAATCAAAAAGATTTAAAAGCTCCTGAGATACACACGTGATTTATTTTTGTTATGTAATTAATTAGAGATGAAGTGAATAGATTTAAATTGATTAGACTGACTTTTACTAGTAGAATTTTTGTTTTAATTATCACCTACAATAGCAATTTGTTTAACATCAGATGCTATCCAGTGTTTTGAATAGGATGTAATTAACATTTTCCAAAAGACATAGATTTCCTAATGACTTTTTACTATCTCTACACTTACTTTCTTTCACTTTAATACCTTGCCTGATTCTCTTTTCCTTATTTTGTTTCCATTGGTTTGAGAAAACAATCAAACTTTTATTAACAAAAAATAAAAAATGAGCTAAGTGTTTGAGTTCGAGCTTCAAGATTCAGATCCAATATAACAACTCTCCCAGCATCAGGGATATTTACATTTGAGGTATGTGAATAGGATTAGTCTCTGTTTTGGTGGACCTATCATTTGGAGGACAGTTTGTATAATTTTGCATATCTGTGCTGTTCTCAGTAGAGTTCTATTGACTTATCTCAAATGGAATGACTCTTAAAAGCCTCACATGATTTATAATCAATGAAGAGAAATAATCATTACAGAAACAAGGACATTTTAGAGTGTGATTCATCTGACCTAGTTTAGATGCATACTTCAGGATTAAAATAATTGCACCCTAAAAATGTCAATTGTCCACAGTAACCATAAAGGGAATTTTGATTATTAGTTTATACATACATTTCTATAAGCCATCTGTACTGGGTTGGGTAAATTTCAAATTTTCCCTTAGGTGCCTGTAAGTTATTTGCAGTATAAACTTGGGACCTTTATATTCAATTGAATGTCAACAGCCAGATTTTCAGAGGTATTTCAATCTATCAAAATAATGTTATATTCCACCTACCACTAAAACACAGCTCAAGAGATATAAAGACAGTGGTTGTCAGCAGTTACATATATAGTCCCATTGTTTGTGCAACTGACTACAGAATGAAATAGGATAACAAAATATCGTTCCTTAGTTTCAACCTCTTTCACAGCCTAGTATAAGGGGTAAGAGGTGAGCACAATGACAAGTCAACAGTTCTCTAATACGGTAAAGTAGTCCAAAACTCAATGTTAGATATGGCCTTCATTTAGTATTCAAAGTTAAATATGACTCATTTCCTGTCATTGACTTGTCAATGACATCAATAATTTTAATAATACTGTCTGATAAATTTTAATTCTGTGTTAAAACAAATGTATTAAGTTGAGGTTTTGAGATGTTGTACTGAGACGGATCTGATTTCTAAAAAATCTATTAATCTAGTTAAAACATTATATGTAATTATTAATATAATCATTATAATGGAGACTGGCCCACTTGTCTGTCTTAGACTCCTAAGAATGACCTATTGCAAACTAACTCTAAATTGGATGCCCTAGTCTCTCAAAATGCAGACATGAAGAATTTTCTGTTTCCTAAGTTGCATAACTTCAACTTTGTAATGAACATTCAGATAAATAGCTCATATACAGCTCTATTCATTTATTTCTGGTTTGTGGGGGAGATGACTTGTGCCTTTCAAACAAGAATTACTTCACACACTGAAATGCATTTAAAAAGAGACTATTTAAATTAAAAAATAAAAAAAAAATCTTTTGTTAAGTTGTTTGAATATAGGGAAAAGCCTATAGAGCCAGGCTGGCATCTATAATATTTGTCAATACACAGTGGTAATGGTTTTCTACAGGAAATATAAGTGGTTATTTCTTGCTTTGGAAGATAAGAAAGAGGGGTATTAAAATGGCAGGACTATTGATATGATTTCTGGAAGCAGGTGCAATTTGCTGTTATTTCAGACATTACAGTCATTTCAAAGCTGGGCCCAATTTTATTTTGCTTTATACTGAATGATGACAAGGAGCTCCTTACCTTGATCCTTCCTAGATGTTTCTATTCTCTTGTCTTAGAAAATTTCCCAGACAGCATCTTTTTGAATTGTGAAGCAAAAAAGGCAAAGAAATTAGGAAAGGCAAAAGAAAACCACAAATTAGCTAGTGTGGTGTTGAGACTTTCTTCTACCTACTCATGTCTCTTCCCCTTGCTCTTTTTGTAACTCTGCCTGCCTTTACTGGAGGTGTCATTTATATGCTCTGAACTTGCTTGAACTCTGATGAAATCTTGCCATCTTCTGAAGCATTTTCACTGGACAAGTACGCCAGTAAAAGAGGAGCCACTTGAGCCTTGTGAGTGGACTCTTGTGAGTATGCTTCTCTTTGACATGGTCTAATGAATAGCCATCGAAGCTTAGAATAGACTTTCCTTCCTGCGTCATCATGATAATAGGACTGTGGTAGCAGTCATCCTGCAGATCTTTTAATACAGTGCAAATGTGATTGCTGGAAGCTTATGAATCAGAAATAGTTTGGATTGCTTCGAAATGCTTGGTCTTATAATTCCTGTGCTCTAAGTGTTTGGAATAGAGGTTTGTTCTCACTCCACTAGAGAAAGAAAGATATTCTGTGGGATTGTCCCCTACCTTTGAAACATGTGGAAGAAAAATATCTCATGGAGTTGTGTTATTTCACTGTCCTCTACTGTCAAAGAGTAAAACTATTTTACTTTTTTATTTTCCTTTAAAAGAAATGAAGTCATGTGCAACTTCGGTTTATCAAATATTAGCATTTATAATGAAGCTATAAAGTAATCTCTATCAAGGCATCTTTACAATAAAATTTATTATCTTCCCTACATATGTGGATATAGTTTCCATAACAGTTAGTGAGAGTAACTTAAGACAAAATAGATACAACTACCTCTACATAACATAAAAAAAAAAGACTAGAAATGTTTTTCTATCAGAGGTTTAAGAATAAATATAAGATATGGTATGGTAGAGAAGGTGAAAGAAATACTACAAAATGCTTAGTAATGTATTGTTAATGGGTTATCCAGCAGATTAATAATAAGATACCAGCCTCTTAAACAAAATCCTCTGACCAGTTTTCTGTATTCTTTTTTGGTATGATCTCTCTCCCTCTCTCCCTCCTCCTCTTCTCCCTCTTACTTTGTTTGACTGGATTTGAGAATAATTTTTTTTTTCTTTAATCTAATACATTTTGAAAGTTTGTATTTTCATTCATAATTGTTCTCAAATTATAAATGCTTTATAAAAATTATACCAGATGTATTTTAAACATGATAGGGTCTTAATCTTGCTATGTCCTTATTCATGGTAAAAGGAAGTTTTAAGCAAATAGAAACAACAGAAACTGCCTGTTATCAGCAACATCATCATACTAGGGACTCTACTAACTTGTTGACAAAATTTATTTTCAATATAATTACAGTAGTCTTAGGTCAAAGAAGGGATTTGCAGTAAAACTTGCATTTATAAGGGTATGTAAGTAAACAACAATTCCTGTAACCACATAAGAAAAGTTAATTTTGAAAATACTCTCTGAAATGCCTGTTTTTCTCAACAGAGGGCTAGATGATACTGGCAGGTCCTGGAGAAGGATTTTCCTGTTTAACCTGTCAATACTCTATGTGTCTAGGGAAGAAAAGGAATAGAAAATGCAGCAGGACAGTGTTGAAAGTGCCTATGGGACCATACTGTACTGTGAGGTGTAATGGAAAGGACCATCCTGACACAAAACCAGAAAGATTAGAAAATGTGGGCAAATTTAGTTCCCTGGAAAGGGCAAAGTGGGGCAGATATTCCAAAAAGCAGTGAGGTCATGCTATGAGGACATGTGTATTATTGGTTCTAATCTAAAATAGAAACAGGAATTCCTCTGGAATGTAAATGTCTTCCTGATAAGTTGCGGGCACCTTATGATTAAAAACCATTGTGAAGGTAGCAAACAGGAGTCTTTTGGTCTTAGATTGAGACAGGCTCAAATTGCTGAGAATTTATCAGTGTCGTTGTAAGCAAATACATTCAGTTTGACCATGTGCTTTCCACAAGTGGTTTGCAGCATGCACAGGCATTTTAAGACCATTTTAACTATCAAGGAGTACGTTATTTACTCCTTGCACAGGGCTGAATTTCTTATCCTAGGCTCTAAGAAACTTGCTATGGTTTCCTGAATTAACCACAAGGTCATCTTCTCTCTTGACCACAAAATTATTTTTCTGGTCTCATATGGGTATTTCAGGTCTTGTTCAATTATGACTTAGATGCATGTTTACTGAAGTAAGCAACTGGAACAGATTGATATTTTCACATCCCTGCATTTATGCAGACTGTAAGCAGTCTAAATAAGTGCCTGCTTTTCCTTTCCTCTCTCCTGTCCTGTTTAAACACAGAGGAGCAGCTTTCTTTCAGGTCCTGCCGGTTGGCTTAATGGAAGGGAGAGAGAATGTACGTGAAATCTTGTAACCCTCTGCCAAGGTCTGTAGATGTGGTGGAAACTGTTCATAGCTTTCCCTAACATTCTTCCAAAGTCATGGAGCAAACAAGGGCACACAGTACAGGTTCTGTGCGTCAGTTGCAGGATCCAGCTTTAATAGCTGCAAAGATTTCCATGTGTAAATGGTGACAGAGTAAAATATTAATATGTGTTACTGTGAATAATCCAGAAATGTCATCCTGAAACCTAAGAAAGTGGCTTCTCAGTTGCTTCCTGGCTTTCTGTAGCATCAGAACAACTATTGTGCTACATAAAACAGATTAAGCGTTGCTTTGTGATCTTTAACTCCAAGTTCTGTGTGGGATAACACAAACCTTGCAGGGTGCATTGCTATGCAAAATATTGCTATCATGAAATGTCCTTTATTACAAAGTCATTACTGATATCATAGGATCTTTAAAAATAAGTGTGTTATGTTGTCTATGACTTCTCAAGTTGAAGGTTTTTTGGGGGGATGTTCATTCCCCATAGTGTAACCACTTTCATCCTGAGAAAGGCTGTAAAATCAGAATTTTTAAAAGAATTCCTAAGATATTTTAAAAAGTGGTTACCCAGCTTCAGAAAATGGGTCTCCTTCCAGGTGACTCAGTTTGGAACACACATCACAGACCACTCTTGGTGCTGTCTCAGCCAAATCATGGCTGTATTAGCTGAAGCCATTTATCAAAGAGGTCAAAGACACCCTTCTCAGGTGGTGGAGGTAGTGTGTAAATGAAAGGTTCTCCCTGCCCCTGTGTAATAATCAAACAAGGACTTCCGGTTATTACAGCTTTCATGTATGTGGAATGCAGTGTCACCTGTTACACCACATATTGCTACGTAAGAAAGATAGTATGTCATCATGTCTATTTAAGGCCTTCTCAGTAAAAATCCATATTCAAAGTTGTCTGTTTGTTTTAAAAAGGTGTAATTGTCTCCAACTTGTCAAATGTTGTCAGAGTTCCTCTGTCTCTGATTTAACAGTCAATGTCCTTAGAGAATAGCTGCTCTCCTGCAGGACAAGAATGTGAGAGGACTGCGATCATACTACTTTCCTCAGAGGAGTAAATGCTGAGTGAAAAAGAAGAGGGAGAGAAAGGAGGCAGAGGACATTAGACCAGTTGTGACTTCAGACTGTGCCTCCTGATATGGAAAAGTCTGCTGTAAAGCATCTGGAAAATGGCATGTGCATGAGTGTTTGAACCAAAATCAGAGTGTATGCTACCCTTAGGCCTCCATAGCTGTTCACTCAGAAAATCATTCTTACCCACAGCATTCACTCTTTTTCTCTGGAAGTGATGTTTCCCCTCACAGTGGCTCTGTAATGAAACTCTGCTTGTGCTTGCCACGGGGATTTCCAGCCCTTCATCACTCTCACACTGAGTAATCTCCATTGTGGTTAGGTCGTATGTTTCTTCACTCTTCATTTTTGCTCTTTCCTTTTTTTTTCTCTCTTTTTTTCTTTTTTTTTTTTTGTTCTTTTTATCTTTTTTCTTTTTCTTTTTTCTCTTTTTTCTTTCTCTTTTTTCTTTCTCTTTTTTTCTTTTTTTTTTTCTTTTTCTTTTTCTTTTTCTTTTTCTTTTTTTTTTTTTTTTTTTTTTTTTTTTTTTTTTTCTTTTTCTTTTCTTTTTTTTTTTTTTTCTTTTTCATGTTAGAAAGCTTTTTCATAATGCTTAACTTCAGTTATTCTTCCTGCAATTTGAACCCATTATTTCCTTTTCTTTCCACTAGGGAAAAGAATTTTTTTCCTCTTCTCTCGGCAGCAGTCTTTTGCATATTTGAGGAATATTATCATTCTCCCTTCCCCCATCCTTAATCTTCTTTTCTTTAAGCAAAGAAACCCCAATGCAGTCATTCTTCCTGGTAGGTCATGATTTCCAGCCCTCTGAGCCTTCCTGCATCTCCCTTCTGGATTCAATCCATCTGGTCTGGATCTCTCTGGGAATGTGGCACCCAACAGCACACAGAGTACTCCAGCTGAGACATTACCTCTGCCGAGCAAAGCAGACAAGGTGGTCTGTGAATTTTCTGTGCTACATTTAATAATTTCCGAAGGTAAAAGAGAACCTGCTTTTCTACAGTAAACTTTCCCTTTGCTCCTGCTCGGAATAGGTTTTCTTACTAAAAATACAAAACGGGAGAGAGAGAAATTAATAATATTTCAAACTTATTTTGAATGTATCTAAGAAAACAATATATTCTTATTCCTGTGCACAGTGCACTAGATACTCCTGCCTAAGCAGACATTTCCTGAATCGTACTGGCAGAACAAGTTCAGGAAGTGAAAATAAGAAGGTTTAGCTGCTAGTGGGGAAAAAGGTCTTTCATTTTCCCAGTGATCTTGAGGGGAGATCTTTAGGGTCAACTTCCATGGCTCCCAAAATCACCACTGTTTTGGGGAACCCTGTGATAGAGCCCACAGTACCAAACTAAGCAGCACATCTAAGGGAGTAGTTACTTTCTTTTTAAAAAGTCTAGTTTAGGATCTAACTTTTCTTCCCCTATACTTGTCTGTTCTAGTGATCCCTCACCAACAAGAAGGTTCAACACACCCAAAGCTCAAACAATGATATTTAAATATGGATGAGGTTTTACTGGATGCCCTTGGGTAGCAGCATAACAAGGTGTTTCAGCAGGGCTGTAGTGACGATGAAGTCAACTCCTCTTGCCCAGCACTTGAGGGTCCTCTTATAAAGCCTGCACAACACCAGCCTCCTTTCCTGCAGAGCCATGCTACCGCTGCTGCTCTTTCCATAGCTCATCCCCACTTATCATGGAATCATAGAATAGGATCATAGAATAGGATCATAGAATAGTTTCAGCTGGAAGAGACCTTTGAGATCATCAAGTCCAACCTTACTCCCAGCCCTATCAAAAATCACTAAACCATGTCCCTAAGCAGAACACCCAACCGCTTCTTAAACACCTCCAGGGATGGTGACTCCACCACCTCCCTGGGCAGCCCATTCCAATGCCTGACAACCCTTGCTGGAAAGAA
>WUAM01000038.1:6360663-6389724 GCA_024336885.1 Actenoides hombroni
TTTTTCTTTTTCTTTTTTTTTTTTTTTTTCTTTTTTTTTTTCTTTTTCTTTTTTTTTTTCTTTTTCTTTTTCTTTTTTTTTTTCTTTTTCTTTTTCTTTTTCTTTTTCTTTTTCTTTTTTTTTTCTTTTCATCTTTTTTCTTTTTTTCCTTTTTTTTTTCTTTTTTTTTCTTTTTTTCTTTTCTTTTTCTTTTCTTTTTCTTTCTCCCACATATTAGCAGTCCCTGCAGAAGGCAAGGGATATTCTGAAGCCACTTGGTTCACAAAGCAGCTGCCACCACACTTCTGCTCCCTGATGCAAGAGAAAAAAAGTTTCTATTTTTCACTGGTATTTTTCCCATGACTGCAGGAGGACCCTCTGCAGAAGTGAGGAAGGAAGGTCAGTAACTCAAACTGGTCAAGCATTTTCCAAGAGAATTTGGAAGTCTTTCTCTGTTCATCTACAAAAGGCCAACAGAAATCAGGAAGTTTCAAAATCTGTCTCGTTTCCTGCCAGCTTGCCTTCCTTGCTGTTCATCATCCATATATCTGGCTGACAGGGAACCAAGAGCCTGGTAACACTGCCTGTCCAGCATGAGAGCCTACAAGTGTAAGGTGGAAAAGAACTCTTATTCTTCACCATACCTAAAAAAACAAAAATATTTTTTTTAAAAAGTTGCTTGTCTTTCTTTTACAGGATTTAAAATCCATTTCCTGATAAACTATAATCTCATTTACAGATTTACAGCTACTCTGAGATTTAAAATCATTGTCTATTTTCATTACCTGTTCCTCTGTTTTCCAAATCTTCTTCCTTCACAGGTTACTCATTAAATCAAAGGAACGACAGTATTTCTCTTTAATTTGTTCCCTGCTCCTCAGTTCCAGTATGAGCAACTGCAAGCCTCCTTCCACCCCCCAGATTCTTAGCAGACAGTTGCACCAAGCATTAGGTGCACACATGTGTTGTGCCCATGATGTGCATTCGAAGTATGTTTAGAATTTTGTTAATAGTGACTCAGATAAAGACTTTTCATTCCTGTATTTATTTAGTTATGGAAAAAGGGGATCACATGCATTTTCAGAACACTAAACTATTTAAGACTTTGTTTGTAAAAAGTCTCTTTACACCAAAAAGGTAACAAATTATTCTAGATTATATTAACTATTTATACCTTTTTATTTCATTAGTATTGTTAGCACAGCTTTGTGATTACTGTGGGTTCAGCACATGGATATAAAGTTTGAACTCAGTTTATTTTTAAAGTATATTAATACTCTAGAGATAAATCAGATCAAAGAAAATTCTTCTTGCAAACTATCTGCTTTTCTAGCTTGTGCTTCAAAAACTTCTTTCAAGGAAGGTAATATTATGTTAAAACATTCAAACAAAAATTGGTACAAGATCTGAAAATATTCAGACACTAATCCACATTTTCAATGTACATTAAACAGTCCTCAGATATTCAGGCTACCTTGCCTCCAAGATACCTACTCTTGACAAAATAAAATGTGACCAGATGCCATGCCAAATGCGTATATTTTAGTAGTAAATAAACAAGTTCCCAGTAGTTCTCTTGCAGTCAGCAAGGAACCAATTTCCAGCTGCTTGTTTTCTTCTAACAGCTGAATAAATACATTCCTGGTACTATAATACCTTCAGCAACAAAAAGATTATGCAGTAACTCAAGATCCAGATATATTCCTTCTGCTGTTTTTAAACTGAAAGCAGGTGGGATGTGGTCCAGGTATGTCTCAAGAATTTTATAAGATCCTATGGATGAGGGATCTGAGCTAAGAAAAGACTCTCTCATGAGAAGCTGTAACTGGGATATTTTCCATTCAATTATAATGTATCATAGGTGATTAATGAGAATGAACTGGAAACAGAAAATGAAATTCTGTGTATGACGATTATAGAACATAACAAAGACTTTTAAAGATGGAGTTCCAAGACAGGGTTTCTTTTTATGATCTCTAAGGTCATCATGCTTCCTCAAAATAAACTTTCTGCTGTCATTCCTCTGCTGCTTGAGGTCTGAACCTTTACCTTTGAGAGTTTTCCAAAGTGCATAATTATCTTTACTCCTTAATAGCTCTATAATCAGCCCTGCTATTACCATTGCAGTGTTGGACTTATTTGCTCAACAAAATCTTTACAGGAATTCTGTGCATAGAGACTGTTCTCCTCTTCTGCATGTAATAATAGAGCTGTGCAAAGTGTACAATAAAAATTTTAATGCTTCTTCTATAATGCAGCTACCTAGGTTTACAGTTCATTCTTTAGAGTTATAACTGAGAGCTGGTCTGGGTAGAGAAATGTACAGTCAAATCCTTCTTCTATCACTCCTGCTGACAACACTGTGTTCATAATTATTCTACTGTACCTGAGCTAGTACAACCTCACTGAAATCACAAAGCTCTGGTAATGGGATGTTATTTGGCCTTCACTTAGCAAAGATCCAAGGTGTTTTTGCAAAGTCTTTTTCTGGGGCGGTCATACTGGACTTGAGAAGGTAAAGGGAAGTTTCTTAACCACTTATCTAGAAAACTGGGTTTTGGTTTATTGTTTTTTGGGGTTTTTTTCTTGTTTTATTATGCCTACAGTGTATGACAGACAGAAGTGAAAACCCTCTACTAAAGAAGTGTTACCAAGCTCTGGTGAGTCATATTTTCTTCTCACAAAATGAGTGGGAGAGTATACTTGATGGAAAATACTGTGTACGTGCTGGGGACTGTCAACCATCGTTAGACTCTAGAGGACACATCGTGGACAAACAGCCACTTACCAAACAGCAGATGCCTAGAGACTTTCTAAACAATACTGTTGCCATTACACAAGATATTCTTTCAGATATTTCTGTTGTCTTATTGTGGCTTCCTTTTTGCAACTTTTTTCATTCCCCAAAAGAAGTATTGCAATCCTCCAGCCATTTGCTGTCACTCATACTGTGACTAAAGTAAATGTGCCCGACCAAGGCTCAGGGCAATCGGTCTTAGTCAGAGCTAAAATACCTAAGGTGGATCTATCACATTTAAGACATCTAGTGGTAAGATATTTCAATTTTAGTTAGCTGTTGAGAAACAAGCAACAGCACCAGATGGTAACACAACTCACCCTGAAGTTCATGTTTGTAAATTATTGGGAAAAATGGCCTTCAAGAAGTGTCAGTTTCCGTTCATTGACCAAAGAGGAAGCCAAAGTTTAGGCTTATGCAGTTAACTGACAGATGTGTAAAGATGAGTAAAATGAACCACACTGGTAGCGGTTACATTCAGATCACCTAGTTTTATAGGCCATTGCCTAAAAAGTTAACACCTGCCCTCAGCATAGTGAGTCAGCCAGCCTAAGATAGGAATGGGGAAGCTAGTCATCCTATATATAGGTGTATATATAACCATACTGTGAAAACTCAGCACCTCTGATGAACTACTCAAAAGACTAATTGCATTTTCCTGCCTCCAACAACCATAAGCCTTAAATGCTTCTGTATACTAGCTCAGCACATATTAAGCAAGGACCTGTCCTGAGCCAGCTGGTGTGAAAAACAAGCTGATGCTGCCCAAATCAGCATTGCTAAGCCTTCTTTTGAAGAAAAGGCAAACTTTTTCATTGTAGCCTCACAAAAGGAAATGAGAATACTGAGTTCTAGGCTTTTTCAGTTTTTTTAACACTCAGACCTAGTGTCATAATTTAACTGTCATTCACAAACAGCAAAAGAGTGTCCTCATCATTAAATGATAGAGCCATGCACGCCCTTGCCCATTTGCTTTCTTTCTTGTCCAGAAAACACTACATTTCAAGAGAAAGGTTAGACATTTGTGCAGTCCCTGTCTTCTTTACAGACTTTCCATTTAGGACAACAGACATTAGAAATGTTGTGACCCAAAAACTATATGTTGGTTGATTTGTTAAGGTTAGGTAAGTGACTAAAATCACTCACCAAGATACGGTTGGAATTTTGCTCGTAGGTCTTACATTTCAAGGAGAAATTACATGAAACATGAAACAAGCAACAAAGAATCTTCAAACTGTGCCTTCTGCTCAAAATGGATGATTTGCAAGTATGTTTGTCTGGTTTACTCACACCACAGCACAGTGTATAAAATTGGAATGATAAATAAATATGAATGAAGAAATCTCTTCTGGTAAGTTCTCAGGGACAGATGATAGTGTCAGGAAATCAATACTTCAGAGGATTTAGCCTATAACATAATTAAACACCTGATTCTTGATTTTTTTCCATTGGACATTAGGGGACAAGATAAACAGATATGTAAAGGCAATTCTGAAGCTTTATATGTCAATAAAGCAGCTCTACATACACATTTAAAACTAGACCTCCTATATCATAGGCATAACATACCACGTAGTGGATCTACTATCAGTCAAAGTACCTTGAAAAAAATATAAACTTATTTAATTATGGATTAGAAGTGAATGACTGAGAAATAATAAGCCCATAATAAGCAGAGATGACAATTAGCTTGTGAAGTATTACTAGAATATGCAAATTATGCTAGAGGTACCAGAAAATATGAACTTTTTGAAACATCTGAGTGGCATATCACCTTCCTATAACTTGTTCTCATACATTCAAATGTGTCTTTCACATGGCAGGATAATAGATGGCATCGGTTTCCCCTTAAATAACTTGACGATTTTGAACATGATAGTTCACCTGCCACAGTGTGAATATAAAGCAAACAAGGTCAGGATGGAAATTATGAATCATTGGTTCCATCATTTGCAAGCAGGCTCAAGTTGAAAACCAAATACATTTAGCATTGACTCAGACTGGAGCTTCCTGATTCAGTGTGTGTACATGCAGTGAAAGGAAATCCTATTTAAAATCCTATTTCAAAAAAGCAGATTAGTCTCAGCAAGATTTCCTGTGGCACAAAGGTGGAAGTAGCTCTCTTTATTTTATTTTTACACTTATTTGTGGAAGGATGGGGGTGCCTTTGAGTGAAGGATAAAAGGTGATATTAGGTTTAACAACTAAATTTCTCATTGGGCCTCATGGTTTTTTTCATATTCAGGTGGTTGAATGGAAAGTGTGTCTCAGCACCACAAAAGGGGGTGTCATTGTTAAGAACCTCTTCAAATTCAAGGAACAAAATGTTAAGTATGTTTTTTCATTACCTACTAAAAATAAATATAGCAGGGCACTTTTTAACAGACACAGTTACCTTTATTGAATGATGTCTATAGATAATGATATCGAATTCTAATATGTTTTAAGTAAACCTTTTGACTTCATCTCACTCCTTTTGGAAGTGACAAAATGAATACATATCAACCTCACTCACAAGACAAAAAATGAAACTAACAAAATGAAAATTAAGTAATAGAAGGACCTATGCTAAAATATTTGAGTCTAATCTAGCATATCATGTACTCAATAAGAAGAGTATTATTGTAGTACTGCATAATATTTTTGTAACATTGTCATGAATTATTGTGAGTACTTGCATCAACCAGCAGCTTCTCATAAGTGAACAGTCCTTTTCAGATAAATAATCGTATTTATAGTTTAGGATCTAGGTCAGGATTCATAGCTGTCTGGTGTATCTGTGGATCTCCAGGGTTGTCAGTGCAGCTCAGCAGACATAAAAACTTATGACATATTCAGGTGGTTTTTTGAAGAGGGGCCTATTTAAATCACTAGAACTGTTCTGTTTGTATATAATTTGTTACAGTTAATAGATAAATATGCCCAATGTTTCCCAGTGAGCTAGAAGAATAAATTTTATTGCCTTTCAGTACAATATAGACACCATCAAATCTAAATCTCTCTTGAAACAGCTTTTCACTGTCCTGAATTACTTAAGATTTATCTCTTCTTACTTTAGCCAAACAGAAGTTAAGCAAAACTTCTGAGACGGTTGTCTAGGCTTCCTTTGTCATCTACAGGAAGAGACAGACAATCTCTAAAGAGCAATGCCTCCCTCTTGTTTTAGATATCTATTTTTGGATGATCTAAATCACACTCTAGAGGTGCTTGTCTCTCTCTATTGATGATAAAAAGTGCCTAGAGAGTTAGATTAGATACCTATTAGACTGCAAAAGTTACTAAGAAAAGACACTCCCTTAGACATTCAGGAACACTGCCTTTGTATTTTAAACTCTCTTTCCTTACTACTCTATTATGCCATTTTAAAGAAACATCAAAAAAAACCATCAGCCAGATGCTGACTTGTCGTAGATAGATGTTCATCTATTAAAAGATTAAATAAATAACCAAACAAAAATCCCCAACCAACAAAAAAACCCCACCAACTTCTAAGGCTTTAAAGTTGTTGAGTTTAGAAAGATGATTTTGAGACAGTGTGAAGCAGCTACCCAAAAATAATGTGTTCCTAAGATGTACTGAGAAATAAAACATCAAAAGAGACTAGGAAATGTTAATGCTGTTGTGCAAGAGATTGAGGAGATGATTCTTATCATCTGTGTTCAAGAAAGATGAACTCAGCCTGGAGCAGAATTAGAAAAGGACTGACAGGACAATAAGGGAAGAGAGGGTCTGTCTGGCAGGATTTCAGACTAAGGAAACAAAAGTTGAGAGCAGTCGTGTTTGTTGTATAGGGGCAAGATGAGATTCAAAAGAGCTATTTAAAGCTAAAGAACAATGCTGGCACTACAAAAACCTAGTATAAGTTGAGCATGAATAAATTGCTCTGGAAATTAAAACAGTCAGAACAATTATTTTTTAAAACTGCCTTCCAATTAAACCAGAGGCAGAAATCTTAGCTGCTTTTTAGATGAAACTTGGGGCTTTAATGCAGGGAATAATAAGACTTGGTGCCTACAACAGCAGAGGAGCTAACTCCATGTCCTGGCACAGACAGCTGCTCGCACAGACATCTACCCAGAAGTCAGTGGTACCAAATCCTGCAGACAGCTCCAAGAATAAGAATGTAACCAGAAGATCATTCTTAGGCATCTGTTTCCAGTGAAGACTTTCAGACTACACCACAAGACAAAAACATGATAAAGAAAAATATTATTAACCATCCAACTTAATTTCCCTATTGAATCCAAAAGGCTTGTGTTGAGGTGCAAAGCATTTGAAAATTAGAATCACTTCCTAATCATCAAAGAAGCAAGATCCTTAAGGAATACTACTTAAGTCATAGTTTGAAGTTGAAGGCTACTAACTCTATGATTTTATTATATTACATGGATATCTGTGATAGCAGGGTTTGAGTGTCATCACCCATGAAGTCTTTTCAGGCTGGTGCTCACGAGCTATTAGAATAACAGAGCTGAGTATGGTAGGACTCAATATCAAAATGGTAGTTGGGGCATTTTTTTGCGACACATGTGAGAAACCATGAACTAGGAGTGATCTTCTAATGACATCTCTGTTGGACTTCATCTTCAGAAGACAGAAGTCTTTAGTTCCTAACCTTGCTTAGGCTCAGGGTGTACCTGATCAGAACAGTATTTTTATTCACATGTCTTCAGACATTTGATATTGGCAGTAGGCTTCAGTGATCAGTAGTAACTCTGATCCCTTATCTTTCTTGCTTACTGTTTCTACCATGGGATGTTGGGCATAAGATGATTTTTTTTGAGGCCTTTTCCTTGACTGGGATGAATTTAATAGCTCATTGCACTCAGAAAGCCTCAAGGCTTTTAATTCTCTTGACTAGTGCCAGGTTTGTAGTAATGTGGATAGAATACAAGGGTCACAGGCTGCTCCCCTGAGAGAAGGCCATCTCTACCTCCATCAGCAAATTGTTCAGATACTTGTCTGCCTTTGACTAATATTTCAGCAATACTCTGGGGATCCCACGTAATTTTTTTTTACCTTCAGGTAAACAGCAGTCAGGCTGACTAGATATAAAAGCAGGTGCACTTCAATGTAACATGTTAACACCTAAGTGCAGAAACTGAACCAGTTTATATTAATCTATAAAAAGTTTATAGTCTACTTAGTACTGACGAAGGAATGATTCTTTTTTCTTTTTTTCTTTTTTTTTATAACCATATAGTTTATTATTCTTGATGGGAAGAGAAATATATCAGCATCATTTTTTTATTACAATATCCTACTAGATAGTACACTATTAATACATAGTGCCCCTGGCCAGTAAGGTTATAGCAGTAAAGTATTGGTAAGCAGACCATGTTTTAGTACTATTTAGTTTGGAAGAAGAGAAAAAGAAGAAAAAAGACAATTTAGTCCTTTCCTTCAAGACTGCACATACCTACCACAGACATGTGATCAATAAGGATCACAGTGTTTAGATGGCAAAGACTAGAATGAGGCTTGCCTTTGCACTGCTGTTTTCAAACAAGTGCAGGGGATTATACATAGGTCCTCCAACAGAACGCATAGGTGATGAAGTTAAATACTTGCATACTTGAAGTGTTTGGCCTCTGAGGCCGCACTGGATATGACTTAGTGAGGGTCTGTGGCTGTTTTCAGCTTGATTTTCTCAGGAAACAAAAATATTCAGCTACCATTTTGATTGTCAATTCACCACTCTTCTGAAGCCCAAATATTTTTCTGCGATGGATCCAGGATAGCCACAGCCCTGTCAGCCTTTTTCCCATGCAGGTTTAAGGGAAGACATTGTAACAGCAAAGGGTTTAGCCAGAACCAGATGTGTGATTAGAGAACAAGGGACACAAACTTAGGAAACCAGATTTCACTCACTGCTTTGCCTGTTCATCCTTGTTCTTCCAAAGAAAATGAACTAACAAGTTTTTCCATAACCTTGATGACTTTTTTGTTTGCTTAGCCTTGGATAGCCTACACTTATTCTCTTCCTTGAATTTTCTGGCAGAGATGGATTAGGTATTTTTATATATAAACACCAGGGAGTGATAGGTTGGGTGAGTTTACATGCCTAGTGGAAAAACTTCCACTGAAGTAAACAAGTGGGGTTTGTTCGAAGGTGGTTTTGGAGATAAACTATACAAGGAGGAGAGCTTGGAATGGAGTACATGCAGCTGTTCCAAAATTTTATTAGAATATAGTGAACTGTTGTCCCCAGGAGCCATCTTATTAAAAGTCAGACCAGGTAAAACAGAGAACAATTATATTATCTTGGGGGTTTTTTATGTTAAGTGAGTTAGGACATGAAGTACAGAATCAAGTCTGGAAACTGGCATGAAACTCTATCTGGAGGTCTTGTAGAAATTGCAATGTTAGCTGTGTCCTGTCAGCAAGGTTTTAATAACAATGAAGATAATAGCTCCTGCTTATCTAATGTTTTTCATCTGTATGGCTAGAAGCATGTTTCAAAGGAAATATTATTATCCCACTTTTATAAATGGAGTATGTGAGACATTAGCAAGATGAATGACTTAAGGTCATACACAGAGAAAGTTTTTTAATGGTCACAAATGCTGTGGCTAACATTTTGGTAAGTTTAAGAAATCTTTTCTTTGAATAATTTGTATTTTTCAATAAGTTATTTGCAGAAACTATTTGATTTATGTCACTATCCCTTTACTGAAGGAAAGCAGGTTGTCAGGCTGTGGTCTGTCAGATTTTTGCTAAGGAAAAAAATAGTGGCACAGAACTGAGGGAATTTAGAAAACTCACAATGAATTCCGGAACATTATTCACACCATATAGTCTGTTATTCTGGTGGCACAAGCACATCCAAGAAAATTGCTGGCACCTGAGAAATAATGAGTATCACAGTCTGTTGAGACAGAAGCAACAGCAATTCCAGGTCTAGAAACCCTAAGTAAAATACTAATTAGTATATCCTGTTGATGAGAAATATCTTTCTTCTCTCATTTATGTTCTCTGCTCTTGATTTCAGCTCATTTTATGTTGGCAGTCTGGCTCCTTCTTGCAAAACCTTTTAGTTAAAAACCAGTTCCCAAGACACACGGGACTTTTGTATTTTCTGTGCGAGAGGTGTTTTGTTCCCAAGAAATATGAGTGTGAAATATCACCTTTGGAAATGAAGGAGTCAAAATTTATGGCAGCAACTAGAGTCTTTTAAGGATAGAATTAACTAAGTAACTTCTAAAATTTGGGCATTTAATTAAAGTTGGTTGTATAAGCTCTTTGTGTAGCAAATTGAGGGAAAGACACTTCCAGAAAGTATCCTAACATAAGTATTTAAGTTAAATTAAATACCTGGATTTAAGAGCCCAAGAGAGGGCTGAAATTCCTTCTCTATAGGTATAGAGATGCACCAATTCATGTATTGTTCCTTTCAGGGCATTGAATGTAGTCTGGCCAACACAGAGGGAAAAAAATAGCAGTATCTAGAAGCAGCTATTTAACACTATTTCACACCCATGTAAACAGAGGGTTTAGGGGACAAACACCAGACTAGAATGTGTCGAGACTGAGTAAGTGTCCTGGCGACCAAAAGAGAATGAAAATCAAGAATCCTTTGACTTTAAGTGCAGCAGCAATACCAGCTATTCTGTGAGTCAGATACCAAAGAACAAGTCCCTGAAGGAATAGAAAGCTACAAACTCTGTACCTGATAATAATCCTGATGGGATGAAGCAAGCAGCATCTAAGAGAGGTGTTTCAGCCTCCTTGAGTGAGAGATACATTGTCATTCATCACTGCATCCTGGGAAGAATGGAGAATAACAAATGCTGTAAACTTGAGAATGCAGCTGAAAATTAGATGGTAACTGTTTGAGGAGTAATTTTCTAGAATAGTTTGTCAGTAGAAGTAGTGAGAGGAGATCAGACTTCTTTATTTTCCAATGAAGTTTGATCCTTTTTAGTGTTAATAGCGAACACAGTTTGGTAACTGTTGAAAACCCTATTACCTCAGGCTCCTAGGACAGAAATCAGCAGAAGTCACATGGACAGTAAGATATTGCAACATTTCACTGTAGTAAAAAATCTGTAACAATGTTTGAGAAGCTCCTACAGAAAATACATCATTCTTCCACAAAGAGATACCACATGGAATTATATAAATTATAGTCTTCAGGATGTTAAATGGCATTCAGTTGACTTCCCTGGAGATGTGTTCAAAAGTGAGAGAGCAATGGACTGCTGAGTATACAAATGAAGGGTTTGGGATTTGGGGAATTTTCCACAACAGTTCATGTAAGCACGTACTTATAAATAAGGAGTAGAAACTAGTCTCCCTGGACAATAGCAAATTGAAAAAGTCTGGAAGGTGTGGTTAATAGTGATGACAGTAATAATAGTGCTATCAATAGAGATCATAAATTTCTTGAACTGGGGGAGACATAAGGTGAAGGAATTACTTTTTTTTTTATTCACATATTTAGGCTAAAAACAACAGAAAATTCTTGGAAAGCGTAAGTGTGTTGTAGTTGGAAAAGTATTATTAAGTATTTTGCAAGTGATTGGAATTTTAAAACATTTGGTTACAAGGTATAAGAACACAATGGGATAAAGCATGAACGTGCAGCAAAACATTTGTGGGTATTGGGAACTAGGTAACAGCTCAGGAGATGGTGATGATGGGAGGTCTGTAGCAGGTTAAAATACTATACCAGCAAACTGTCCACCATGTCTTCTTGTCATGTATGGAAAACTAACCATGTTTTGTTTGGGAAATATTGTCTGTGGGGCACACACATCACAATTTCTAGAAGCCGTAGAACATGATTTCCTGTAAAAAAGGTCTGGTACTCAACAGTGGTTTATTTTATCTGCTCTTAAGAGGACAAAGATTAATTCTTTCCTGGACTTAAAAGTAGGTAATTGCCTACAGGGTGGTGAACATAGTCTGGTTATATTAAATTGGTAATCAAACAGAGGACAGACCTAATCAGCTGCATACACCATTCTTCTAAACAACTAATTTCCCAAAACTAAGAACAAGTATGAGTAATATTGAGTAGGAGGGAAATGCAAACAAAAAGTGAGAGAACTTCAAGAGATTATTAGAAGCCAAAAAGCCACTGCTCCACAGTCAAGAAAGAAAAATCTGGCCAAGAGCCCACCACATTTTAGTAATGGTCTTACAGGCCTACTGGTGAAATGGAATGAGTAATGTTAATAACAATTCAGAAATGCAGTTTTCAGAACATACTAGTTTGTGTTAGAAGATTTTTTGAACACCCTGTTTTCCATTAGTGACCTGGAAGGTTTTTAAGGAAAGGTTTCTAAGGACTAGACATTTAAAAAACAATAAGAAAACATTACTTTACCCTGGAGTTATATACAAGAGATCTCAGACAACTAGCTTCCTGGTGCTCCAACAGAGTTTTGTTTCCTAAGAAAACAGTGCTTATGTGATCATGCTGTCTGCCTATTGAGCTGTCTGTCTGCTGTCTGCTTGCACTCCTTATTTTTTCAAAAAAAATATTCTGAACACACTAGCCAATTTCAAATACATTTGAGAGAGTGGTAAAAGATTCAAATATAAATAAATTTGTAAAACTTTCCAGAATAGTAAAGGGCTATTTGGGAGTTTTAGTTCTAAACTTGTTCAATACACGCAAATTTTTTAAGTTTGTAAATCTTTAGAAATGTAATTACCCCCAATGCTTGGATAGGTTCAGTATTTAACACTATGCCAAATAATCACTTCTTAAATTTAAACACACAGTATCACTGATTTTAGGGCAATATCTACACTATCTCTCAATACCTGCTATTGTGGGTATTATTTCCTTATATAAGAGCAAGACAGCATCATACAGTTAAAGAAAACAGGGATCTTGGATCTGTGAATGCCCAGCTACAAGCTGCCTCATACAGCAATCAAAAAGCAGCTTTAGCTAACCAGTCCACATGTTGGAGACACTGTCTTCCAGTTGCCAGAGACATTCACATTAGCAGGAGTTAACTGCTGCAGACAGAAAGAAGAGTCTACTTCAGCTTTGTGAAGTTAAACAATTCCTTGACCTGCAAAAATTCAGTATCATAAAAGGAATTAATTCCTCCCTTCCTTCTTCTTTATTAGATACTGCCATTGCCTTGAGCCAGCAGAAACCAGTGTTTCTGCTATTCTGAGCCCAGCAGAAAGCAAGACCATTGCCTGCTCTGTGTGCTCCACACCATTAGTCAGTGGTGCACGTTTCCACAGTCTGCTCGGTTGCTTCATCCACAGCTGCCAGTGTGACAGCTATGTGTCAAAGCTTAAGTGACAGAGACCAAGATACAGTTTTGGATTATGTTCTTGGTTTTAGCTGATCCAAATTTACATTGTTTCTCATCCATGTGTAAATGATGTAGAAGTAGCAGATTTCTCAAGTGCATGTCAAGAAGATGCAGTTTATGCTGTATGACATCAGTTCACAGTGGTCAGGATGATGAGTGGGCAGCACAGGAGAGGAGACACAGAACCTTTCATCGTGTGGGAAGTTGTACAGTTTTACTGTGAGAACAATTTGATGAAGAAAACAAACTTGAAGTATCAAGTCCTTCAGAACAATAAGCCAATACACAAATTTCTCTCACAAAGGAAGTCTTCAAAAAGCTTTTTTAAATTATTCTCATGCAGCAATTTTTCCATAATTTTTCATTAACAAGAACTTGAAGATCAAAATACATGGCTATTGTGAAACATTACAAAAGATCAGCAGCTGTAGTTCTGCCCCGAATCTACAGTGTCAGAAATTACTTGCACACATATTCTTTCTTCATTCTTAGCTTCTCTTCTAGAAAGAGTGCCACAGTGCTTTACTGTGGGATTGTTGAAATGTTTCCTTTCATCATCCTCTCCCATGTAATCATCCATAGATTTCACCATCAGAACAGCTTTGCACTCTTGGATCTCCAGAGGGGTAGGCCTGCTGTCACACAATATTCAGTTCTTTGTCTGAGGAAACAGGCATTGTTATATATATGTGCCATGCATATGTTCTTGTAATCTAGAATGCCAACAGGAAATCTGAGCTGTATGAGGACAAATATGAGTCACAGCAGCCAGAACTTCATGCCACTCCATTTCACACTTTGAAGGTGATGGATCCAGCAGCAGCCTGTTCTTAATATGAAGGGGCATCAGTTCAGGAAAAACACAGCCACACACTGAATAGCTGGGGATGGAGGGGGGTTATCTGAGGGTTTGGGGTTTTGTTTCATTTTGGCTTCAGTATTTTTTACTGCAGCCAGTTATCACTAGATACCACTGATCAATGTTAAACCTGCTTAACTTGTAGGCACAAAGAAAGGGGAAAAGCTAGCAGGCTAGGCACTCAACTTTTAATGAATTTAAAACCTGTTTCCCCACATACTTCATGAAATTATGTTCTCTTTCTAGCCTTTCATAATAAATGGTGTTACCACCAAGCAGGACTACCAACTTAGCTTGAGAGAGCAGTGCAGGAAAGAAAGTTGTTTGCTAAGACCAAAAACATTTTCAAAGGCAGCAGAAATTTCTGGTTGTATAATTTGGAGATTCTGAGATCAGAATAAGGCCCTGATGGTATTTTTTAGGATCAATACAAGTCATTAGGGGTTGGTGGTTATCTGCTACTTCAAGTCCTTAAAGACTGTTATATCTACATGAAAGACACTGGAAACTCAGTTCAGTTTCTTTCTCTGAACACCCTTGACAAGTCTGCTTCACATAATCATAATTACAGGTGTGAGCCAGACTCTTTCTTTCTGATCTTTCAGCTAAAATACTGTATTTAACTGAGTCCTTTATTTCAAAATATTTCCCTGGTTCTCTGGTTGAAGGTTCCCCTCACTCTTAAACCCTGCATGTTGTTCTCATGAGTAGTTCCTGTCCAAATTTTCATGCCTCCAGAAAATTTTCCCTTCTTTTATTCTTTTCTTAGTTGTTTTGCCTCATTCTGCTCTTTATTTGTATTTTCTTTCCAATTTATTTCAGTTTTTATCAGAATGTACCTGGTATGTTGAAGATCTGTTTGTCCACTACTTGAACATAGATGATGTTCGCTAACATGTTTGCTGCTGGCAGTCTCTACTCTTTGACTATGAGGAAAGGTAGCAAAAGTTGCTTGTGTTTCTAGCATAGAGAACTTTGGGCTACAGTGTGCAACCTCCCATAAGGATATGAATTTTGTTCATATTCATTTTTGGAAGCAAAGAAATGAACCATGAATTCCCTTTAGAGAAACAAGAATGCAGGGGGGATTTCCAAGAATAGTAGACTTGGCAAGCATCATATGTAAATCCAGACAATTTCTGTGTCCAACATATTCTTTATAGATCCTAGAGTTGGCCACTTTTTTTTTTTTTACTACTAAATAACCAAGAGAAATCTTATTTTATGGTACAGTCACTCAATATGTATGGTTTTACATTTTCCTCCCTTTCAAAATCTCTTTCATATCCAGAAATAGCCACATCAATGATTAATTCTACCTTCACATTTTCTTAAATCAGCTGATGTCATGCTGGGCTTTCTCTACCTGTATAGCTGTTGAGTCATACAGAATTTATACTCTATTATTCTGAACCATTTCTTAATGTATGTCTCCATACTTCTTCACTACATTCCAGTTTATGTTTTTTCAGCATCCCCCAGTGCAGATTTTCAGATGCCTGATAACGTAACTGATTGACTGTAGAGTTACAATATGTTGCTTTATTTTTGATGTCCCATTATGTAAAATGACTGATTATGGTATTTCCTCTGAAAGAATGTCTTAGGTAAGACTGATGCATTGCCAGCTAAGCTTCAGATTCTGCTTTGCTAATGTCATAGTCTTTCCAAAATATAGCATACTAAGATGAGATTGCTATTTCATGCAAAAAGAGTTTTTTCTTTATTTCCCTATTTATGCATGACATTATGTCAGGACAGGGACATCCAGTTACCTACTGCAGTCATAACTAAAATAGACAGTCACAACAAAAAAGTTAACCTGGAAATTTGATAAAAATGCAGCTCTGAATGTATAATTTAATAATCAAAACTTGATTCTGCTACTCAAAACATTATTCATGATTGTGACTGAGAAGATAAAGTTGAAGCTGCTTTCCAGTAAACAAGGGCACCACAAAATGAGTGATCTAATATGTCTGCTATTTCAAAAGTGCAGGCCAAACATTTGATACTCAAAATCATTGCCTTAAAAATGGCATATTAGCTGTGGGCTGAATTCTCCCTTAGTGTTCAGTGCAAAGAAGTAAGGAAAGAAAGTGAAATACATGATTAGGATGAGATGAAAGGACAGTCTAGGATCCCGTCTTAGACCTTATTTGTTTATCCATACTAGTCCTTTTGTACTATTTTCAATATAGAAATAGGATAGCAATGCCAGCTTAACTATTTCTTGGGAAGGGAGTGTCAAAAAATGCAATAGTTGCTGCTTTCTTAATGTGCAAAATGACAGCAGGAAGTGCAGTATCTGATATTTACTTGCTCACATTTTACAGAGCACAGAGCATCTTGCAGCCACTATGAAGGCCAGCCTCCAAAACTTGAGTTTGGGCAACACTTTAATTGTCTCAAAAGAAAAAAGGGATTGGCTGAGTGTGAAAAAGGAGGCAGGTGACAAATGCTAATAAAATGCAGGATACACTGTTTAAAGCTTTTTCAGGTTCCTTGACTGTCTCATAATCTTAATGAATTATTTGTAACGGTTTAAGTAATAATGTTACTTTTTTTTTTCCTCTTTAACACTGAATTTTTATTTAGTGACTTTTCAATGATGTTTCAGAAACCATCAAACCAGATACTTTTTCTTTAATAATTGCTGAAATATCCAGTCTCAAAACCACAGTCTATTGGGCTAACACACACTCACTGGAGTGAAATGAAATGTCTTAAATCTCTGCAACTCATCTTCTTTCTTGAGAAACATTAAGAAAGAGACTGTATTAATTTAAAATGGAGCCTGTGCATCTTTCTAAAAAATAAATAAATAAATGTATAAATACATAAATAAATATGAATTAGCTCTTCCTTTCCCCTGGCCAAGGAAACCCAAACCCCATACAAAGCTCACTTTATAAAGTAGAAAGGCTAGTATACATTGCTATGTAACCTTATGTGAAGATTTGGGTTCACATGCAGGTACAGCTTTACAAGTAAGTTTTGGGTTCAGTGCACTGGAAGAATTCTTGAAAAATCAGAGGGCAAAATCAGTTTCCAATTTTTATAAAACATACAATTTTTGTTACAAATATTTGCTTGACATAATCAAAAGTAAACAGAGAAGGGTTTTCTTCTACCTATTTTCAGCAGAGGCTTAGTCCTCCTCAGTATTTTTTAATATCATTTAAAATACAGCTTTAGCAAAAATTGTATTAGCAAAACATAATTATTTCAAGATGCTTGTATTTTTTATTCATTGGTTTAGTTTACTTGAACATGTTTTTAAAAAAGTTTAGTCCCATAAAATTCCTAGATTTTATTACTGATCAGATAGGAGATCTGTCTGTAAGTTTGTTCTTTTTGTTCATAAGCACTCCAGATTTAAATAAATAAATAAATTATTCTGATCACCTTCATAAAAATCTTTGGCAGTTAGTGATTAAAAGTGCTTACATAAGAGCTATTCATTATTATTACAGACAGCCAACTTACCTGAGATGTCAAGTACTCAGAATGAAAAGCTCTTGCAACGTATGTGCTTATTGAAAATTATCTCTCAATGTGTGAATTTTTGGGGGAAAAAAAAAAATTTGAATTTCTGATAATTGGGACCTTCCCAAGAAATAATCCCCAGTTGATGAAACTCTGTTTTGCATTCTAGTTTGGCTTGGTTTAGCTTCGGGGTTTTTTTCACATGGGAAGTACATTTTCAGGGTTTTTTGTGTGTGAAAATTGACCACTGGTGTTCTATTTACTCAAAAAGGATTCCCCCCAAAAAATTATTCTCCAAAAGAAAGAAAAACTCAAATCTAAACTCTCTTCCACAGTAGCCACCCACTCATCATTCCTCTCTCCTTCCTTCACTAGGACACTTTTATCAGAAGAAAGTACAATTTCCTGAATCATTCCACTAGTTGTTAATGTTCCAATGTAGGAAAATATCCTTTTTCAGCATTGAGTACATGCTTAATACTCAGTCATATTCTGTCTAATGAAATTTCACCATATGTTTGAACTATGTGGTTTCAGTAATCAAGTCACATGACCTTTAGAGAACTATTAGGCCTCAATGTGATAGTTTTTGTGTAAAACAGAAAATTACTTTCATAGCTATGATAGTGCTTGTAATTCTGGAGACAATAATTCAAGAGAAAACACTAAAATCTGGCCACATACCCAGCAGGTAGTAATAGCTTTCAGTCATTATTTTAATAGTTTGTTTGTTATTTTGATTGTTGTCTTCATAAGGCTTCTGCTTTGTTCATTCTTATTTTCTTTATTCAATAGGCAAGTGTTACTAGTTGCTGCTCAGAACAATTACTTTTGATATATTCTCATCAAAATTACTAATTCAAACAAGATACAATCACATTGCAGTTAGGAATTTTTTGACTGGTTCAAACAGCATCTATAACACCACTAGAGGGAGACTGCACATATTAAAAATAATAGAATATTTAATTATATTTATTAGAATGGATGAAAAGTCTGAGATTCCATTATTAGGTTTTGACCTAATTAATTTGTTATTTCCTAAGATTTAACCTATGTAAATATTCTTAATTTGATGTTTCTGAAAATGGAACAACAGAAGAACACCAAATCCCAAAGGAAACTCTGAGCCCCAAAAATCTAGACAATATTTAGAGTAAAAAGTGAATTATTGTACACTCAGTCGGTAAGGATAGTCAAAAATTAAATTTATAACTATTCTTTTCAGCACACAGAGCACTTGATCTAGAGCCTCTCTTCTCTTTGAATCGCCCCCTCAGCTGACTCACAGTGAAATTCTGTACCCTTTGCAAATTAGACTGTTTTGGCTGGAACTAACTGGACACATATGTTGCCACCTGCTGCACATTCTTTAGTCTGAAGTTTTAAAACAGCTTGGTTTGTATCTTCGAACAATTTGTTCATTAGAGAAGGTATAAGCAGGGAAAGGGCAGTGCATCTTTAATAGTTTTCCAGGAGTTCTATCTGATTTGGTTTGGTTTATTCCTCAGGTTGCGTATTTACTATAAGGTTACTCCTAGGTGGTACCTGAGTATTGAAAGGGTACAGAGTTTTATGGGTCAGAATTCTGCATTTTCATTTCTGAATATATTTGTTGAGTCAGTGCTGGAAAGAGATTCCTACACATGGTGATATTTTATTCAGTTTCGTAAATCAGACTCTAAATGTATATATGCAGGTTTATTTTCTTCTTCTAGGTGTTCAAATTGGTTTCTAATTGCACAGAACTGTATACATGTTAAATGAAAATCTAAAGAGTAGTTGAACATTTTGCCTCTTCCATTTGCTGTCAAGATCACATCTAGTACCTTGGATGGAATAGCAACAGCCTTTTTTTTCTCTTTAGCATATTTTATCACTTGTCATCCTTCCTATCTTTCTCACACACACACACTCTCCTCCTCTTCCTCCCCTGCCCCGACCTCATCCTTGCAAGTCAAACAGGAATAATCACAGTCAGATTAAGAATATTATATAGCCATGATGGCGCTCCTGTGATAATTCATTCAGCTTAGTAGAACAGTTTCTCATGCATGGCTTCAGTCAGCATCAGACACACAGTCAAGAAGCCTGATCTACAATGTCTCTATGAACAGGGACTATCAATTTGGTTTTCCATGGTTGTGTGCTTGCATCATTCACTACCCATGAAGACTCCTCTTTACTAGGTAATATATTTTGTATGTGAAAAAGCTGTAGGGATTTTAGTGCCCATTACTGTTTTTTTAACCTCCATGATTATTCATAGGGAAAGTATATATCAGAGTCCCATATTCCATTATTTGCTCTACTGTTAAAATGATTCAGTTATCCACTCATATTGTTACCCAACACAAAAAGAAAATGTGGAAAGCTAGGCAGAAAGTTCACAAATCAAATTAAAACAGCCTCAAAATGTTTAATTCTTAGTAGATAGTTATGAATAATAAATGCACATGTAGGAGATCATCACTCTGGACTTGTATGGGATAGGAATAGATGATGGCCTTCTTATATAGATGTGTACCCCCGATGTTACATTAAGGAAAGTAGATTGTAGCTCTTTGGTTCTCATCTCCTATTAGTGAATTATACATCTTATCTACACAGTTCTAAACCAATTTTTCATTTGTAAATATTCATTAAGTTTGTTCACTTACGCAATCTTGAAACCTTAGCTTGTAATGGCTATTGTTTTGAAACAGTTTGATTGGTTTGTTTTACAGTCCTCCCATCATCATGAGACAGGTTGCTGTCCATGCCTAACAAAGATAAACCTTGGTATCATCACACAGTCACAAGACATTCATCACTTCAGAGAGTGTATAGACAGCAAATTGTGCTGTGGACCACTGCAAGGCATGTTGTGACAAGAGGGGCACAAATACCTGGGATTGAATACAAACTTTAGTCTCATACTTCTTGGGGCAGCCTTTGGGAAGGGTAAGTGAGGGGAAGATGTAGTTGCTCAGCCTAGAACATGATTGGTTGGAGGAAGAAGGTCAGGGAGATGTGAGGCAAGGTAGGGTTGGCGACAGTGCCCAAAGCCAAGTAGCTGTGGTCTAGTAGGTACCAGAGAGCCCCAACAACATTCCTCATACTAATGACCAGGATATATGCACAAGTCTAACTAAATGAAATTTGTGTAAGAAGGGAGGAGTGGGGAAAAAGAGGCTGTAAAGAAAATAAAAGAAGCCTGAAATCATAAATAGAAAAGACATTCTGCATACTTGTTGGTTTGACAGTGTTCAGTAATTTAGAAAATACTTTCTTACTAAAAAGCAGGGAAAAATGCAAGCAAACAAAGAGAATTCAGATTCCAGCCAATGTTGTTTTCCTTACTGTTTTGGTTTTGGTTTTTTTAAACACAGTCAAACACTACTGAATAATAGAATAAAATGTAAAATAAATATTTGTTTGTCATAATTTATGCTACAGTTGTCTGCATTACATGAGAGATCTATCATCCATTCTTCAAAAAATAAAAATTTTATCGTAATTGAATCTAATAATTTTGAGATGTTATGTTTGCTTCCTGAGCTTGAACTTTTACAGAAATCAATGGACTTAGATCCATTTATAATGGTGTTTACTGTGCCCACAGGGGATTACCCCTGAAGATCTTATCATATTTTTATTATTCATTAATCTAGTTTCATCAATGTAAGACATAACATTAAAAAAACCAACCAACAACAACAAAAACCAACCAAACAAAAAACTCCATCATTTTTTAAATCAGTATACTTTATTACATCAACAGGAAAACAAATCTATTTTTAAATATCATTGGACACTGATGGAATAATTTTCCCAATGAGTCTAATGACCAGGTCACCTCAATTTTCAGACAAAAATGCGAAATCTTCTGAAAAAAACAATGCCTTGTAGTCATCACTGAGGAAATGCTTATTATTAAACATTAATAACCCCCTGTGAAATATTTCATGGTCTCACCTTCTTAAGTGGGAAAGAAAAGTTCTTTTAGAACCACTAGTGTCAGGTATCATCTGAACCAAAGTAAGTTAAAAGAAATTAATTCTTGTAATTATCCTTCTACTTAACCTGAGGATATCTCAGGCATGCTGCCTTTCTGAGCTGCCAGGGTTTTAACAAATGTAAATGATGTAAAGGTTTCACTTCAGGACTAGAAATATGAACCTTCCCCCCCCCCCCAACCTCCCCCGCCCCCACAAAAAACCCAAACAACAACAAAAAAAACAAAAACAACATAAAAAAAACCAAAACAAAACCAAAGAATATCAATTAGAAAAAAAAATGAGACTGTTCTGGGAAACTGAAATTACAACTCTCTAGAGCTCTAAAATGAAGAATAAGGAAATTGCTTTCTCCCTTTGGGCATGACCTTTTCCTTTGAATGGATTCCACAGAATAAAAAGAGGAATCATCTTTTATTTAAACAGGAAGCAACTGGAGGCAGTTTGAGTCTCTTGGGAATATTTAAACACATGCTGAGAAAGAAATTGAAAGCCATGACTATTTCAAGGACAGAACTTCAGCAATCTGTGCCTTTAATGTGATACCCAGCCCTCCTGACACTGAGAGCAAAAATAGCTTTTATCCTTTTATCAATACACAGCATTAGCAATGCAACTGCCCATGATAATGGCTGAAATTAGGGACAGAGCTTTTTTAGGGCCTTCTAGAAGGAGTGGACACTGCTGGTAGGTCCATTAGAAGTTACATTAGAGTAATTTAATTCCTCCAGCCCATCTCCATTCACAGTTCCTCCTTTCTTCCGAGTACAATTTGTTGAATCAATAGCCATTAGAGAAAATCAACCTCAGTGGGAAAACGCCCTTGTAAAACCATAGCCTGACTCATTGTGATCATTGCAGATTCTCATTTAAGCAAGAAAGTCACATTTGGATTCTCAGATGAGATGTACTTCATTTTCAAAGCAAAACTAGAGACTGCAAGCAATGTCATGGAGCTGTGATATCCATACAGAAAACTCCAGCAAACCAAGGTGTAAAACATTGAGACTTACTTGTGTTGCTTTGCACTTTCTTCCGTAAAAGGAACTGCAGTCCCCAAAATGCTGAACTTTTCAGAAATCTGAGGATGTTCATTTAATATAGCCTCTATATAGGCTTTTAGAAAAAAAGAACCATTTCTCTTTGTTCACATCCAGGCTCCTCTAATCTCCTGTCTTATATCTGCAGTCTCTCAGTGTTGTTTTTCATTTGTTTTAATGACAGAGTATCAGCTCCAGAAGAGCTGAGCCCCTTTATGCCATGCTATTCTCTTTCATCAGCATTATCATACAGCAGGATAGTGAGGTCTAAATCCACTTTCATTCCTTCAGTATGTTCAGGTGGCCAGAAAATTATATCAAGAGACATGTCAGAATCTTGCATGTGTTTCAGAGGTGCAGGGGTCTTTCAGGATCCAGGGCAGATTGTCTTCCCTTGGGAGACAGGAGAAAACAAGTCTTCTGAAATGACCTAGGGACCTTATTCCTTACAGTACAGGACAGGACATTATGTAAACTCTGAATGTAATCTAAACTACAAATTAATTAAAAGGCATTGTCTAAAAATTGGTTTCTATCTAGTTGCATTATTTACAAATATATTTTAGCCACAAAAAAAAAAAAAATTCTATCACAGCAAGTTAACAGTATAAACTCTATTAATATAGTTGTGCATATGCTTACTATATGGAACACAATGTATACATTAATCACAGCTGAAAATTAGTTTTCCTTTTGTGTCTTTCCTCTTCTTTTTTACCAGTTCTAATGTACTATGATTTTTTTTTTTTCACTAATTAACTCAGAGAAGAGCCAAAGTCCTGTGGCTTAATGTACAGTAATGAGTATGACATGACTTTCAAGCTGTAATATGAAGCACTGAAAATGTGTTATTCATGTAGGGAAAAGCGTTACATACCTATTTTTAAATTTCTTGAAATGATGAATCTTTCAATGCTGCTACCTATTTATAAACAGCTCAGGGGTATAAAGTACACTGACAATTTGATGACCTAATATCACATTATATTCTGACTTTATTTAATACACAAGCCTTCTGTAATTTGTAACAGCTCATATTGCATTACTTTATGGCGTGTCCTGAAGATAATAAATTTGCAAAGTTTTGCAGATAAACCATAATAGTCACAATCTTCTCTTATTTTACTTTTCATTACAATTTATTTGTCTACCTCTATAGTTCATACTTTAGGCATAAAGTAACAGCATAAAGGATAGGATCCTAACCACACTTTGTTCACACTATGTGGACTTTTTTTTCTGGCTAGGAACACTTTAAGCACAAGTAAAAACTGAGCATGAGACAGATGACAATGGATGGAAAGTATGAAAGCTTTGGTTTAATATGGCTCAAGGCTGAGAGGAATAATTGATGACAGGGAAATAAAAATTGATGGAGACTCTGCTATTTTAAACAAGGATATGAATGGCAATAAGAAACAGAGGAGATGAGCTGGAAAAAGCAGCCATGTTGGTATGCTTTTTTGAAGTATTATGGTATGACATAAAGCATAGAGAGATGTTCTTCCTTCTTACTTATAATGATATCTTACTGAATTTGCACTGATTATTGGAAATTTTCTATTTCTGAATGACATGAGATTCACACAGAGCAACTGGGAGGTTGCAAAGAGCCAGCTCACAAAACCCATTTCTTGTCCTTTCTACACACAGAAGCCTTGATCTTGCAGAGACCAACACATTGCTTTTAGACCATAAACATAGGAGTGGGCTTATTAAAATCTGGGTGCTTGAAGTTGGTCAAAGTAAATCTTACTGATTTCCAGCTAAATGTGTCTTAAATGCGTGCAACTGGGTTACAGGCAAGCTTTGCTAGGGTTTGAAACACAAACTTTTAAATTTTCCAAAGCAAGGTTCACTTCTCTTGCTTTCTCTTCAAAAATTAACACTGATACAAGACAGCCTTTATAATTAATTAATTGCAGCAGTGGATGTCCTCTCATTTATTTAAATTAACTTCAAACCAGAAACATGCTGTGCTTCCCAGTAAAGTATTACTAACTTTTCCTAAGTTAAGCACTGATTTCAGCAGAAGAGACAAAATATTTCCATCATGCCAACTTGCATGTTTTCTGAAAATACATGTAAGTTGTACATAATAGGTTTACAAATTCAGATAACTGTTTCAGAGGCTCCAGGTTCTGATACTAGAGCACAGAAACTGTTTTCTTACTGCAATAGTTTTATGTTAAAGTCAGTGTAATAGTTTTATGTTAAAGTATTTCTCTTGATTTCAACTGAGCTGCTGTTTTTTAAGTCATTCTACAATAGTTAAAAAAAAAAAAAAAAGAGAGAGAAAAGTTCTGTCATACATGAAACTTTAATTTTATAACAACAAATTCATTCAGAATGGAATATAAATATCAACAGCACTAAAAGTGTAAGAGTTGATATTAAAAATTCTTATAACACCAACTTCTCCCACCTCCCACCCTGGAACAGGAGCATGGTTAAATCAAGACAATCCCCCTAAGTGCTTTCAGGGTGGGGTGAGAGGAGGGAGACGTGCATAGGACAAGATCCTCAGCTGAGGTAAATCCAAGGATTTAACACACCCCTGCTGATTTACTCCAGACAAAGAGTCAGACTGCTATTTTTAGCTTTTATATTTTACTGGAATTTCTCGGCATTTGAACTCCTTTCCAGTGGAGTGTCAGTTCTCCTATCCACAGGCCTCCGGCTCAGCTCCCACACAGCCTCAAGCTTCTTCTGCCACACTTCCAACCACCCATCCTTCCAGCTTGCTCGCAAACCTCTCTAAACCACAATAAGGTGGCTGCCCACACATGTGCCGGCTGATTTGCTTTGTGCAGACCCAACATACCACCTCCACAACCACAGTAGCCTATTTCAGTGATTAGAAGTATGAAATAACAACAACGAGCAGAGCTCATGCACCAAAACATTTCTGTTCCAGTGTTGGAGGCAGAGTGGGCTTTATACAGAGATTCTTGTTCTCTTCCCTGCAATACATCACTTCTTCAGGGACTTCCTTAACAGAAGGCTAATAAACTACAGTTACAATAGAAGTTGCACCTCCTACACAATCTATGATATGCTGCCACCAGAAAAGCTGCTTCAGGACTTTGTTATATTGCCAAGTAATACTTAAATTATGTTGAGTGATTTTGTAGGAAGTTTCAGCATTTAGAAATTACACCGCTCCATGAAGGTTTTCACTATTTCATTTGTTTATTTTTGTAAACAACCACATATCTTGCTTTTGACCAGCTTACCATAGTTTTCCACCTGTCTGAGTATAGCAGTTTTCTATATGTCTGTCAACCTGGAGTACCTTTGCTTCAGTGTTAGGGTTCTTTGCTCCTGGGAAAGTGTTAAATGTATTTCTGCAGTAGTGGGGTGGCCTGGTCAGTAGCCTTTCAGAAGAACACTACTGAATATGTGTCTTTACAGGGAAACAGGCTTAATTCATTAATAGCTATAACCATTTTGAGATCCACTAAACACTTTAAAATAATTTGGGATGATTAACGAAAAGTGCAGGCTCCACAAGAGGAGCTGAAATCCATGAAACACAGTGAAAGTTTCCTAACACCTGAACTGTATGGATGTAATAAGAACCTAGAAGACTAGGGTAGACTAAGTTGGAGTTGCAAAGATGTTATCAGACTAAGTTATGCATCCAGGTGTTTCTCAAAACACTGAATAGCCCTATTTTACTTTATTTGCCATGTCAGATGGTTTCCAACTTCTTCAAAATTCAATAATCAAGTAGTTAAAGCTGTTATTTAATGTGTTGGTCTTTGTATGTATTTTGTTTCAGATTCAGATTTACAACTCCATCTGGAATTAATTGTTTTTCACACTTAGAGAGACATTGATTAACACAATGGTATATTTTTAATATTCTTTTGGTTGTGAACTTCACAAACAATGCTGCGGATCCCTGCTTTAGTGCTATGAGTCATCAGAGTGGCTGGAGGAGTGAAATGATTACTTTGAAAAGTGTATTTTTAACTACAGGAGGAAATAACTTTCATTATCATCAGATTGGCAAAGTACTCAAAGGTAATATCTCCATCAGATGATTTTTTTCCTAGGCCTTATGTCAGAAAATTAAAAAAACCCACTCTTTTTCCAAAACATTTTTCACAGCAGTGGAAAGTTAAATGGAAGGGCAAGATGCAGACACTGTCAAAATAAAATAAACATTGAAGAAAATAACAGGTGGATAAAAAGAGTAGGAAAGAAAAAAATTCCTCAGGATATATTCATTTCAAATGGTGCTATTTTTAAGATCCTTTTGGACCAGAAACACAAATAAACTTATTCAAATTTTTCCACTACATGCTAAAAAATAAAAGTTTAAAAATATTTCTGATAAAGCCTGTACACCTAAGATTCTGGGTAATATGCTGGTTTTAGTTACATGTGCAATCAAGAAGAGAAACATTTTTACTGTTGTATTTGCTGTAAGACCTAGAAATATATTATCAAGGACTACCCTTGTTTTATATTTTCCTCTGCAGTCCACTGTTTTGAACATCAGTGGCTGTGGCCATTTCTGGCCATGAACTCCATTAAAATCTGGATGAAATTCTGTATTCAGGCAGTCCATCAAACAGCAAAAGAGCCCAATATTAATGTATCCCTGGCTGCACAGTAATAACAGGACCTGTCTGTCCAACAGCTAAAATCCAATATAACCTATCTGCAGTTGTCTTTGTAGAGAGAGTATATGCAAGTTGCATTTTAAAGTTGTCAGTAAGAATGGAGAACATTCACATATCTAATACACGCAAATCACTCTTTCATGGTGTATTTGTCATATAAATCCTTGCAGTTTTTGGAGCTAGACTGAGTGACAGTAGATCACAGAATCACAGTCTGTTAGGGATTGGAAGGGACCTGAAAAGATAATCCAGTCCAATCCCACTGCTAGAGTAGGATCACCTAGATCAGGTCACACAGGAACATGTCCAGGTGGATTCTGAATGCCTCCAGAGAAGGAGACTCCACAACCTCTCTGGGCAGCCCATTCCAGTGTTCTGCCACCCTCACCATGAAGAAGTTTTTTCTCATATTTATGTGGAACCTCCTATGTTTCAGCTTGCACCCATTGCCCCTTGTCCTGTCATTGGTCATCACTGAGAAGAGCCTGGATCCATCCTCTTGACACTCACCCTTTATGTGTTTAGAAACATTAATGATGTCACCCTGCAGTCTCCTCTTCTCCAAGCTAAAGAGACCCAGCTCTCTCAGCCTTTCCTCATAAGGGAGATGTTCCATCCCCTTAATTGTCTTTGTGGCTCTGCACTGGATTGTCTCAAGCAGTTCCCTGTCCTTCTTGAACTGAGGGGCCCAGAACTAGACACAATATTCCAGATGCAGCCTCAACAGGGCAGAATAGAGGAGGAGAAGAACCTCTCTCGACCTACTAAACACGCCCCTTCTAATATATTCCAGGATGCCATTGACCGTCTTGGCCACAAGGGCACATTGTTGGTTTATGGTCATCCTGCTGTCCACCAGGACAGCCAAGTCCCTTTCCCCTACGCTGTTCTCCAACAGGCCAGTCAAGTCCCTTTCCCCTACGCTGTTCTCCAACAGGCCAGTCCCCAACTTATACTGGTACGTGGGGTTATTCTTGCCCAGATACAAGACTCTGCACTTGCCCTTGTTATATTTCATTAAATTTCTCCCCACCCAACTCTCCAGCCTGTCCAGGTCTCACTGAATGGCAGCACAGACTGCCGGTGTGTCAGCCACTCCTCCCAGTTTTATATTATCAACAAACTTGCTGACAGTGCACTCTGTTCCCTCATCCAGGTCACTGATGAAATATTGAATAGTACTGGTCCCAGTATCGACCCTTGAGGGACTCCACTAGATACAGGACTCCAGCTAGACTCTGTCTCATTGACCACAAGTCTCTGGCTTCTTTCCTACAATCAGTTCACAATCCATCTCACTACGTGATCATCCAGACCATACTTCCTCAGTTTAGCTGCAAGGATGCTGTGGGAGACGACGTCAAATGCTTTACTGAAATCAATCGGCAAGAAAAAGACTAGGGAAAGTGTAAGCCCCTTCAGAAAGGAAACGGGAGAACTGGTGGCAAGTGATGCTGAGGAGGCTGAGGTCCTCAACGACTTCTTTTCCTCAGTCTTCACTGGCAAGGGCTCCAGCCACACCCCCAGAGTCACAGAAGATAATGGCACGGGTTGGATGAAAGAACTGCCCAATGCAAGTGAAGATCAGGTTCGTGACCATCTGATGAACCTGAAAGTGCACAAGTCCATGGTATCCGACGGGATACACCCACAGGTGCTGAGGGAAGTGGCAGATGAGGCTGCTAAACTGCTATCTATTATATTCCAAAAGTCATGGCAATCTGGTGAAGTCCCCACTGACTGGAAAAGGGGAAATATAACCCCCATATTCAAAAAGGGAAAGGTGGATGAACCTGAGAACTATAAGCCAGTCAGCCTCACTTCTGTGCCTTGTACGATCATGGAGTGGATCCTCCTGGAGGCACTATTGAGGCAGATGAATAACGACGAAGTGATTGGCTGCAACCAACATGGCTTCACCAAGGGCAAATCATGCCTGACTAACCTGGTGGCCTTCTATGAGAAGGTCACAACATCAA
>WUAM01000038.1:6389824-6406766 GCA_024336885.1 Actenoides hombroni
AGCACAGCCTTCCAATGTGTCAGCCACTCCTCACAGTTCGGTGTCATCGGCAAACTTGCTGACAGTGCACTCTCTTCCCTCATCCAGGTTGTTGATGAATATATTGAATAGTACTGGTCCCAGTACTAACCCTTGAGGGAACTCCACTAGATACAGACCTCCAGCTAGACTCTGTCCTGCTGACCACAACTCTCTGACTTCTATCCTTCAACCAGTTCACAATCTACCTCACTACCCTATCACCTAGGACACACTTCCTCAGTTTAGCTGCAAGGATGCTGTCGGGGACGGTGTGAAATCCTTTACTGAAATCAAGACAGACCACATCCACTGCTCTCCCATCACCTATCCACCTGGTTATGTCCTCATAAAAGGCTATCAGGTTGGTCAAACGACTTCCCCTTGGTAAAACCATGCTAACTGCTCCTAAAGACTCTCTTATCTTTGATATGCCTAGAGACGGCGCCAAGGATAATTTGTTCCAGGAATGGAGGTAGGGCTGACTGGTCTATAGTTACCTGGCTCCTCCTTCTTACCCTTTTTGAAGACTGGAGCAACATTTGCTTTCTTCCAGTCCTCAGGCACGTCTGTTCCCCACAACTTAACAAAAATGATAGAGAGTGGCCTAGCAATGACTTCCACAAGCTCCCTCAGCACCTGCGAGTGCATCCCATCAGGACCCATGGATTATGGATGTCCAGATTGCTTAATTGGTCCCTATAACCCAGCTGTCATCAGCCAAGGCAAACTCCTCCTTTATCCTGACTTCCTCTGGGGCCTCAGGGCTCTGGGGCTCCTCAGGACAGCCTCCAGCAGCATTGACAGAGACAAAGGTGGCATTCAGTAAACCTGCCTTCTTTGTATCCTCTGTCACCAGGGCACCCACCTCATTCATCAGTAGGCCTGCATTGCCTCTAGTGTTAGTTTTAGCTGAAATGAATTTGAAGAAGCCCTTTCTGTTGTCCTTGACCTCTCTTGCAAGGTTTAACTCCAAGGAGGCCTTAGCTTTCCTAGTTGCCTCCCTACATCCTCTGACAACAGTCTTTTATTCCTCCCAAGTGGCCATCCCCTCCTTCCATATCTGTAGACTCTCTTCTTCTACTTGAGTTTGCCCAGCAGTTCCCTGCTTAATCATGCAAGATGGCACCAGTGAAGTCCAGGGTTGTGATTCTGCTTAGTATTCTGTTTCTGCCATATGAGATCCTGAAATCCACTATCTCATGATCATTGCAACCAGGGCTGTCCTCAACCTTCTCCACCTCAACCTGACCCTCCTTGTTAGTGAGAGTAAGATCCAGCAGCACTCCTCTCCTAGTTGGCTCATCCACCATTTGCATCAGGAAGTTATCATCGATGCACTGGAGGAACCTCCTGGACTGTGAATGGCTGGCTGAGTAGGCCTTCCAGCAGATATCTGGGTAGTAAAAATCCCTCATGAGAACCAGGGCATGTAATTGTGAGGCCGCTATCAGCTGCCTGTAGAAGCCCTCATCAACCTCCTTGACCTGATCAGGTGGCCTGTGATAGACACCCACAGCAGTATCACCCCTGACAGCCTGATCCTTAACTTGCTCCCACAAACTCTCAACTCACTCCTCACCTGCCCCTGCACAGAACCCAATACATTCTAGTTGCTGTCTCAGGTCAAGAGCAACTCCACCACTTCGCCTTGCTGGCCTGTCTTTCCTAAAAAGCACATAGCCATCCATGACCATATTCCTGTTATATCCAAGTCTCTGTAATTGCAACCAGATCATAACCCCCTGACTGAACATGGATTTCTAACGCCTCCTGTTTATTTCCCATTCTGCGTGCATTGGTGTACAGGCATTTCAGGGAGTGAGCTGAGTACGCCAATTTCACCCTAGGGGAGTGGGAGGCCTCCTGGTCTTCATCAATACTAGAACACTGCCCCACTGGTGCAAGCCCAGTTACAACTCCATCCTCCTTCGAATCTAGTTTAAAGCTCTCTGAATGAGCCCTGTTAATTCCTGTCCCAGAACCCTTTTGCCCCATGAGATAAACCTTTCCCATGTACTAATGTTAGGTCTGGTGTCTTACAAAACCAGCCATTATCAAAAAAAACAAATTCCTGCCTGTAGCACCTGTCTTGTAGCCAGACATCTATGGACTGAATCCTTCTATTCCATCCCATGTCATCACCCAAAAATAGAAGAAGGGAGGAGAAAATAACTTGTACCCCAGACTCTTTCACTAACCCTCCCAAGGCCTTGAAGTCTTTCTTCATTGCCCTCCGACTACGGGATGCAGCTTCCTCCCCACCTGTATGGAAAATCAGTAGTGGGTAGTAATCTGTCAACTGCACCAGGCTGGGGAGTGTCCTAGTGATATCCTTGATTTGGGCTCTAGGTAGACTCCGGACTTCCCTATGATGAGGGTCAGCTCTGCATACTGGGCCCTCTGTTCCCATCAGGAGCAAGTTACCAACAACTAGAACCCTTCTCTTCTTTGTGGAAGAGGTTGTCATATTTCTGGAAGGCCTATCCGATTGTGGTAAGACCTCTGGAACAGGTTGCCTATCATCTATATCCCTATTAGACTGTCAGTCTTCCAGGAGGGCCTCATATCTATACCTCAGAGGCACCTGGGGATGTGAGATGGGCAAGGAGGGTGCTCACCTTCTGCCAAGGCCATAAACTTGCCTCCACTCACCTCTTTCATTTAGGTTTCTGTCTTCCACTTGAGAGGGGCAGAATACAGGGGCCCCTTAATCCTGGGGTGTTATCTGGCAGGTAGTCCCATTTCTGTTGCAGGGAGGGCGGAGCCTGGCTCCACCAGTCTATCTCCATTTCAGTGTCCTTAATGCTCCTAAGCCTTGCTACTTCAGCTTGAAGCCTTTCAACCTGACCTTGCAGCTGTGCCACTTGACTGAGCAGATCATCTACCTGCTCACACCTCACACAGCCCCTTGTTACCAGGGCGACACTGTGGCATTCCCTGCAGCCTGTGACCACCACAATTGCAACCTTCCGTGGGAGCTCTGTCTGGGTTCCCACATCCATTTTGGTCTTCTTCTGCTGGGATATTTTGAATCGGGTAGCTTACATGTGTGTCTGCAATTCAACTTGACTGAGTTGAACTACAGGTTTTTGTTAACTTGGCGTAAATACAAGAAAGTGTAATGCATCCTTACTCAGTGTAGTTTTAGCAGCCCTGCAGTAGACAACAGTTCCTCTCCTAATTTTCATGCATAATTTTTATGACAGTTAATCCCAAACCTCTACTTGCAGTCAGCCTTCTCAGAGAAGCTGGAACAAGAGTTGCCAGTAACAGAATAGGCCAAATCCTCTATATTAATTATAGCTTCATCGCTCCATTTAGCAGTCACCATCTGCCAAGATCTGGCCAAAACTGGGGTGGTCCCCAGGCAGGGTTTGCCAAAGTTGTGACAAAAAGCTGAATTAGACATCCTTCAGTTTCTGGAGGGAAAAATCCCTACTTAATATAAATTTCAAAACACTAGAATTCCTCTGACCCTTTCTATGTGGACAAGGATGCAGCCAGGGGAAAGTTTGACAAAGCCTTGGATGTTGCACTGGCAACTCATTTAAGCTGTTTGATCTAAGAAGAAACCTTACATTTCCAAAACTATTTCATCCATATTTTCCTTACAAGTGGACTAAAATGCAAATGTGCTTAGGCTGCCTACAATATACTGAACCTTGCAAAAAACAGTGCCATACTCTTCCTGGACTCTTCTGGCTGCCCAAAGTCCCTGATGAACCAGCCTAACAAGGCAGGAAGAAGAGTATCAGACCATAACCCTCCAGTAGGCAGGTACCATTCCAGAGCACTGTGGTCCCCCTAGGGATTTCCATCTTCCTCCTAGTAGACTTATCCCTGTGTATTGTATGCCATTTTTTTTCTGTGACAGTATAAGCCAAATTAATGTAATACACATATTATCATCCCTTATGAATATTAGTCATAATTTAAATATGAATATGAGTCTGGAGACTACAGAAGGGAATAAGCAGAAGTTGTCCCTGGTTTGTATGTATTCGTCTCAGTCACACATAGTTCCTTGCTACTGATATATTTCTCTTCACTTTAACAGGTCCAGATGAGGTTTGAAAACGCTGCTCGTCTGAGGCAGTCACATTTCAATCTCCAAAAAGCTTTCCCTCCTTTCAATTGCTGTAAAAAGAAAATGCCAACGTGGATTAACATTCAGTATTTGTGTACATGCATGCTATTCTCTATAGAAACCTGGCTTTAATATTATGTTCACACTATGTAAGGAAGTATTTCTATATTTTCTGGAGTATTTAATTTTCATGACATTTTAACTTAATTACATTGGTATAACAAAACAGGCCCATGTACAGCCACCACACAGACCAGTATATATCAAACTTCTCACCCAAGCAGAAGGTTTTAAAGCCTTTTATTTACTGCATGGTTACCAATGAAATTAATCAATACCTACTAATAACATTTACAACTGGAGAAATAATGACTCAGGTGTGTTTTAGTTTCAGCAGACCTAATTGTTTTCACTGTTTCTCAGTACTCCTGCTCAGTATCTCAGGGCTGATGAGGTTTAGTTTTTCTGTGAATATCAAACCCAGCAGCCATAGCTCTGCATGTGTTATTTATTGAACACAACCGCTGTTGTAGCTGTGACAGGAACTGTGTCCTGCAAATTCTATGGGGCAGAACTGCAGGTAGACAGACTCTCCCTCTGAGGGTGTTGGACAGCACCTGCCTAGTAAGACAGACAAAGTAAAGCTTTACAAGAGGAAGACTGATACATTTAGGATCTTATATTTAAGCTGATGTACCATGTACTGGATTGTCTGTCTCTTTCAAGCTTTTTAAGCATTTGAGTAACAGAAAATACGTTTTGTAAATACATGTTTAACTATTCAAAGGACAAATAGCAAAGCTACATAATATTAGTATGAGATGGTTGTTATATTACTTTTGAGTTCTGAAATAACTAAACAGTTAATATTCCAAGCACAGATTCTTCGTTAAGTGGTTCCTGGTCACAACCTTTCAACCCATTTTCCTGCTTTGTCTTTAAACCAGATAAACTACTTTAACTTTTCCAAATAAGCATCCTGTTGATCAGTAGACTGTCACTCAGCTGCTCATTTTCATTCTCCTCGCAAAACCAAACATTGTTTTTGCTTTCCTTGTAATCCCTTGGGGGATTCGTATCAGATCTTCCCCCTCTTACCAAAGGCAGCAACTTTGAGCTCTTGCCTTGACCTTCTGGGAAACCTTGGCCTGCTCTAAAACTTTCCATGCTGTTTCAGCCTGTGTTTTTTTATTTGCCAGGCTGCCTGTTCCTACAGTCATGCTGGGCAGCTTCAGGTGACCTTTTCTCTCTCTTGATCTATGTGCCTTCCTGTTTGATTCTTTTCAGGGCAGCTGCTGTTCTTACCCACAACTGTTACTGTGATGACCAAGTTTTGATACATTAGTCATGAGAAATCAATATTATCAGGAGAGTCTTGCTAGCTCTTTGTCATATGGACGGTTCAATTGTTTTGTTTTGATGCATTGTTTAAAATGTCCTGTAAAATAAAGCTGGTTGAGGTGAATATACAGTCAGGTTGAATTTACCTTTAAAATCTATTGTTTATTTTTTATAAATCCATAAATATGGTCTATATATAGATTTGAGCCTTTTTTTTTTCTTGAAAGATAATGGCCTTTCTTTTTCCTCTTTCTGTCTTTTTTTTTTTTTTCAACTATTTTGCTAATAGTGGAATGATTCATCCACCTGCTTGCTCAAACTGTCTCTTGATTTCCCCTTCTATTCCTCATGAGAAAATGCATGACAGAAGACATAGATCTTGTGCTGGACTACAGTTCAGCTCTGGTGAGACATATCTTCCCATGGGACAAACCACTCTGATGTTTCACTCTTCCCCTTCAACACTTTGCCTACAGAAAAAAGCTGTAGTGATAGGTGTCACACCACTTAACACTGAATGCATTCTCTTTCCTCATGCTTCTTCCCAAGAGGTGACCAAGAGATGACCAGAGCAGGGGAGTTGTGTGTTCGTGCATAAAAGTTCATACATGTTTGGGTTTGTTTACACAACACATATTCCGAGATGTGAGATGTTTTTAGCAAATCTGAAAAAATAATTACATTACCTTCTACCTCTTTCTTCTAGAAAAATGGAATAACAGCTCAATAAAATGTTCCTGACAGAAGATGCTATTGCTATTTTATTTTAGATCTCTATCATTTTTCTTTAATTTATTCCACCACATACTCGCTGTTCCCACAAAGCTTCTCTTCATGGACTTTTAGTCTATGAGGCTGTGGAGATGAAAACTATGTGTTTCCTTCCATTATTTTGCCAGAAAGTGGCAAATTTCAGTCTTGACTATATCTGGATCTTTTTTTGCTAGTCACATTTCATCTGCCCAATGATCTGCTAGTATTTCATAGCTTTTTCTATACTGTATATTCACTGTAAGATTGCACAACATTTACAGTTCATGTCTGGTTTTGTGATTAAATTATTATACTGCTAGTATGTTTAAATAGGTTTTTTGCTTACTTATGTCTTTAGACAATTCACCTGAAAGGATTAAACTCTGTGTCAATTTCTAGGAAATTAGGATTTTTTTAAAGCTTGGGAAAACAGCTTATTTTGAATAAAAGAAAAAAGAAATCCCCAGTTTCCTCAGTTATAGTCATATTTAGGTACTATTTTTGAATGGAATGGTATGGGCTTGAAATGTGAAGCTGATCAGAATGTAGAGATATGTGTTGGGTTTTTTTCTGAGCACATAAGATTCGTTTTGATTTAATGCTCAAAGCTTTTGAAAATTTGCAATAGTGATTATGAAAAGACATGCTCTCTTCAAGTGTGTCCAATCAACTCAGTGGAATTTGTCCACTGATTTCCCCAGTCTTTGTGTTGTAAGCAGATTTATTCAGGTGAGATAAATTAAGTCCTAGGTGAGGGTTTTCAAAGTGATTGATTTTAGAACCATACTACAAAACAATAATGAAGTGAGGGTATTTCAAATGAAACCATGATGTGAAAAATAAAATAGCTGATTTACTTATTCACTCAACATAATGAACTTCCCAACTTGAATGAGCATGGTATTTTCCGAATGCTTAAAGCTATACTAGTCTTATCTGATTAATAATAAATCAAGATCTATTCTGCTAAGTTTTCTGAAGTTACAGTGAGGCCACATTGGTGAAAGAAAGATCATATATTAACTTCAAGTTTTTCTGTGAAACGTTAACCTGGAACAATCTGTGCTTTTCCACCAAGCAGAGATCCTTGTCAACAGTATTTCCTTCATTGACTTGTGTAGTAAAAGAACTAGTAGTATACTACATTTCACAAAATGTATACAGCAAAGATATCTACACCTGAGCTCAGTGCATAGATTGCCAGCATGACCAATGGGGAGAACTGGTAATTGCAGAGTGCATCTCATCTCACAATAAAGGTATATTACAGATGAAATCAGCTACATCCAGAAAGTTTCTCTTTCTGTTCCCTGTATGCAGAAGAGATCTGGATGCCTAGCTCAGATATCCATATTGTGTATATGTGAAGTTGAGTAAGTTGGACCCTAACATTTTATTGCCAATTCAAAAACATTAGGACCCTCAGATTAGTGTGAAATTTTAAGTCTTCACATTTGTTACAGATCTCTATTTTGCATTCTTCATTTATGACTTAGCTTTTGCCTCAAAATGTTCTTTCATAATTTCCTTTTATTATTACTGAAGTTTATGTTCGTTAGTAACAAAATTCTTAGAAAACTTTGGAGAACAGTTAGCTGAGAAGATGCTACAAAATACATTTTGTGTTACTGGTATGAATTGAGTTTTTGAAATATTTACACAAAATGTACCAGTTTGCAAAAGATGAAAATAAGGGAATATCTTCTTAAGTAAGAGAAAACTATTAAACATCATCTGTATGAATGGAGGAAACCATATCAAAAATATAGAGAAAACCCCATAATCTATTGATTTCATAATGATCTGCTGAACAACCTGTCCTTTTTACTATAACTCGAAACAGATACTTGCTGTTCTACCACTGCAGCAACACAATAGCTTTTTTTTCAGGCTACTCACAATCTAAAGGTTGATTGGCTTTTCAAGCTGTACTCACTCATGGATCCCAGCTCTGAAACACACCAGTAAATATTAATTCCTGGTCAAAACATTTGTCTTGACGAGTCACTTATTCACTTCAAGGGAAATTATTTTTAAACACTGTGTTCCAAAGAAGTGTACCTTGAACACGAGTAGACTTCCAAAGAGTTTTCTACTTGAAAAGCTCATTGACTTATGCACTGTTACAACAACAGTGTACATTTGTTCCAAAGTTCCACCTACCTAACGCTATTCTGAAAAACAGTTTCTGAACTAATTTAGGGAAGAATTAAGACAGACTGTCCAGTGTTATTCTTGATGGAAATTATATGCCTTGTTTTTTGCATGGAGAAGAACATGTGCTGAAAGCAATAACCATGATGAAGTCCATGTTCATTAACAGGATAGCATTCCTGAACTGGGATCTTGTACAGTAGAAATCCAACATTCAGCAAGTTTCACACACAGCCTGAAGTAAACAGAAGTGGATGCTGTTTCTGGATGTCTGTATGCACATGAATTTTACAGTCTTATAATAGTTACTTCCAGAAATATGGTCAAATTATTTAACACACTAAATTCCTGACATAGCTTGAGAATAGTTTGCATGACAGACCTTTTTTTTCCCTGCTTGGCAGAGACTTCAAAGAACAAATAATGAAACACTTGTGGAGAAATCTGATCAATACATTAACGGAGGAGATTTTGTAAGGTTCTTTTGGTGACCACTTCCAGAGGAGAGATTTTTAAAACTTTAAAAAATTAATTGCTGGATTTGATGATATTCGTATACTAACAACATAAATGACCCATATTCAAGTAGTAATACATTCATTCCACTGGATCTTCATGTTATATTATGAGCCATGTAAGTCTAATAAAAGATACTGTAATTTCTCTGCAAAGGTTTATTGTGGTTATACATTTGGATGTGTATTTACCATGCATTTTCAAGCCTTCGGGAAGTAAAGTTGAGGATATCAAGTATTTACTCGAAGTGCTCCGTATAAACATTGGGACTTCAAAGGAAAAGACCAAGTGTCAATTCCTGAGGTAGGAAGCTTCCTGTACTCACCAAAGGCATAGCAACACTTGTTTCTGTGTGTCAGAGGATATTCTGTGTTCAAACCAAGAAAAACACTAATTGAAAATAGAAGAAAATACTTAATTTTATCCCATATTTTATGATTTTTCTTTTTGATCCTATTTTCATAGGAGCTTTACCTTCACTTGTTTCTTTTTTTTCTTAATATGACCAAGAAACCACTTAATTATACTTTTTCAACACATATTTTTATAATACTTACACTTTATTTGTATTTCTATTCTTCTACTATATCATGTTTTCTTTTTTTTTTTTTTTAGGTATAAAAAAGTTTGACTTTTATAATTTCTCATTCTTTACATTAGTTCCTTAACTCCATGATACAGATTTGTTGCTGATTAGTCCCTGGTTTTATTCTATTAGACTCTTAGTGCCTAGAATGCTTATGATTTTCATTCATCCAGATTAACATCACAGTCAATAAATTAATTATATTGTCCACGTCTCATAAATTTGATAGTAATAAACAGTAGCTGAAGCTACTATTCTATTTGAAACACATCTAGGTCTGTTAGCTAATGTCTAGTAGATGTCCCAAAGGAGTCCTTCCTTAAGGTCCTGACACCCTCTACCTACTAAAAGAATCTATGTTTAACATATTCTTCACCTTTCTTAGATTTTAAAACAAGACCAAACCACTTGCCACAGACTTACTCAGTGTCAGTATCCCTCTGAGGTTCTCCCTGCTACACCGAAACTGGAAGCTTTCTTCCCTAAGAATTGCAGGATCAAACACAAAACTGCAAAGCTCATTAAAGGATAAAAAGTGTCCAGTTCTAAAGGTTGAAAAGGACATTCTTTGTTGTACATACAGACATTTAGGAACTTCACAAAACAGGTAAATCAGTGCACGACAATTGAGCAACATAAATGCAGGGCAAACACATTTGAAATCCTATCTGCAGGTCTCAGTTTCACAACCCTTTAAACTGCAATGATGTTGCACAAGTACAAGGCAAGGCAGAACGTAGCCTTCTGCAATGAATAGCCAAGAGCCAAGAAATGCCTTCTGGTCCATGTATAATGACAGGTTTTGCTAGCCTCCAAGATCATCAAAGACACTATGTGAAGAGACTCATAATTGTTTTATTATACGGCTTTTAAGGGTGGGATTCATTGCATTCGTTTTAGGAAACTTTTTTTGAGAACGGTATCTAAAGAGATCTTTACTTCACTATTTCTGATTATGAAATTGTTCTAGGAATTCAGGAAGTAAATCAGGATGTCCTCCACTGTACAGGCGAAACCAGATAAAGTCAGTTTAACTCCCTAGAAATCAATGTTATAGCAGCCAAAAATTTGGCCTGGTGTGTTATAATGTCTGGAAAGGACATACAAATTTTCCACTTTTCCACATTAAGGATGAATCATTTTTCCTTGTTTTAGCATTGCTGCTAAAACAAAGAATAGAGAAGGTGTATGCCAGAGGCGAGGGGGAATAGGAGGACTTGAATCATTTTGAATTGTTGAAGAGCTCAGTTTAATATGAAAAGAATTATTTCAACAATCTGCAAATGAATGAGCCATAGAGGAGGGAAAGCCATACTTTCTGTATTAAATCAGTCCATTCATTTAACAGTTGGATGTGTTGATAGCTGAATTACCATCTGCCATATAACCAGATGTTTTCCATCCATGTTTTAACGAATCTTATTTTTCTAATCAACTTTGTACAGAGTAAAAATCTGCTTTTAAAAATGCTGCATTTTCCTTACACTGCACTACTTTAGCCTGTCAAAATTACAGACTATCTTATCAAATTAAAGTGTTTATGTGACTGTGCTTCCTTTTATGGTGTGAAATACACCCTTACTTAAGCAAGGGTTCTCTCCCATCCTTTCAGAAATGAAGTAGTGATACTGCAGGCTTTCCTAGAGCAAGGCTATGGCGATTCATCTGCAATATGAGTAAGAGCATGCAGATATTGAAATAATTACTTCCCACTATTACCCATGGGCTCTCAAGTAATTACCTGTTTCCATTAGCATTTTATTTGATTCAATAATTACCTTCAGAAATGCTGGTTGGATGTCCACTACCAGAAAGGATTACATTCAAATTAACCAACAAAGATTTTGCTAAAGCTGTCAGTATGAAATTATAAGGCAATGTGATGTATATGAATAGTAGAGCAGTAAAATCCTCTATGCAAGTCCCTTTATTTTCATTTCCTCAAAGTCACAAAAAATGACACAGATTTACTAGCAAGAGAGCAAAGAAAGTGACATCTGCTCTCATATCTCGTGCTGATCATGTAAGCAGTTTACTGTGAGAGAATTTATATGTCATTTAGGTCTGGTTCATCACATGAAGGTTTATATGAACACACCAGAAAAGAGTTTATTGAAGAATGGACCTCAGAAATGTAAATGTTTTCTTTTTTATTATATACTATATATACTATACTATGGAATATAATGTTATTTTGATTGTTTGATTGGTTTTTAGAATATAAATACGGGGTTTTTTGCAAAACACTTTTTTTAATTGGTGTTTAATATCTATAACCGGCAATAGAAAAGTATTTCTTTCTAAATGCCCAAAGGAAGAGAACCAATTATAGGTTTTCACCAGGGAAATATTTTCCACAAGCATGCTCAATGTAGTTCATCTACTTTTTTGATCTTGTTTTTGATCTACTTAAACTTCTGCCTTCTTTTTGTTGTGTGTGAATGGAATCTCCTAATGTTTAACCTCAGGCACATATTTATACATAGTTATTAACATCAGGCCTCCTGATGGGTGCCAGCAGCTTGTTATTTTGTACAACATTCTGTGTGGGCACCTCCCACACCCTTTTTTAGGGACGTGCTGACCATTCAGACCCTCCATCAAAACCTGTGTGAATTTTCTCTTCAAAAAGGAAAGGTGATTTTAAGTAGGTAAATATATTGGTAAAACTAGTTTGAGGTTGTTGAAAGGTCTTGGCCATACTGACACAAACACACACAGAACCAACACAAATATCTAAAAGGTCAGAAAAATCATTGTGCTACTTGCATATCTGTTTAGTCTCATGTAGTCCTATGCTCAGCTACACAGGTTTCCCATCAATTTACAGGAGAGAGCATAACATTGTCTTGAGCCATCAGATCCATCACAATTCTGCTAATTACTTGCCCCAGTGGCTCTTTTTTTCAGCACCAGTGACTTTATCTCATGTAATGTTAGCAATCTAAAATATAAGCATTCATGTTATGTTTTAGTCAGTGGAGGGAAACATAGAGAGATTCATGCTGATGAATCTTGTTCCCTAATAATACTACAGGCATGTCTTATGGCTGGCCAACTCACCCACTGTAAATCTCTCCTTCATTGATTATTATAGAGGTAACCAGGTAAGTGGCTGTGGCTTGGCACTTAATGTCAACAAATAGATTTAAGTAAAAGTGGTCTGGCAATCTTGGATACATAAACAGTGTCCTTACTCTGCAAGGGAAATGTTAACATGTGCCTTATTGCTCAACCACTTCTTTTTGCTGAACGATGACTCACAAAAGTTGACCCATAAACAGTGCTTCAGCTCTAAGGTAACTAATAGAAGGTGGCCTCAGTGGATTATATCTACGTGTCTGAAAGACTAGATCTTCCTTGCTGATAAATATGATGAAATTATGTCATGGAAACAAGTTCCTTCTGCCCATAATTGCTTTTTTCCCCAAATATTCAAAATGAAGTATGTGAATCACACCTTAAATCTAAATGGACAGGTGCTGATTGCTGAAATTGTCACACATACTATGAAAAGAAAGATGTTTTTGTGGCATACAGCAGGTTTTCAGGATTGAGTTAGATTGCTCCTGAACAATTCTGGTTCTGTTAAATCAATGACAGTGTTGTTTGTCACTTCAGATGACCTAGGATTTCATGCCTTCTGAATATTATTCTTTTCTAAAATTTTACCAGACAGCAATTTGCCAACAATAGTTTTTACTGGCAAAACCAATGTGAAAGTGTTATTGAAAAGGAGCATAAACTAAAGACAATACAGCACATTATTATATTTTGTTTATATGAAAATTAACTGCTGTTAAATCATTTTTAAGGCTTGTTGAGAGAGTATAAAATGGTTAAGTCAGCACCTTGCTGTATTTTTAATTTACAGTGTCTATAATAAAGGATTATCCAGAATCTTTTTTCACTGATCTCTTCTCATTGACATGTGGATTGCAACATTTTCATTTTATTGACTGTAACATAGCCACACTTAGAAGTATACTTACCTGTAGAATATCACTGGTTCACCATACCCATTTTTTATTGAAAAGGTTGTTCAAAAAAAAGCAGTCAGCAAATCCAACACAAAATTTCAGATATGACCATGTTGCTATCCCCTCCTTCCATAGCAGCATTTTTCTATCTCTATTTTGATTCCTATGTTCTCTTATTATTTTCTGCTTGAAGGACATCTTTTAACACATCTAGGGCAAAACTCAGCTCACCGTGGTTTTGAAATGTAATAATGTTATTTGAGACACCTTGTTTCAGGGGAAGATTTCCAAGGCACTTGGTAATAGGGTCATATTCATTGTATAGAAAAAAAAACCCACCAGAACATAGCCAGATGTTTTCCAGAGGCAAAAAAATAAAGTCTGGGTCTAATAATAGTGATGACATTGAATGCTATGCTTCTGATCTTCTAGAATAAGGAAATACCTTTTACAGATAGAAGCTGCCATTTTCAGACATTTGACATTTTTCTCTCTGTTTTGCATTGCTGCTGTTCCTTTGCTCTTTACCATTTTCTATAATCTTAGAAGAGGTTTTATGAAGAATGTCTGAAATATCAAATTGCATGGTACATGCTTTTCTTTCCTCAGACAGAAGGGTTCTGTACTTCAGCTGTTTGCATTATGAACCCTGTTTGTACTGCTTAGAAACTGGGACATAATCTAACTTCAGCCTACTGATGCAGCAACCCCAGAGCAAACTGTCGGTAATACCATCTTATGCCAGTAAAGCAAAATTTCTAATGTCCTGATCCTCAAATGTTCTTCAGATATGATCTCAGGAAGTGGTGTAAAAAAGCATAATCTTCCCATTCATATATGGTAGTAAGGATGCCAACATAGCAGATCTAGGAAGGGCAACTGGGTGATTATACTGAACAGTAGCCTTTCACTTAAAAAGGACTCCTAAACATAGTGTATGTAGTGTTGAAATTCAATTGCATTCCAGCAAGTCTTCAGGCAAAAGGAAATTTACTTCAGGTACAATATTGCCCCAGTAGAAATTACTACTAGGCACAGGCCAGCTTTGAAGAACTGCCCTTTCAACTCTGAGATTTCATTTAGACTACAAAACCAAGATGTTTCTTTTGTCATCTGTGGGAAATGGCCATTCACATTATTTCAGCTTCCTGCTCCTTGGCCAGCAGCATAGTCTGTGAAGCACCTGTAAACCTGTATTGTTCTACCAAAACAACATGAAAATCAAACGAGGTCCTTTCTACGCTTCTATCTAGAATGGCTATTTTCAACATAGTCTCTCGTAAAATACTTCTTTCTCAGATATACTTTAGATTTAGAAAATGGTAGAGAAATATTACCCCATAGTCTGTACGTACTTAAAGATCACAGAAATCAGAGAGTTTGCCATTCTGTGTTGAACAGCACCAGCAAGACTTTTGAAGCTGAAAAACTGTGAGATCAAATGAGCAAATGAAACTGATTTACTCTTCTATGGATGCAAAGGATTTAACACAAGAATGGGGAGTAGAGTTTGGAGCATTCCAAATAGCCTAACCCAGATTTGGTTCCCATTTTCAAACATTTGCTGCTGTTTAAATATAACTCTGCACCAAAGCTAAATGAGAGAAACCAAAGACAGAAAAGAGTCCCTTCATGGAATTCTCCTGTATTTTTATAATTCATTATATGCATAAATCTCATTAATATATATCAGTGAAATAAAAATCTAGGATCTCATTTTCTATTTTCTGATTAAAATCTTGAGTCCTTCAATATAAATTGATGCTGCTAATTAATTACCTTTGTATCAATTTTTCCTATACTTTGCCATATTTGACAATCCAAAGTGAAGTGAATGATTAGTTATGAATAATATTCCATCACCAGAAATACAGACTAATAATATTGGAAATATCTTCCCGCAAAAGCAAGTGGAGATTAGTTGTAGATGTCACTGCCCGGATTGTTTGATGCAGCCTGCTGACTTTGGTGTTTAACAATGAATATTCAGGTCACTAAGACCCATTTGATACAACTCTTTAAAAATTTAAACTAAAACAAAGCTGTAATGGAAATTTAGGGATATAAACTCTATATACAGCTCTTAAAACTCACATGTGTCTTGTTAGTCATCTGAAAAACAGTAAGAATTTCACTTCTTACTAGAAAGATTTCTTGATTCTGGTTCTTTACGGAGCAACATCTATCCCAGGGAAGTTGACAATGTATGTTCCGGTTTCATATTTAAGTCCACTCGTGGCATTAAATACATCACAAAATTCCTTGGAAATGATGTCGTTGACTCAAAAGCATAGCTGTAGTTTGTGAGTTGTAGAAAAGGAAGAAATAACAGAGGACTGCATCATGAGGGCCAGAATCCACCACAGTTCCCTGTAACCATGTAGTAGAGCAGCAGTAGATAGCTGTTAGGCATAGGCTTGCATGAAAAAAAAAAAATTATTGTAATTTTTATGAACTGTGATACCATTTTCTTGTGGTTTAGCCCACCCAGCTGGCAACAAAGCAACCATGCAGCCACTCACTCTCTCCGAGCTGCCTCTGGTAGAAAGGGAAGGAGAAAATACAACAAAAGGCTCCAGGGTAGAGACAAAGGAGAGGAAGGACTCACTCACCGATTATGGTCATGGGCAAAAGACAGACTTAGTGTGAGGAAACAAAATCATTTTAATTCAAAGAGAAACACTACCATTTCACCAACTGTATCAGAGTAGGACAGATAAATATGACCCTATCACACAGGTAACATCTGATAGCCTTACAAGTAAATAAACTAACAATAATGACCTTATGGAGCCTCTGAGTCTCCTAGTTCTGAGTGAGGTAGGATGTACTGGTAGCTGTTTTCTAAACATGGGAGATGTTTGCAAGAGCTAAGGACAGTTTTGTCAAATTAACACTCTGTGGTAAATACTTAGTGAAGTCAGTAAGTCTAGATTCAATTAAAAGACAGGAGCAGACACCAGGCTGGCAGCCCTCAGCATGATATAGATTAATTCTGCCCTCTATTTATGGTTTTCTTAAGTGTGTCTTTAAATTACATCTTGTTTAAGAGAAGAAGCTTGACTTGATTTTCATCTACAAATACTCCAGATGCAACTCCAGAGATACAGTGACACTGATGAGTATGATGGCAGATTGTGCTTTTGAACAGACATATAAACCACCTGCCCCACTGGCAGGATACTCGGAGGTCTCAGAAATTCATCAAATCATTTTGTTCAATCTCCAGAGGGCACACTGTTTTATAACTTAGCTAACACTATTTCCCTTATTTCCTAGAGCCTGAAATAAATGTAAAATACACTTGCTTATTATTTCCTTACTTGTCTGAAAGAAGCCTGCTGATTCTTGTTCATTTGTTATAGAATCATAGAATCACAGAATTGTCAGGGTTGGAAGGGACCTTAATGATCATCTAGTTCCAACTCCCCTGCCATGGGCAGGGACATCTCCCACTAGAGCAGGTTGCTCAGAGCCCCATCCAGCCTAGTCTTAAAAACTTCC
>WUAM01000038.1:6406866-6418702 GCA_024336885.1 Actenoides hombroni
AGATGGAGGACCTTGCATTTGGCCTTGTTGAACTTCCTGAGGTTGGCATGGGCCCACCTCTCCAGCCTGTCAAGGTCCCTCTGGATGGCATCCCTTCCCTCCAGCATGTCAGACGCCCCACACAGCTTGGTATCGTTGTCAAACTTGCTGAGGGTGCATTCAATGCCACTGTCCATGTCTCTGACAAAGATGTTAAGACTGGTCCCCGTACTGACCCTTGAGGGACTCCACTTGTCACTGGCCTCCACTTTGACATGGACCCATTGACAATCACTCTTTGGGAGCAGCCATCAAGCCAGTTCTTTATCCACTGAATTGTCCATCCATCAAATCCATATTTCATCAGCTTGGAGACCAGAATGTCATGTGGGACAGTGTCAGAGGCTTTTTTTTTGTAGTTCTTCATGACATGAAGAAAGCTCTTTTCCACTAAATGTTACAAATAAAAACAAACAAGCTTTGTTTTCAGTGACCCTAAACTATAGGTGAGAGATTTTTAGATCAGTTTACTAAGATATCTAAAATTAATAAAGAAGGGCAAGTAATTGTGAAACTGAATAATTTGCCTTTAAAAAAGGAAAAGCAAATCCGTTCATCATACCATAAGCATGAGAATTCAACCTCTGTTTGATCCTCAGATAACAGCAAAAGTACATTTTATTGGGCTTACTAACACAGCATCTTATTCTTACTAATATTATAGGAAATATAAAGCATTAATGCAGTAGAAACTATATATGAAAGAAATTAAAGCATTATTGTTAATATTGTTTGCTAAGGAAAAAACTCTTTACATTTGTTTTGTGTTCAAGAACATAGCATCTCTTAACAATTTAAATTCACTAATGCCTAGTTTAGAACAACTAGTTCTTTGCATTTTATTTTGGTAACGTATGAAAAGTTAATCCCTCAAAGAGACTTTTCTAACAACTGAATTACAAATTAATTCTATTTAAATATCATTTTGACTTCAAGGGGCTTTACTATAATTGCTTATTTCAATTCACAATTACATCATCCTTAACTTTCTTCACAATTTCTACATCAAAGCAGTAGAAAGAAGCACACGCATTCTACTTTCATAAAATTATGGGAAAGAGGCCTTTGTGTCTACTAATCTATGGAAAATGTAGTATGCCTTCAAGGCAGTCAATCAACATGATTTTTCTTATCCAGATGGAATAAAATCAACACATCTGGAAGGGCATTTTTCTTTCATTATGGCAAGATTTCTTTCTGCTTGAATCAAGACATTTAATCAAAGTAACTACGGTGGAAGCCAGCTGATCAAAATTTAGAGGGGTTATGATCTGTAGAAACAGGTATATACCTTGATATCATCCTATGTCCTAGGTTCATTTCTGCGTTATTGGCAAAGGGAGATGAGAATGACTGAGTTACACCTGAAAATTTATGGCAACTAATCTAATTTAAAAATTAACTTAATGGCCAATAATATATATATATATATTTAAAAAAAAGAGGTAGAAACTATTCAAGTAGCCAGGAGAACATTATGTATTTTAGCCTAACTGAATTTCAACTCTAATAGAAAAAAATACTTGCTAGATGAAAAAGGATGTTTGTATTACATTATTTTATACTTTCAGGTTGAATTTGGAGAATATATTTTGTCTTTGGCAGAAATCATGGTTCCAACAGGCATCTCCATGAGAAGAATACACTTAGCTATATTTATCTTGTCTTTTGTCTCCAAGAAAAAGATCCCTGCCAGTCTATCAGAGATCGATTAGTCAAGAACCTTTTATTTTACTGAACTTAATGAATGTTTGTTTGTTTGTTTTTAAATAAATTGCAATTATCATTGAGAATTTTCTTACTGAAAAGTATGAATGAAAAATACAAGGAAAGGCAGTAGTGGTTTCATGAATCCTGAAATCAAGGCTGGATGAGACGGTAAGTTCAAGCTCCTTCACAGATCATTGAGTTTGATGACAAAATATCAGTATAAAACCTTATGATCTGCAAAATAAGTAGTCCAGACATTGCAGAAGCTGTCCTGTGTGTCAAGGATAAGCAGATATGCAGAGTAGAGTTTAAAAACAAAACAAAAGAGCTTTCCTATTCCACCAGTCATAGTTAGTGCCTTGTATGGCTTGAGTAGGCCCTCATGCTGATAACATCTTGTAGATGTAATGATTTCTTTAGAATTCCCTCTCCTGTCCTCCAGCTATACAAGAAAGAAGCAACCAGAAGGAATCCATCCTTTTTATTCCCATCTTTTTTTGTCTAATTAGTTTGAAAATTAGAAGTGAGAAAGAATCACTACATAAGTCAAAAATCAATAAATACCATTGCTGCAATATATTTACAACAGAAACTTCTTCCCAGTGAAAAAGGAACAGATTCCTCTATTTCAGAAAGCAACTATGTGCATTAAGAAAAACACTTCAATTACTCAGGATAAAACAATAGCTTCTGTGATGACCTCAATGGAAAAATTACTGCTTAATACTGGAAAAAGCGTTCTAATAATTTCTATATCCTACAAAACCAACCAGTACATTCTGAATTCCCACTGGAGTCTGTCTCAAATGACAGCACACAGAGGACACAGCAAGGAATATGCAAAATGTGGGACATAACAAAATAAAGATCAATAGCTTCCCTCAGGAGTAAGAGTTTATTTAGATTTACACTTTACTTCCAGTACTAAAGATGCCTCTCAAAAATCCACCACATTGCTGCCTATTGTGACCGCATCGCACAGATATCAAGTAATTGAGAAATATATTCTACAATAATGAAGCTGTTACGTTTTTCTAACTCTTGTTTTCAAATGTCCTCTGAACAAGCTGATACCTTGAAGCAATGTTTTGTGTGTAAGACTTTTCTAGAAGGATAAAAAGAAGAAAGATCTTAAGCTTTGGATTATAGTTATTATTTGGGAAATTTGGAATAGCTTTCTCATAGAGGTTAGCCATGGAAAAAAATCCTAACAAAATTATTTTTTCTCCAACTTAAGCAGAGTTATTAATATGACCCACAGTACATTACTACAGATGTCAAAGCTATCAAATGCTCTGGGAAAGTTTTTCTTTAAATATGGTTTTGCAGATGTTCAATCACTTCGTATCTGCAAGCAGAATAAATATGATGCCTATAGTATATATTCTCATTGTCCCTCTGTGACCCAGGTCAGCTTTTTCCTTAAAGAAAACATAAAGCATTGATACACTACTCCTTTCCTTTGTTATGAGATTTAATAAAACAATGACAAAAGCATCTGCTACTGTATGATCAACAGTAACATTTTAGGTCTCAAGCAGTATAAGATCACAGATGAAAACTGGTTACAGAAAGTTTGCCTATTTTCTTTCTTCCTGGTTTTGGTTGGGATTAAGTTAATTTTCTTCCTCGTAGCTAGTACAGTCCTGTGTTTTGGACTTAGGAAGAGGATAATGTTGATAATACACTAATGTTTTTGTTGTTGCTGAGCAGTGCTTACACTAAGTCAAGGACATATCATCTTCTAACACTGTGCTGCCAGTGGGGAGGCTGGGTATGCACAAGAAGGTGGAAGAGTACACAACCAGGACAGTTGACTCAAACTGGCCAAAGGGATATTCCATACCATATGACATCATGCTGAACAATAAAACTGGGGTAAACTGGCTGTGTGGTAGTGGCTGCTGCTCAGGGACAGGCTGGGCATCTGTACATCACTTCTTTTATATATATTCTTTTGTCATTATCATCCCTTCCTTTACTGTCTTATTAAACTATCTTTATCTCAACCAATGAGTTTTACTCCCTTTTGCAATTCTCTGCCATCCACTTGCGATGAGTGAACAAAACAGTTATGTGGTGTTTAACTGCCTGCCAAGTTAAACTACAGCGTTTTCTCCTACAAGCTACATTTTGGAAAACCTGTTAGGAATTCAAAAAAGAAGGTACATATCTATGCTGGAAGAAAACTACAAAATCAAAAAAGATGTTTCCATCATGAAAATTCAAAAATACCTACATGTGTATGTAAATTTGATTTGTTGTCTATTCTGTGTTTAAAAAAAAAAAGTCAATTTTATTTTACAATAACTACTACAACAGAAGAAAAATCCAAGGTCAGTACCAGCATCCTTTTGAGACCATTCTTGGATGTCATCTTCAAATAGCTGTCCTTGTCAAATATTCATATAGTGGTATCTGAAATACAATGTGGGGCTATTTTTTCTGTATTTACAGTATAAAAGAAGCATAGTTCTTATCAAGGTTTTCAGTAGTTGCTGATAATAGACAAGAGAATAACTCATCTAGACATAGTGTCATGCAAGGACAGTTGTTCTGTAACAGCTCTTCTTCAATAGCCTTACAACTTTTTACATAGGGTAAGAGCCTCTTCTTCTGTTTAGTGTAATCTGTGTTTCACAGTGAGAAGAAGGGTGAACAATGACAGTTTTAAGATCACGTTGTACCTTTATATGAGTTAACTTGTGTTTGTAGATAACTGTCATCATTGCAAGGCAATTTATAAAACAAATGACTAGTTTGGAAGCTCGGGTGTTGATTTGGGTTAAAATTATTCACTATCCTGTCAGAAATCCAGGGGAATCAGTAAGAATTATATTTTTAAAAAAGATAAGTGCATTTTATTATTTCTTTTTTTTGCTGCAAGGAAGATATGGCTGTGTTTTAAGATCAGAAGCATATCTGGCTAACTCAGTAACTTGAAAACCCAAGAAAGCTGAGTAATGCTGCTCTCTCACATGTGAATGAAATAATTCCCATCCATTCCTTTGGTAATGGAGATTATAAATTCTGCTCATTCTAACCCAGTTTTACTGCAGATACACCTCTGCTGTTTATTACATAATTGCACTGATGTCAGGTAGACCATATGGTACATTATAGGAAATATGTTTTATGACATGAAGGGATATCGGGTGTTTAGTTTTATTTCATTATTTTGTTTCCTGGCAACTTCATTTAAATAAATAAATAAAGTAATTTAAAAAAAACCACAAAAACAAACACAAAAACCAAATAAACCAAAACCAAAACCAAACAAAGCAACAAAAAAAAACCCCAAACCCACAAAACTTCTTTTTCCAGTGATACATGGAAATACACAGCCCATCTATACCTCACAAGCATCTGAAATAATCCTAGAGTATGTTCTGATCTAGCTTCATCATTTTCACAGTTATAAAAAGGGGGTACAATCTACTGTACCATTCTTCCATGAAGAAAAAGAAAATACATCAAATCAATGGCACAGTATAAAGTAGGCTGCTTTTTCCTCAATATATTTGTCTGGTTTACATAGAAACTCTGTGCCCTGTAAACCAGTGTAAAAGTCCTAGGCTGAGCAGCATATTTCCATTAAATTTGATGCCTTGAAGATTCAAGAATCCTTAATCTAAGTCAGTTGCAGATTAATTTGACCTGTGAAGAAATATAAGGTTAATAAACAAGACTTTTAGGACATGTATATCTGCATGATTTGGACAAGAATGATCTTATTTAACAGTAGCTGGAGATCTAGTTCATAATTGAAAAGTCAATAAAATCTAACAAAAATAATTTCTGCAACCTTAATTACTTTAAATAAACAGGAAAAAAAAAAAAAGCCCTATGGAGGAAAAATCATATAAGGTAATCAGACAGCTGTTCTTTGTATGTGCCCCAGTCCACATAAGGGATCTAACCATCCATTTCCTGTATATATTACAGACGCTTGCTAGACAAAAAAAAAAAGAATGTGAAATACCATCTTGGGCTGTGAAGGATATTTATTCCAACAGCAATTGGCTTGTTCACACTGTTTCCCTCTGCTTTTCATACATTCCCTTCATGATACTCCTTTCTTTATATCTGTCACTCTTCTAACATTGATCTCTGTTTTCCCTAATCTCTCTTTCTAGTCCTTCTTACTGTGCCCACCTTTGGTGTGCCAAGATTTAGGGTCAGGGCTATCCACTAGACCTATAACATATGGTCTCCGCTAATCCCTTTCCCTCCCCAAAAACGAAGAGAAAAGGAATAAGGAAGAGTGTCTTAACAATCAGAAAAGAAAGCTACAACAGCTTTAATGAGAATAATAAAAATAGAATATACAAATATACACAAAACCAGTATTGAATCCACCCCTCCTCTCAATGGCAATCACATCACCGTCACTACTGATGCTGTGGAGAAGGCACTGGGGAAGCTCCAGACTGGACTCAGCAGCAGAGGGGAATTCGATTCAGGACCTGGATTCTGGAACTGGATTCAGGAACACACGGATCAGAATTGAAGCAGAACAGACAGAGTCCTCCTCAGATATTGGTCATTGAAGAAGAGAACTTGACCCTCATGATCCCTCAGCTTTATACTGAGTATGACGTATATGGGATGGAATACCTTGTTGGTGAGTTTAGTGTCACCTGTCCTGTCCACTCCTCCCTGAAGATGCAGCCTTTTACTTTCTGCACCCCACAATGTGTTACACAAGGTCTAGAAGTGACCTTGGTCTGCATCCCAATCCTTGATAGTAATGTTAAACATCAAGCATTATCACTGCTCAAAGAACACATTGTCTGTATGTAAATATGCAGTTAACTTCAGAAAGTGCAGTTAGAAGAGACTGAGCTGAAAAGTAAAATCACTGAACAGAATTGTTCTGTTCTAACTCAGACCAAGACAGGTGACAATGGTATCCTCAAGGAAATAAGATAGCAAGTTTTAGGCTCTCACTCCTGAAAGTATGTGAACTGAAGTTTTTAAAAATCTGACCAGTTGGTCATGTCTAAGCAATTTTCAAGTCATAGCAGAAAGCAGATTTCTGAAATTAGGTTGGTCATGTCCTTCCTCCCTCCCAGACATATTCCAAGTCCCCGTCTAATCACACATCAAGGTGGTAGAGCTTCACAAATAAGTAACTGTAAAATTATCTTTAGATGGGCAAGACAAGGTATTTTCAGAAAGAGTAGAGCTTATTTGTATGGGAATGATAGAAATATTAAATCTGAATAAAAGGTTTCTGCCACATAATGAGTATTTTTCAGAGTTTTAAGAATCATAAAACAACTCTTCATATTGACAAGTTTTGGATAATATTAACTACCTACACAGTTAATAGGTACTGATACATCTTAAAGCCAAATGTGAAAACAATGCCTTCTCTTTAGTGGAGTAAGTGCAGCTTGCACATTTTAGCAGAACCATTCAGATTCGTAAGATTAAATCAAGATATGCAGCATCTCTATAAAAATAATGAGAGTAAAACAGTCTAAGAACAGTGTGACTGATCTCACTTTACTGTTAAATCAGGGAGAATACCTTCAGAAATACAACTCAAAGAGACTAAATTTAAAAGAATGCACAACATCAAGTTGAAATAATGAATGTCATGCATGAAAATGCTCAGACAAAGGTGATCTGTGCTATTACTCTTGTGAAGAAAACAGTATATGAGTTACAGAATGCAGGATATAGGCAAATGGTATAAAATTTTGTGTAGCCATTAGAAATTAACACAAAACGTTTGTCCCAGAAAAAAACTTCATTATGACTGCTGTCTGGGAAATTCGTTCTGCTGAATTATTAATCTTAATTAAAAGAATTTCAGCTATCAGTGCACCTGTTACTCATTGGTCCTGGGTTTATTACCATGGGGTCATTCTTTACCTACTCAGGTGTGCTAGAGTAGACAAAGATAGTAAGTATGTAACCATATGATTCATATTGTCCTAGAGTAAAGCAAATGCATATATTCTTCTTCATAGAAGAAATTAATATAGCAATGAAAGTCAAAGTCACATTAGAGAAAAGCATATGTTATCTTCTAACCCTGGGACCATATCCTCAGCTGCTGTAAATTGACCTCTTATTCAGCCAAACAGGGTTGTACTCATTTCCACCTGATGAAGTTTTCACACAGAGACATATATTTACTGAGGAGAAAAACTGGAAATTAAAATAAAAGTTAAAAAAGGGGTGGGGGGGTGTGTGTGGAAATCTGTTCCGCTAAGTTTCCTTTTACTTACATTTCCTGAACTGCTAGAAGAAAAATGCAAACTTGTATCTGAATAGAATTACACAATATATCTTGGTATCAGAAGAATGAATGCTAAATTGACAAGCAGGTAAATACTGAAGGCAAAAGTTTATGGAAAATGTATACTTTCCCAGCAGTTAAGGAGTCATAAGGCAATCATAACCAAAAGTGACATGAATAAGAATGGTGTCTATTTATGTCTAATCTGCAATGCCTGGGGAGAAGGAAGGAGAAGGAGCTGGAATTTTAAGAAGTATCAGCTAAAAACAAGGCTCAAAAACTGTGTTGAACCCACACTGAACCTATTTGTCAATTTGAAAAATTCCATGAGCCAGAAATGTTAGATGGGAAGCTAGTAACCCTAGTTGCTTTTAGCAGCACTGGATATGAAATAACTGTATCATGTAACCAAGCAAGAAGTGTATTATGAGACAGAAATATACAGCTGTGTTCAGCATTCCTGTAAAAATAGCTGGACAATATAACACATGACAAACAAAATTATTATTCTTCAGTTCATATGTGAATTTCAGTTGAAAAAAGATAACAAATCAAAGAGGCTATAGCATAGCATTTTGTCTCCAATTTTATTCTATGGGTAGTAACACTGAAGAGAAAGAAAAAACTGAGTTTTACCTCATTTTTACCATAAAATGTGTGGCTTTTGCATTTCCTTTCATTTGAAGTCAAATATTTTATGAACACAGTCTGCTCATCACTATATGCTTGGATGGTAATTGCCATTCATATAAAAATGTATAAAATATACTACTATGATTATTTGGACAATAATTTATATTAGGTTTCTGTAGCTGTTGATAACTTCGTAACTCCCAAAGAAGTCAATGGAAACCAATACCATAATTCCTTTATTACCTCTACCTGTCCTAAGTGAGAAGTTATGCTCATATTTAGCACATCCAGCTCTCCTAAGCATCTTAGCTTTTACTGTGTGCAATCACTATTCCATCAATAACACCAATTTCCTTGGATCTGGAAGCCTTCTCCCTTATACAAAGAGTATCTTCATTATCCTTTTTCATCAAGCTATTAACACTGCTCCTTCTGCTGTACCTCTACAAGATTATCTTAATATTCAAACATGGGCTCTATTGTTTTTTTCTTTACAAATTAGCTCTTGACATCTGAGTAACCACTTCAGGATTTAGGCATTTTCTTAGCAAATGTGGGGTAGCAGAGCTATATTTCAGCCTTCTCATTTGCCCACAGTTCAGTTGGATGAATCCATATTGGATGAGCACACATAGAGACTGCTCAGGTGGTCCATCAATTCTTGACATGGCAATTCACTCAGATGGGCAAATGAAACCTTAGCTCATTCAGAAGTTAAATATCATTTCAAATAAAGCTTACTTTGCTACTGTGGTAGATAAGGAAACCTATGTCCAAGGGAGAAACAGACTCTCCTTAATAATTTGCATAGAAGCATAATGCAGCTGTTAACATTTGCTAACTATGTGGCCTTGAAAGCATAATTGTTGGCCTTTCTTATCCCACCGTGTTTGAGGCATCTCTTCTCCTTTTGCTCATTGTACAGTGCCAGCAAATAGTCTTTAAGATCTTTACACTAAGGAGTCTCTTGTGCAGTTATATTTGCTGCTTAATAACCATTAAGATGGATTTGTTCTTCCTTTGCCAAAGTTATCCAAGTCATTCTATAAATATTTAAAAATAAACATGCCATTCTCTGGGTTTCATTGTTTGTTTGGGACTATTTTAACAGTTATCCAAGATGCCGTCTTAACTGAGGTAGAGAAAAAGCAACAAATTTTGTGGGCTTTATGGAATACTTACATGGTACTTAAATCATCTTGCCACCTAATCTACTTGGGATGAAGGATGTATTTTTTGATTGAATATTCTCAGCTGATTGACTTTCCCTCCACTTGTTCTTCTTTTTTTTTTTTTTAAAAGCTTTCTTACGCTAGCAATAAGCCTCTAATATCTAAACCACAAAGGAGATATATTGTTTATGCATATTCATAGGTGATTAAAGGAAATTGTACTTGTTTATTTTGCCCATCTGAATTGTAATATTATCCATGTTGATTCTTGCCTTAGAAAAAGCTCCTTAAAACTCATGTGAAAAAAGGGCAGGAATTCCCTGTAGAACTGTTCATGGTTAATTCTATTTCTAAATAAATCTTATGCACAAAAGGCCAGTTTGATGCCATAAGAATAAAGATTCATACATGATAATATTTTACTGAAATGAGTTTGTAATTTAAAGTGAGCAGCTTTAGTATTCAGTTATTTTTGTGCTAATATAAATGGTGGGATTAACATAGCCATCCTATAGCTTCAGCAGTTGGTATTACAAAAAATTCAGCCAATTTCAACAGCTGCAGCTAAATGGTGTCCTGTGGTTCAAATACTGAAATCGAGGTACTGGTAATGGAAATGCTTCTTTTGGATACAATTGTGATAATTAGAATACTGCATAATTTTGAGTCACTATCATGAATAAACAATAAAGGAAATAAAACCCAAAACATACAGCTCATAAAAGCATTTGAAATGCTGTGTTCTCACTGCAGTAGTGGATTAGGTAGAAGAGACCACAGACAAAGAAATTCCTCTGCACCATCATTATGCCCACAGAGATGCAGGTACTTGAGCTATTTTGGCATCATCTTGTGATGAGGAAATACATGACCGAATAGAAATCAGCAAGAGCTCAAACCCATCTGGAACAGGTCCCATGGGTGCTGAGCTTCTATAATGCCTAAGAACAAAATAGATGACCTGGATCATCCACGAGATGTATTATGTATTGGTATTTTATTTTTAATGATGATAATTAGTTAATTTTAATGGTCTGATTGGACTGGTATTAGTGGGAAAAAGAAGAAGTAAATGAAGAAAAAAAAAAGGTGTACATTATAAAAATAAATCCTGTGTAGTCATTAACTAGTTAAGGTAGCCCCTGTGAGAGGCTGGATCACAATCCTTTCCCTACTGCTGATGTAGATGCATGCTATTTAGTGAAATAACAGACTATCAAATTGTATTTTATGGATACATAATGAAGCTGAGAGGGAAGCAATAACTGTCCTTACATACTTGGCAGGCTGTTCTATATCCTATAACATTCGGATTCAGCTATTAGCTCCTGTGTTAACCTGAGATAATATCTCAATTAAAGGGCTAACAGAGACAGGTTGGAATGAGATTGGCTAAAGATCACACCATGACTCCTCCTAAGCCACCACTACTTGGAGTGTCTCATTCCTTGGTTTGGCTCTGCAGATCCTCAGTCCACACAGGAAAAAGAAGAATTACAATTTTTCTGTTTCTACCTCAAATTTTTCACCTGTCTTCCCAATTGCAAATGAACATGCACACAACTCAAAGGAGGTTTTTGTTGTTCAAAACAAGAAAAATCTCCATCATGTAATTTGAGTCTTGTCAGTATAATACATGAAATTTATATTGATTTTTGAAACTTGCACATAAACAGTTGCCTATTATATAACTTGTAACCAAGTGGCTACTCTTGCTGTTTTAATAACTTACTGAACTCCATTGCCATCAAACTTCACAAAGCATAAACTCTTTTGTTTTAATTTTTTACAGAATTTGGACTGGATTAAAGTACAAAGAATATGATCTTTTCCATTTGTCACGGTTTAGGGTCAGGGCAGCCCCTTAGTCCTATAACAGATGCTCTCTGTTAACCCCACTCCCTCCCCGAAGGGGAAGAGGAAAGGAATAAGGGAGAGAGAGACTTAGCGATTAGAAAAGGAAACTAGAACAGCTTTAATGAAATGAAATTAATAATAAAAATGGAATATATACAAATATATATATATA
>WUAM01000038.1:6418802-6430681 GCA_024336885.1 Actenoides hombroni
AAGCAGACACTGTCTGTGAGAACAGGCTGCTAACTTCAGAAAGTGCAGTTAGTTAGAAGAACAGAGCTGAAAAGTAAAAATTACAGAACAGAATTAGTTCTGTTTTCACTCAAACCAGGACACCATTATACCTTCTTTGTGATTTCTGTAACATGGAAATTTTTAAAAGCCTGTAAATTCATTCAAAATTAATTTGATTCCATACTGTTTCAGTCAAATGATTTTTTGACATAAATGAATTAATTAGCTTTGTGTTTTTTCATTTGCTAAATAAATGACTTTGGTAAAATTAAATTTGTAAAACATGGTCCCTACACTTGTCACTTTCTGTGGTGCCCATACATCTGATTGTCTATGAGGACTGGGAAGATTTTGTATAGACGTATATGCTGCCAACACATGTAAACGTAATCAAAGTTCTGGTGAGGTTACTTGAATGACATATGTAACTGAGGCATTACTCAATGAGGCAATAACAATAACAGAAGCTCAAAAAGGGGTTATCGCAATATCATTGGCATCAAATATGGGAAGTATGGACCAGATTTTGTCTATGCAGCATGCTGGAATGTCTCTGTTTATCTAGAGAATCCAGTTAGCTGAGATTTTGCCAATTTTATATTATTGAAAGGAATCTGATGTGTCATCTTATTTTGCTGTGAAGTTAGAAGAACTGTCATGGAGCTGAAAATTTTGTCCTTGTTGATGATAAATACACAGAACAGTTTTCTGCTTTCCAGGTAGGTCATTAGGTCTGTGGCCCATCACTACTACTACTTCCTGTCATCAGAGATTGACACAAAACACAATGAGGTGTCTGCCAGTCCAACTGTTGAGTTCAATACCTCTCTGGTTTCATATTGAGTTACCTCCTTGGCTCAGTCTGATGGACTACTTTAGCTATTGGCTTTTGTCTTTACATGGGTACAGCATACACCTGTCAGATTGTTAGTCTGGATCAAATTCTGGATCAAATTAAGGCCTTCATCACAACTATTCAACCACCTCAAAATCTGAATTAAAATAACCATCTAAATTTTTACTATTGTTCAAGAAAATTCCCCAATATAGGGATAGTGTCACTCTGTGCTGGAGGATTCTCAGGAGATGTGATTATTGAGATAGCACTTTTTGCCATCATGCTTCATGTCCTTTAGTTTCCCTGTAAACATTATGGTGTGAAACTTTGAACAAAGTTGTGAATCTGCCAGGTCACTGTAAGAAGTGTTTTACTGCATAGGCATGAAACACGGACACTGAAGCAGCAAGAAACTTGAAGGTATTCACATTTTTCTGATTGTCCCCAGCAGCAGTCCAACCTTAAGGATCAAAATGTCAGTGATCAAGACACTGGCACTTGCAAAGATCCACTACTTCAATCTGGTTTCATTTTCACACCACTTTTGGTAGAAGCAGATTACAGTGATGGAAACAAAGGAATTATAAACCATGTTTACCAAGAAAAACCACTGCATAGTGAGTGTTTTTGTGCATCAAAACCTTGTGACACAGCACCATCATACTGACAGCCTTTGTCTAATAACGGACAGCTCATTTTGGTTATTCAGCCAAAATCTGGTCTAGGTGGCATTCAGTCTTCACTGAGGCTCCTACACTTTGGGATTTGTCTCCTTGTTAGGAGACAATTGGATCAGATCACAGATTCTACCCATTGTGTCCTTTGCCTACAAGTTTAACACCAGGTACTGTGAGATTTATGCATTGATCATGATAAAACGTCTATAACCCGTTAAATTAGCTGCTGATAATTCCTCTTGATAATTTCCTAAATCAGCAGTGCTTCCAGTCTTCTTGATTTATTGCCTACATTCCTGAGTCACAGCCCCAATCTACTACTGTTAGTAAATTCCCCACTGAAAGAAAGGGAATGCTCAGTTCAAGATAAGGCCTTGCTGCACAAAGATGAGAGGAAGAGACCCTTTCTTTGCATCATGCCAAAATCGTGAATCAATCTTCATCTGCCAGCAAAGACAAGAAAACTGTTGCAATACTGCTGGACATCTTTGCCCTGTGTCAACATTCCTTTCTGGAAATGGGAATACTGAAGTAAGTTCCTCTACATTTCAAATGATCCCATTTAACTGCCTATATGCCTTTGCTAAATACATTGCACTTTGCCTGAAGATTCAGTATACTTTGTATAATTTAGTAGTATAAAAACTGGATTCAAGCAGCAAGCACATCCTGAGCTGTGGAGTCTGCAATTTGGATTGCAGATCACCTTAGAGTCCACTACACAGCTCATAAGTTACCACTGAGCCCAGGATGTTCCCCCCTGGCATTACCCTCACAAAACTGTAGACTGTATTCCTATCTCAAGCCATAAATCTGGGCCTCTTCTGCTACATGCAAAGCAATAAAATTAGCCTAGTTTCTAATGAAAAATGACCATTTCTGTTCAGGTTATGAGTTGAATTACAAGCGGACATTACAGATTGTATACATGCAGTTGACCTTGGTTCACTTTATAATAAGGTTTGGAAGTCTTTGATTTTGATCAAATGTATCCCAAAAGATCTAGATTTTACTCTGCTTCATAATAGCATCTATTTTTATTTTTTTTTTTTTTTTTTTTTTTTTTTTTAGTTACCCATAAAACAGAAAAGAATTAGCAAGGGAACTAAATAAGAAGATGGCAAACTGTTGAAAGAGTTGGTTTATATGCAAAATGATGGTTTATGATATGATGAAGCATTTGAGTTTGAATTTCATATCTGGAGTGTTCCCTCATGCAGAGAAGCTGTAAGCATTTAGACACTAAAATTCCTACAGAGACATTTTTAATCTCAGTCTAGATCTGAAGTTTCTAACAGTACAAGTGGTCTGTCATGTGGGAGTGTTTTGGCTGAGTGTTTTTAATCTGATTTCCTTGTAAGGAGTGTACATGGATGCTTAGATAGTATCCATACAGGTCTCACTGGGGTTAGCCTTGTGTTTGAAAAAAAAGCAAAGCTGGGCTGCCCCAGAAGAAACTGTAAAGGGATCATGTGCCACTCAGGAGACCATTTCCTCCACAAGCTGCACCACTCTACAGGACCAGTCAAAGGAGAGACAGATATAAGACAGCTCTATCTTGTGCTTCTTGTGCTTTAAGGTGAATAAAGAGATTAGCACTAGCCAGCAGCATCAGATGGAGGCCACTTAACAACTCAGCTCTCACAGCCAAGCACATGCCTCTCAAAATCTGGTCCACTGCATATACAGCTGCCTCTTGTATCCATAATTACATCATGTACATCCAGGTTTCATAGATTTCTAGCACAAATGTGTAAACAGAATGAAGTGGAGGAACTACCATCCCACTTGCAGGGAAAAGTATTGTGAATGCTCCTCAGCATATTGCATCTGCAAGCAAAGAGCATACTACCTGCTGTCCAGTGCCAATAGTAATTGCAGGTTTAGTAAGAGATCGGGGAATTTAATGGACAGAACTCATGTGACTGAATAAATATTTTTTTTAATCTGGTCTTGGAGTCTGTGTAATCCATTTGTTCATTTCAAGGCAAAATAGGAAAAATAATTATCCTTTCAGCAGAAAAATAGTAGAGCTGTCAAAATTTCCATTGATTAATCCAGAAATTACCCAAGAACTTGAAGCATTTGTTCACCATAACCTGTAATTTTGCTGACGGGCTGCAGCAAGGCTCTCAGAGCCAAAAAGGGTTCAGCTGAGGTGACACAGTAAATGCAGAAACACGCTACACTGAAGCTGCATAGAATTTCAACTCACATCATTAGTTTCAAGGATAATAACTGTGAACTCCAGGGCGAACTTTCCTTATAGAGAACTAATGAGTTTTTGCAATACCTCAGAACATCCTGTACCTGCTGTTGAGCTCTGAGTGAAACAAGTAGGAAGAGAAGTAACTGTCATCACTTCTGTCTTCTGGTCCTGTGGTTATATGCTACTCTATGGTAAGTAATTTCAGCTCCAGATAACTCCTCATAATTCTGGATCAGATTGTTCTTATCCACAAATCAAAAAGAAAAAAAAAGAACAACTGAGTGGAAACACTGTGAGGATTTGAATGTTTCCTGTGCCATATATACCTACTAGTTAATTTCAAATTCATTGTCTGTAGTAAGAATGGGAAAAATATTCAAGAGAAAGATTTACTATCAAACTACAGCTTTATCAGAACCAGAAAAATAAATAACTGCATGCAGCTCTTGGAAAAAAAAATAAATTGAAACATATTTATATTTAGTTTCAACTTATTATTTGTTTCCTTTTCATTGTGAATTGCATATCATAGCTAATTATTAAAGTCAGTGTATCTTACCTAATATGCCAAAATTAGATTAATTGAAAGTATGAAACACGATATTTTGACATAGTGACAGAAGACTATATTAATGATTTTTTTAAAATTCCTGTTCTGTGGAAAATATCAAAACTTTGATATTTTTTGAAAAGGAAACATCATCCCCAAATATAATTACATACCTTAAGGGCTATTATGGGACATCAGATGTATAAAATGTCAGTCTTCTGATACTAAACCAAAATCTACACAACCTGATCTGTAGCTTTCAAACTTTGGGTGAAAATATACACACAAATTGCAATTTTCAGCTTTGGGTTGATATTTTTGAGCATACAAATAAGAAGTATTGAGCAATCTGCCTCATGACTGCAGTTCCTCATGCAAGCAAGGCCTTCTTACTTGTGTCAGGTATGTTTAGTGAGGATTTTACCTTCACAGGATGCTAACACATGCCATTTAGTCTGGGCATATAGAGCTATTAACACTCCCCAGGGAGCCTGGGAGAGGGTCTCATTCTTCAGACCCACAACCATGTGAGACCTACATGAATCCCACAGCTGTAGCTATTGCTGTGCACCTCAGCAGTGCTGCAGCAGGTCTCATCACTGCAGTAGGTCTCACTGCAGCCTTCCTTTTAGACTGCCTGCAGACCTCACATTCTACTGCTGCAGGCAACGTCAGCAGCTCCTGCTGGAAGCTGCCTGAGTCTTGCAAAGTGCAGGCAGGGTAAACATAAGATGCACGAACTGCCAAGCCAGTCCTTGGAGCAAGCATGTGAAGTATCTAACTCACAATAATATATAGGACATGTTCAAGATTTCTCCTAGAAAATCTCACCCAGACTATTCTGACAACACACTTCAGCACCCTGGAGAACTTAGGTTACATCTACACTGCTAAAGCTCCACACAGTGATGTCTGGCACCAATGCCTGGTGGCACAGAGTGGCTTATGTCCACATGGCCTCTCTGGAACAGATCAGACATTTGTCCAGGGTGTCTATGCATCTCAGATTGCACCTTAGATACAGTCCAGTTACTTAAACTGTCCCAAAGCCCATTCCCTGACTCTGAGGGCTGTCTATATTCTTAATGTTCAACTCTTTTCTGCTATAAAAGAGTGTGACAGCATCCTGACCATGTGTTGCAAACAGAGCCTGAATATGTTTCTGAACTTTGTGTACCTGTAGTTTAGTATAGCACAAGATAACCTAAACAAAAATTGTGCAGGTGACTGTTCTACTACTTTAACACTCAAGATGATCAAGGTGCAACCCCACACTATTGGCACAATACTTGGACTCATCCCTGTGTATTTAGTTTACTAACAGAGAAGAGAAATCAGTCTATAGCCCTGAGACAGAATTTTTAATTAATTTTCTTCTATCTAATTTTGCAATGCCTGCAGTAATGCAAATGCTATGCCATAATTAACCAGAGTGGTTCTTATATACTATGATAACATCATGCACATCTTGGGATGGGATGAGAGGACTTGTGAGGGTGACCACAGGTAAGCTGTGGTCCTTCAGGAATACTGAAATGTCAGAGGAGGGGTGAAAACACATAAGGGAGCAAACCTGATGCATAGGTTGTATGGACCACCCTTAAGAAACAACTTCTGGACCAAACTATTGCTGGGACCATATGACAGTTTCATCACAGAATAAACATTCTGTTCACTTTGCAAAGGGAACCAAAGTGAACTACCAAACACAGAGCGAGGATGCCATCAGAGCCTTCCAGGAGCAGACAGGAGAGGCTACTTGTTTACCAGAACAGACTTACCTCAGTGCAATTCCAGGCTAAATTAAAACAGCAGGTTTGAAAGAATCTGTGTCTTTTCCACAGCAAACAACAGAGATTTCTGTTTCCCATCAGAGATTTAGAAAGGTGATAGTGACATTAAAATGGCATATTCATCCACAGCAGTTTCATGTGACCCCGTATTTGTACTTTTGCCATGCTTCATAAAACCATTCCTAGATTACACAAGCCTAGAGAAATGCTGATTAAGCTGTACAGTAAATCTGAGTCTGAAATATGGATAATTAACCACTGCAGCAGTTGCCAATGACTGCAGGGCAAGAGTTTCTTTTAATTTTCCTTCAAAAGCTGAAGGAAGCAATGTTTGACTGTGAAACTTCAGCCAACTACAGAAGAAAATAGAGGCTAGTATTCTTTGTCTTTGAAATAACATGATGAAAATTACCAACATCTTCTTTGTGAGACAGACAACTCTAAATCAGGATTCAAAATATAAAGGACAAATAAACATGCTATACATATGTGCCTTAGTATAAGAAAAAAGTTGAAGACAGTAAGAAAGAAGTTGGGAGATGAGAGAAGACAGCACTGCTAAGAGAGGATTCTAGCTTCGGTTTAGGCAAAGGATCACTGTGGGACCTTGGGAAAGACCTCCCACACAAGTGCCTCACTTTCTTCATGATAAATTATTGTGAAAGCACATTACAACAAAGTTATCTAAAGTAATTCTTTAAGTGTATCAGCTATTAAATATAGAAACAGTAGAAGACAGCAAGATTTCTTCAGGATGTGTTGTATTTGAGCCTGTAAGCATCATACACTCAACAGATAAACATCCCTCTTTCTGCTTCCTTTCTTGTCAGAAGACCAAAACCAAGAGATCATTAAAAATGTCATTGGTCTGCACACCAACAGTATTTTGCAATTAGAGAAGGTGGTGAGGTAGCAAAGGGTGAGAGACTTTTTAAAGGCCAATATACATACTAATCCAGCTAGGTTTTCCACAAGTATATATAATTTTGTTTACCTTATGAAGTTCATAAAACAGTAATAAGTATTATTTGAGATTTTTGCAACACTGCCTCCAGCTTTCTGGAAAGCCTTTCAGGCTTACCCTAGCACCATTATATAGAAAATGTATGGGTAGAGATCAAACACACCGTTAACCTCCCTGTGCTGAATGAATTTATGAGATAAATTCCTATTTTGAATAGTGTGTAAACTGAGATTTGACCTGTTCTCATACCAAACCATAATTTTCAGTAGCCTTTTCAAATTGCAGTGGCCTTTCCAATGTATTGTCTTAAAACCCCCATTTTAAACGCTGTCTAATGTTATATATATATATATTAACAATAATATAATAGTTTCAAGAGTGAATACTCCACTCAGTATGAGCTTTGTAGCCAAGGCATGCTCTAAAACACTAAATATTTTCTTCTCATGCAAAATTCTTTGTTATATTTACATTCAGTTATGTTAAAAATGCATATTCAGGGGGCTGAGTACACCATGACTCGTTCATGGTGAGACTAGAAGCTATCACTTCACATTCAGTCCTGATGGTAAAGTGACTGAAAGATGTTAATTGTTCAATATCCCACATAAAATGTAATGCGTGGTCTCAGACTGCTGGAGAAGTGTTTAACATTACAAGAACACCAACTCACTTGGCACTAACTGTAAACTTTATTGTCAGCCTCAGCTTATATGCAAATGCAGGGATGCAGCACACTGACTAAGAAGCTATTACGATGATGATGGTGTGTACAGAAAGACACCCTGAAGAAGCAATAAGAAGATAATAATTAAATTGATACTGTTTATTTTATATCTAGTTCATAAATAAATAAAGGCTTTTTAGGGCTGGATATCTTTGACTAAAGCATAATTTACTTCTAAAGGAAAAACACATTTAGGAGAAAACAAAATGAGATTTCAAAATATTTAGGGAGGGTCAACTCTGGGATTTGTCACACAGTGGCAAAAATTACCTTGTATTGACAAGGGAGTTCACTTGGGAAACTGGACTTTATGGGTCACATTTTCTCTAACATAGTTATATATAATTTTGTGATTTAGTTGTACACTAATTATTTATGAGCCATCTGTAATAAAGGAAGAAAGAAAGAGAATCAAACCCCTCTGTCTATCCTTAGCACTTCTGTCTCTCTGTCAAGTACAGAAGGAGCTCAAATGATGACTTGCTCTATGTAGCAACAGAGTGCATGAACTAGCAACAAAAGTTTCTGTGTTAGGAGGAATTGATCTTGTACTTCCTTTTCATGAAATAACATTATTATTGCTTGAATGGCCTTTGGTCAGATTGCATTCATAGAATACTGGAATTGCCTTGCTGCTATACCCACTTGAGAACACTGAATCTCACTGTGTCTTTACCTTCAGGGACTCCACGCATATTTGCAATCAGGCTATGGAGAGGAGCCAGACTCTCCCATGGCAGTGCTAAGGGAAAATCATGGAGCAGAGCTGGGTAAAATTCAGTTCTTCTGTTGAACTAGACAAAAGGGGGTAAAAAAGTAATTTAATTTCAAAGTTTTTTCTATGTATATACTGTATTTTCTATAGCTCCTCTAAACATTCAAAGTCCATCAAAATATCTCCAGTTACAAGACAATATCTTTCATTTCTGCTAGTCATGACACTTTCACTTTCTATGGTGGGATGAATTTGAGAATCTCTGGCCAATAATGAATATACAGGAAAAAGTGGAAAAAACAAGACATGAATAAAGTGTCTGACTCTTGATCTATCCTCTCAGATCCAACAGCAATCAGTTTAAATATTTCCTGAGCCAGACATTGCATCTGGGTTACTTATGGATGCATTCCCGTGATTTTCTCTAAACCCTGTTTAAATCCGTTCATATTTTTGGCATCCACAGCATCTCATAGAAATTACCTCACAGTGTAGTTATGCATCAATACAGAAAAGTATTTCCTTCTGTTTATTCTAAACTCACTACCTGATAACTTTATCATATATGTGTCCTCCTGAGTTCCTGCAATGCAAGAAATCCAGCACATCTTCCCTGTTCTCCACACTATTCATGAATTTATGCAATTGTCATATTCCTCTAAGTTGTCCTTTCCAAGATGAAAAGGTGTATTTAATTTAGTCTCCCTACATATGGAAAGCATTCTCCATCTCTATCAATTTCATTGCCTTTCCTATTTTATTACTATTACAATGTGGTGTTACTGGTAGGAGGTTCTTTTCCCACAAAAACAGCTAATACTCACAGTTGTCCTATTTTTACACTAGCACAGCTCAAAAGCTTCACATGAACATGCTTCTCTTCAGCCAAGGCATTTACTACCTCCAAGACTGAATCCTTAATAACTATGTATGACATACAGTAAAGAAAAATCAGTTCCCTCAGATCTCATGTGGTTGCAGTTGTATTTTATTGAGGATCTTGCTTATGGCTCTCTTTTCACATTACTTATACAATGTGAGAATTGTCTAATGGTTTTAAAGCTAGACATAGCTTAGCATGCTGCTCTAGTGGCATTTCAATAGCTTCTGAGGGTGTATTGATTCATCCAGATATCTTTAGGTACAAATATGGAAACGGCAACAGATGTTTATGCTAATATTTAGTATTAGTATAACAACTCTACATCTCTTTCTGCCTAAGTACATAAGTACAGCCAATTTTGTCAGACACATCCACTGTCTCATCTGCCTCTATCATTGCCTTTGGTGCCAATAATATTTAAAAATGAACTAATGAATTCAGAAGCGCAAAAAAACCAGACCAGAATGTGTTCACATTATTTAAAAATGAGCATTTCTCCAGAAGATATATTGCAGTAACCAAATGTGTACTGGCAAATGGACTAGATATGGGATTTGTATCATTTACTGGAAACTTTCTAGTAGCATAAACAAGACCTTCATCTAACTCACACTCCGAAGTCTGAAGGCTGACCTCACAGACAGGTCTGTCTGACTCACACTTATTCTGTGCAGTCAGGAAGCGTTACGCCTTAGCAAGCCTGAGACCCTGAGGAACTGTATAAACCAGTCTGTGAGCTGGGATACATGTTTCTTTTTGATGTCTCTTGGAAATGAAAGTAGAAAGTTGATGTGGTCTGGCAGAATGCTGCTGACAGTATTTCAGACAATGAAAAAGTGATAAGCAATTCAGGAAACTACTCTCTCGACATCTGATTTCTCAGGTTTTGAGTTTACAGGATGTGTGTGGTGCACCCTTTAGTGACACTAAAAGTTTTTGCTAGTGATTTGTTTCTGGTTTGAAATGTATTTATTAAATTTCAGCAAGTAAATTGCCAACCCTAAAAAGGGAGATAAAATACCTTAATATTGGCTTTTTTGCTAATTTTTGCACAGTAAAGATTATTCTATCAGAGCTATGTGTTCTGGTATAATTTCTCATTCGCTGATCAACAGCAATAGAATAAAATGAAATTAAAATTAAGAAAAAACATATAGTCATGTAATTATGAGATTTTCAGTCACAGTTTAAGTGTATATGATTAGCAGAGACCTTTTATTCTGTTGCATTCACTTTTGAGAAGAGATTTTGACATATATTCAGCCTGGTTCACATAATTTCTGCTTAATTTTCAATCACGTGCAATAGATCAGGAGTCTTGGTTGTTTTCCTTGACTGCAGAATAAAATTCTGGGTTAGTAGTTAGAGATTTACTGTGAAAAGCATATTCAATCTGAGAGGCCATACGGATGATTTGTTAAGATTAAAACTTATTGCATTAGGTCCTAGGTTCTGTTCCTGAGGCAATCCATGACCTTCCTTTTAGCTTATTTATAACATATGATAGCAGTTTATACTTGAATGTCCCCAGCTTAGAAGGCAAGCATGGATTTATTCAGTATAAGTGTCTAAGTGCATGAAAATAAAAGCCGATGTCAGTAGATCTGACTAATATAAATCCATGGCCTACTTTTTAGTCTCTCAAGGAATTTTCCCTTCAAGTAGGATGGAGCAGGTAGTACTGCCTTTCTTCTTTCCTGATGCAGGGAGCAAGGATACTTTAATAAAATACCGTATTGTTCTAGTGAACACCCAGTATCTCAACATGCCCACACAAAGCAGTTCAATGCTGTACGGAAGGTCTAAACTGCATCACCCAAGCAGCACAGCTATCTGAATGCAGTGCAGTGGCTGCTACCCTCAGGAAATTCTGTTCACTGGAGTGCCTTGAGCTTGCTGGTGTGGCTCAGTCCTCTCTAATCTCATAGCAAGTTCAAATAGGAGGCACTCCCTACAAACTTCAGAGAGCATCCTGTTGTCCTTCATTGACTTATAAATTTATCTTCCTTCCCGTGGAAAGAAGTAATCAACTATAATACAAACAAGTCTTACTTACATAAAAGTCTTTTATTTTATGAGACTTGGTAAATCTTGAAGGGCAGCTGAAGAGCACATGCACAAAGAGGAGATTCCAGAACTACTCTTCCTGGAGAGGGAAGCAAAACAAAGAGACACAGATCAAGGCAAGTTTTTTAAAGAAATAATAAAAACTTGACAGACCTAGGTTGGGTCTAGTCTGTCACTCTTACACACCTTAACACGGTTTTAAATTTTACATGTCTATTGAAAAAGTATTCTGCAAACAGAAACCTACATTTCTTTATACTTAATAAAAAAAACCAGATCCCTCAGGAGACATTCATCTTGCTTGTCTTTAAACTGTTCCTTGTATATATAAGCAACTCGAGGATTCCCCTTATGAGCATCACTTTAGGCATTTGAAATTGTACACATTACCTGACAAATTCAAAGGACTGCATGTAATTACAACATGGGAGTCAG
>WUAM01000038.1:6439919-6455503 GCA_024336885.1 Actenoides hombroni
CCTACTTTGACTAAGCAATTTTGTAATAAAACCTATATGGAAAACCTATAGGAAAAATCCAGTACCCGCAATGCATATGTATTTAAAAAAAAAAAAAAAATGTAGCAAAATGACAGTGATAATAATCTGCCCACGGCATCAGCCTATTTTTGTACCCCTTCAAATACTAAAATAGGATAATAAAAATTAAAAATGACCCTTCACATATTAAAGTAGGATAATAATAATAACACTTCCCTACTCCTCTGGAGCCTATTATGTAGAAGATGGAAATGGTTTCAAGCACACAAGCACTGAAATCAAACTGTTTAACAAGATTCACTAAGTCAAACTCCATGGTAGGAAACAGCAGCAGCATCTTGAACTGGTAACTTTGCAGCCTACAGATGCTACCCTGCAGTTATCCTTTTACTTTGAGATAGATGTCTTTGTTTGTTTTTTCTCAGGTTAACATTGAAATTGAAAGTTTTTTCTGCTTATGGAATAAAGAAATTATGTATAGAAGCAGAAGCACACAGAGCAATCACATAGGCAACTCTGTCCCACAATGAAACTATGTGCTCCTGAAGGAAATTAACTTAGCCAAAGCCTATCCAAGTTACCCAGCTAATTATCCTTCTTTTACTAAAGGGGAATTATGGGTTCCATCCATAATTAAATGTGGTTATGGGAATTTTGCTGACATTACCTACAGCATATCTTTCTGTCTAGACTAATTAGGTTGGAAAATGGGTAGAAAGTAATTTCTCTACAAACCTCTCTATAAAGTGGAACTTGATCAGAATATGTAGTTTCACAGGGGGTTATGCTTATGCAAAATCTGTGGTGCCTTTCTGTGCAACAAGTCACTTTTCTAACAGAATATGCCTGAGTGTATCCCAGCAGTTGATATGATGGCATGTTACTTCTCTGATCCAGAAATGTGAATGCCATGGCTAAAAGTGACCTTCCAAAACCATGTCTAGGTCAGCTTTACTATTTTGTCAATACTGTAGAGAAGAGATAAGATTCAGATAGTTCTACCTTACAACAAGATGCATCAAGTCTGCCAGGACACATTGTTCATAGCATTTACACACTACTGGATAATAATGAAGAAAACAGAAGAAAAATGGGAAAGGACCTGCAAATCAAGTGCCCAAACCTCACCAGATGCCCATCTGATCGTGTATAACTATTGACAGTAATATACTGAAGCATAACCAGAGTCCATTTCAGCATAAGGATAAGGGATACAGACCTTGTGGTAGTTGTTATGTGATGGGAGACGATTCTGAACAATTCACTTCTGGGATGCCATTTCAGCTTTTAATTTCTTTCCCTGCCTTGTCACAGGTTTTCTAGGGAACTTGAGTCAGGCCACCATTTGTTCCTCTAATCCTTCTCTCACACCCACATATTTATACCACTGTTAAATGAAGGAAGGTACTGACCTTAGTCACAAGGATTTTGAAAGGATAAAAGTATGAGACATTATAAATACAGTAACAGATAGCAGCACAGGGGAAAACAAATACATGCTATAAATAAATACACAAAATGTGGGAAAAGTTTAGAAAATAGCTCCTTTATTTTTTCTCTTCGATACAAATGGTCATATGAAAAATAGGTAAAACAAAAACTCAACCAAAACTTCAATCAGTATAAAATTTTAATTTGTGCCTTTGCATGTTATAGAAACAATACTCCTGTAACACAGACTTCAGGACTAGAATTCAGGAGATGTAAGGTCAGATGCCTGGCAGGCATAATTTATTTAGCACAGACGATTTCAACACTCCAAAATGGATATTTCTTCACAAGTCAAAGATCTGGTTACCACTTTTTAATTCCCTGCCTTTGTTCCATAACTCCAAGGAGATTATGCTTCCCTCATCCATAAATTTGGCATAATAATATTTGTCCTTTCTAAAATTATTTTATCTCCAGGATACAAGGTGTTCTTGTTTACTTCCATTGCCATTTAAATCATTATTAATTTCCATATGACAATTTTAGCCCCCAAACAACATACTGGTTTTTTGAGGGTCATAAAGACAACCCCCTAACTGCTGTCCTTTCTAATCTGAGTGCCAAAGCAAGGACTGTACTTAACAGACATCTGATGCCATCTATAGCTGGCAGAGTGGCAGCTTTTTTCTGTTCACTGTGAGCACAGTCCCCAGTGGGATCAATTTACTTTTTCATTCACACCACACAAAAGAATGTGTCGATAGTGCTGGAGATGACGTCAGTGCAGTCAGCTGCAGAGAGCCATGGAGAGTGCAAGTGCTGCAAATGAGAACAGCCATCGATAACATGCTCCTCGCATGAAAACCTTTCTATTGGAAACCAATGGTCACATTTATTAAAGGTTTGTTTTAAAATATAGCAAACAACAAACCAAAACAGCCAGAGAAGCCAGAGCAGGAACTGTGTAATAGTGGTTTTATCATGAAATAATTTAAAGAATACTGAGTATCAAAAAATCTTCTATTTCTAAGGAATGATTCTTTTGTGTAAGTATCCTAGTGATATAATACACACCACTTTTGGTTCATTATTCATTATCTAAGGACCAAACTGCTGCTGCTAGAAGACATACTGAGCTCTCTGTCTCACTCACAGAACAATGCAGTCTCTGGTTGTAAAGAGAGAGCAAAATATATTTTTTTGCCTTAAATGAAAAAAATATTTTTTTTTTTCCTGAGTATTCAGCATCATTTCTTAAGTAGAGTTTATAAGATCTTTTATTATGCAACATTTTTCTAAGTCTATTTAATACTGAAAATGAAACACCATTGTGGCTGTAATAATACTGTTTCAACAGACAAAATTTGATCAAGTATTCAGAAGTTAGTTTGGAGTAGGTACTAATACTTTTCCTCAGACAACACCCACATCTTAGGTTTATTTTGGTAATCAATATTTTATCTAAATTTAGAGATTATTAAGGCTGTTTTGCCAAAGGCAATCTTGAACAGTGCATAAGTAATTCCTTTCCACTTCACTCACGACACTCAGGTGCTTTAAGGGAGGTAAGCAGGCTGATGAGCTGTAAGCTAAACATAAGAAGGTGCGTGCAGTGAGGAATCTCTCAATTGACTTCAATGCCCTGTAAATCAAAGGCTAAACCACACAAACTCAAGAGCTGCAAGCTGCATCTAGCCTGTAACGGGAGTGTTACAGCAGCACACGTAGGTGTATAGACTAGCTACAATTTAGCTAGCTCAGTATTAATAGCAATGAAGTCATGGTGTCTGCATAGACAAACTTCATAAATAGATAGCCCACATCCCAAATAACCTTGTTCAAGCCTATGCCAGAGCCAGTGACAGTGCAGCTTCCCCTGGTAGTGACACATGCTGGCTACACCAAAGTGAGTGCCTACATCATACTGCCTGAATGTGGTGCAGAAATAACCTCAGGGACTGATGTCTTTTATGTAGCTATGAAACGGAACACGCTTTCTCTGCTATCTTCCCTTCATATATCTGAGAGGACCAGTTCTCAGTATAGCTGAGGCTCTGTGTTTACTTGACTCTTTTTCTTGGGGCTGACATTTTCTATAAGCAAGCTCATTTGAACCAACTGTGAGGGGCAGCAATGAAGAAAAAACAAAACCGTGTTGGTTGGAAGACTAAGGAAATAAATAATTTCTTTTTTTTTGTTGTTGTTCTTGTTTTTTGATAAGGAATTACTGGAATGATTACAAGTTCATTAAACTGCATAAAAGGCACTTTATTGACAACATTAAGGTTTGGTTCAGGAACAGAATGAATGAAGTCTGACCCAGCAATCTCTAAAATGAATGGAAAAATCCTCATTGCTTTCAGCTGAGGGTAAATCAATCTGCAGACTAAATCACTTGGTCTAATTCAAAGTTTGGGGAAAAATAATGAAGGATAGCCAACAGAGGCTCATAGATCATTGGCTTATTTGTGGTTTATTTACTTCTTGGTCTCGATACTTCTCTGCAGTACTTAAAGAATGACCTTAAGAAATTCCAGAGAAGTCAGAGGTTGACCAGATAGTCAGTTCTTTCAGAAAGAGCCTGAAGCTGAGGGAGGGGGCAAGTTAAATGCTTAACATGAAAGAGCTCCTTATATAGGGTTTCTGCCTTATGTACAGTGGCCATACATTCAAATATGGCCTTTCTCTTGTGTATACTTACAGGCAATTCAACTAGGAATATAACTGTAGAGAATTTAATTTTGCTTTAGTCAGTGAAACAGGGAAAGGCAGCAGAAGCTTTGTCCAGTGTTGCAATGCAATGTTTCTCTTCCTTCTCTGGGTGCAGAAGAGAGTGACAGATCACAACCTGGGGTTTGTGGTTTCACTTGGGCAGAAACGTTGCACTACAAGGATATTCCCATTTTAAAGTCAGGTTGCTATTTTCTATTTGGAAATAAGTTTTGCATTTATTGTCTTATGGATTCAAGGTATTGTGAATTATCACCACCCAAATTTTAACAATTCTGTTATATTTTATATTATATAATTTCATTGGCTTATCCATACTTATGAAAATACTATTAACATATATAAATTATGTATGTTTTATATATATATAGGGAGGTCTATATAAGTATCTGAGAAATAAATATACATGTATGTTTTATGTGTATGTTATGAGCATATGCAATATGTATATATATTATAGAAGGTGTACAGCTTATATTAGGGAGACATCATATGAAAGAAAAACCTGTCACTTAGCTTTTCAACAGTCTGCAACACATTTTGGTTAGGGTGTATACTCAAAGTACCAGTGTATAGCACAGTAATAACTATCAGGGTAAGTCAGCCAGAATGCAGCAGCAGCTGAACAATATAAAAGTATAGTGTCCTGGCAGCATGAAAACATTTTTGGCTGTAGCAACCTCAGGACCATGCTGCTGTAGCAGGCAAGCGCTGCTCAGGTGTGAGGCTGTGTAATGGGAGCACAGGTTGGGGCTGGCAGGCAGCTCTGGAGAGTCAGTGGCTGTAACACTGGTTTCCTGGAAAACAAATGCAGGAGGACAGAAGTGGCAGTAAAATCAATGAGCTGTGTTAGTAGAGTAAGTGATAATGGAAACAGAGCATTTGAATTCAACCACTGAGTCAAAAATCCAGCCTTTATGTAAGACAAATGTTGTGTGTTGGAGAGTCTCTCCTTTGAGCTTCTGTCAGCCCCCCAGGCAATGCTGAACCTGTTCTTATTAGCTAGTGATTTTGCAGCTCTGCCAGTAGTTCATTTTATTTTAGTAACACCTGGATCTTTACATCTGAGAATCCCTGAACAGTAGCAACCACCTTGCTATTTCTTCACTGCCCACCCTTCCTAATGCTCTTGGGAGAGACCTAGTTTCTGCAGTGGATGCCCTCCAAAAGAAAGAATCTAGCTGATTTTTTTTTTTCTCTTAAGAAAAAACATAGCTGCAACCTTAGCACAGATTCGCTCTCTATCTTGGATGTCTTGTTGCTACAGTAAGTCCAGTGACATGCTTGGAAAATTTATGGTCTCCTCTGGGCTTTAAAAGTATATAAATCCTAAGTAATGTTATGCCATAGAAACTATGTCTACAAAGTTATGAAAAAGGGCTGTACCACCGCTGTCCTATTATGAAAAGTGCAATGTATAGGCATCTTAACTGCTTTTGCTGACACAGGATTGGTCCTAATTACTTTTGGACCAAAGACTGAACCTGCAGAGTACAGCTAAAAATTACTGTAATTTAGATATGTGAGTATCTGGTTTCCAGGAGCAATCAGGTGCTTAAACACTTAAATAGCTGCAGTTTCATCTGCATCTAATTACATGCTTAGAGAAAGACCTTGGTAAGGAAGGGCTGAAGGCTGGATCCTAAGTGGTACTTGCTCCTAGAAAGGATTTTTTGAATGCAATCAAAAGAGGACTTCAAAGGCACAGTGCATGAAGCAGTTATTTGTATCTATATAGGACCCTGCTTATCAATATCCTGAAACATTTTGTACTCATTATTTAATGGTAAGGCTCAGGTTCTCACAGTGTTATCAAAATGATAAACTGTACCATGGGGATTAGACTTGAAACAAGACAAGCTGCTATGAGTTAGTTTTCTCTACAATGACAGGAAGAAGAAAGATGGAAAGAGTGATACAAATGAAACTGAAGAGTTATATAAGTCATCTAAGTCTTTACCTAGTAACTCTCAGTAAATGTCATGATTTCTTGATTCTGTCCACAACTCTCTGCTTACTATTTGAAAATACTGATGCTTTTTTTGAGAAAGAAAACAGTCACATACTAGCTGCTAAGCTCCAGTAGCTATGTGTAGCTATTTACAATATATATACATAATCTAACATGCATTTTTATCACAAGTGGTAGTAAACATGGACAAAACAGCATGCCACTTGTCAAACTTTTGCTCTAACAGACATGTCAGATCTTGTCTTGTTGCAGCATGAATGCTGGAACTGTGTCCTTCCCATGGGCTTGTCCATGACAGTCAACAGAGTATGCCTATGTCATTGATTTTTATGTTAGAATGGTTGCTTTTTGCACCAAACTTTTTGCACAAAGCTGCAGGGTTTTTAACAAAAGCACACTAAGCCATTGAGAGAACATGTAACCAAGGAAAGGAAGATATTTGGTATTTTTGGTTTGATTTTGTTTCCTCCTAAAAAATGGGGGAGGTGGTTAGAAATTTTGGTGCTGTGAAAGCAGATGAGTCTATTTCTTCTAGAGAAAATGCATTCCCTCTCTCTTTTGGACATCAGTCCAACACCCATTGAAATCAATAGCAATTATTTCATTGACTCATTTTGTGCTACACCAGGCCCTGTGTACTACACAAGAACAGACATATTTTTAAAAATAGAGGGAAAAATGCAGATTGAACTTTTTCATCTTTAATATAACCATCCTTTGTAGCAAACAGAAGTCCATTTCTCCATATCGAAACCTGTTTCTGCATATATCACAGAAGATTACTTTGATATTTTGCTTAAAAAGAGGCAGAAAATTACCATTATCCATACTACCATTTCAGATATTATTGATCTTACTAGCCAGTATCAAATCGTTCTCCCAGACCCCATACTATTTCTTCAGATTGCCTAAGAATATTAGCAGCTGTCATGAGGTGGGTTACATTCACTTCATAGTTTGAACCTTACGTTAAAACATTAAATCGTGAAGTTTAGTATTTTTCGGATGCCAGTTGAGATTCTGGAATATGGTGACACAGAAGCATAAATTGTAACTCACCAAAGCAGAACCAGCAGTTCACTTTGCAAATATTGTTACTTGCAGGGCGAGCATTTGCTGCTGGGGAAGGAAGTCAGGAGGAGGAAGGAGATTTTACCTCTTCTCTCCCTTCTGTAAGTAACAGCAGATGCAACACGTTTTTTCAGAGATCTCTGGACATCTGAAACATTGAGGCAAATGACCACTGCACATTTGGATAAAACTCTGTGATGTTTATTCCATGCTAGACTTAAATGATGTGCCAGATCTTGGAACGATGCAGCTGGCATCATGCCTCATCTGCAGACCTCTCTATTTCAACCAGTACAGAATCCTTATGTCATACACGGAGGTTACACTGGATTCATTGCATATCCACTGCCATATTTTGGTTTGAAATTTCCTTTTAATTTAGGGATCCATAAGCAAAGGGTACCAAAAGATAACATAGAGCTGGGTTGAAAGCAAGGCGATACACTTACAAGTGGTGGCTGAGCAACTAGAGGCAGCTTCAGGTGGACTGCACCCCATCCTAGAGGCATTTGAAGCTGGCATTGGCAGTATAGGATACCTTTGGCAGCAAATGCTCCTTGCGCTATCCGCAGAGACACAGTAGTTTGGAAATTGCCTATGATTTCATTCCCTAAGAATGAGAAAATAAGCACCATTTCCCAGAGCTGGAAAAAAACTTTAATTTAAAGAGACCAACTATAAATGTAATTATGCACATAGGCTTTGAATTTTTTCATCATCAGGACCTTGACATAAGCTGAAACTAGGCAGTGGACTGAGATTGAAGTGATTACATTGGAGAAAAGAAATCTGGCAGAGATGCCTAACACTGCACCTGTGACACAATGAATATCATCAAGCTAAGGAGAATGAGAATGTCTTTAAGCAATTTATTATTAACAATGATAATTCAGGTACGCATATTATAGTTTTATACTGAAATTACAATTTAATGAATCTACATCAAATTTTATGCCAGTAAATACCTCTAATTAATATAGACTGTACATTAACTTCCTGTGTAATTACTTAATCTCAATCGCATCTCTAGAATGTGTATTTTTAGAATCTGGGTGCACTAACTATATTGTAATTATATACTGTAATGACTCCAAAATTATATACTTACTAACAACATGTGCCTATAACAAATTCCTTAATTAAAATGTTTTAATTATAGGATTGAATTTCTCATGTAAGAACTCCAGGCTTCAGTACCTGATGCTGATATCTTGAAAAAGCCAAGAACAGCCAATCAATGTTCTTGGCAAGAAAATGGCTGCCCGGATCCCCTTATGAACCAATTAACTCAGTGCTCTCTATCACTTGAATAGGAAAACTAGGTCAACTTTTCCTTCCTTCACATCAACTATTCCTTGCCTGTTCTTGCCACAAGCACAGAAAGGCTCCACTGAACTTGGCTTTTGTTCTGCACTGTTGCACTTACCCAACAAAGGCATCACAGCCATTATACTGGCTGAATCATTGCTTGGCTTGATATTAGCATGGACATGTCTCCTTAAGCAGGTGCTGACAGACCTAAACTCATTCTGCCTGCCTTCCTTGCTGACTGGGTGAAAGCCAGGTCCAGTCCAGAAACTGTACTAAATTTATTATTTTTTTTTCCCCATAGAGAATACACACTACCTCCAGGTTTTGGCAGTAAAAGTTGTTATTGTAAGGTCAAAACATTCTCCAAACAGTAGACCAAAAAAGCTGTCACACCAACAGATCGTCTTCTGAACTAAATTACTACTTCTGTGCGAAACTACTACTAGCTTGTTTAATACATAAACTATAGCGAAAATCTCATTAGGTTAAGCTTTCTTCAAAAAAACGCCAAAGTGTACTAAAGGTGTACTGAAAGCTGCTAATTTTGTGGGTTTGAACTCTTAATAGATAGTCCTTCTTTATTGTCACCTTCCACCCACCCAAAAGAGAGTAGGCACTCTCACAGGGCAGTCTAGTTTTCTCTTAAAAAAGCAAAACAAACCAAATGTAAAAGAATACTAATGCTCATGTTAATGCAAATGCTAATACTAATACTAATTGGAGAAACCTCTTTTGCTCACATATTTTGGGTTCCCACTGAAAACATTTTCCCCCTGTCATTTTATTTAGTTGGTTTCCCTGCCTCTGTGCCTGTTGCTTCTTTGGCTCATTGCCTTGGTTCCCATCACACTGTCACAACCAGCCACATTTTGTAGCCCTGCCTCGTGGAGATACTTACGAAAAATGTATTTTGTTTTTTCAGATGGCATGTATGACATTACTAAAACAAAACAAAATGTTTATGGTCTGTAGGTGTAAAGAGAAGACATTAGATTGTGTGGAAATAGATCATAAAAGAGTACTTGGCTGTTTCCAGAGCAAGATGGAAAAGTGGTGAGGGAAGGCAGAGCAAGTGCACATAGTTGCTAAACCCAAGCCCCAGTGGCAGTCCTGTCTTCAATTTTTATTTAGTTATTTTCTCCCTCTGTCCCACTGGAAAATGGTATAAAATTCAAATCAGAAGGAAAACAGCTTGTTCCCTTATTGAAATAACCACAGCATACATTCAATTTGAATTAAGTACTGTTTGTTATGTCCAAAAGTAAGTAGAGAAGCTTTTCATAAGTTTGCAAGCAGCTTAAGATGAAGATGACAGTTACCTGACTCCAGCAATTCCACTTTTAAAAAGCATTTAAAAATATTATCTCTTTATACTGCAATATGTCTAAGACATCTTGGCTCATGCCCCTTCTACAGCCTGTACATTGAGTATTTCTATGCCACAGAAATTATGATGCATCTCCAGGTTTATTTAAATCTACTGACCTGTTTCTGTCATACAGTGCCTTCTCACGCTACAGAGAAAAAACCACATAAACATGCATGCTTGTGTAAAATTCAAGCACCATAGTGAGGTGCACATTGTGTAAAGCAATACAGCTTTGTTCACATATGCATGGGATGAAATACAGGTCTCTTTCATCAACTCTTCATTATTTAATGTAAGGAAGGAATGTTAGAGATAGCAGGCTTTTTCTTAAAGCAAAATAAGGCAAGTGCTTCACTATGTAGTACAGGATAAAATCTTTCTCTCTGCCTTGTGTTGATTTTGGTCCAGTTATGTTTAGCAGCAGCAGTTCAGTTGGAAATGGTTCTGCGATACATACTTCCCAGAGGAGATTTATGACCTCAAGTGTGGTACATTACTAGAGATGAGTACATGCAAACACTCTGTCCTATACCAAACAAGCATCACAAGAAATTCACAGAGCCTTGAGGCCAAGAATGCATGTTAAGTCAGTTAAGGTCTGTGCTGGAGCTAAGAAGCTCAGCTGGACCTGAGCTGCAGAGTTAGCTTGGAGTTTTTTGTAAACCTGGTACATGAAAAATTGCTGCCTTCCCTTTTTGTCCACACTCAGGGTGGTGTATTCCCTGCGTGGAAGGCAGGGGCTCCTAGCCAATACTGGCTTCAAAACAGACTTTATTTCCACTCCACATACCCTTGTTTTGAGGTATCCCAAGAACTGACCCTGGCTGGCCTGTTAATGTGTTCTGCATTCTGATTTGTGTGCTGCTGAGCTGCCTTCATGAGGAACCACTGAGGTACTTTTGCAAGGCTCTCCGGGCTGCTTTTAGTTCTGTGTGGAGCCATTGTGGTTCCAACAAGGTTTATTAGGTCTGGTTCTAGTCCATGGGCAAGCAGCCACACACTTTCCAAAAACTCAGATGACGCCAAAGAGAAGACAGCAGCACTAATGTGGTGTTGAACCTTTAGCAAATGTCTCTCCTGCACCTAGCCATTCTCAATTTCTCTGACACAAATCCAAAGCTTGACAAGCAATCACTGATCGTGAAAGGCTGACTGAAATACTCATGCTGTCCTTCTATAGATAGCTGTTTACAGGGTTTCAGAGGAAAGGAAGCGAAATCCCAGAATGTCCATTCAGGATACAGATGTCCAATCAAGTACGATTGGACCACCTGAGTATCTCAAGCAACCAGATGAAGCTTTTAAGCATCTGATATTTCACTGCACTTCTGTCTCACAGAAAACTGTGAGTTAAGCTGGTCTGGACTCTTGTCAAAAGGCAGACTCTATAATTCAGATGGACCAAGGACATACTAGAAGGTGAGCCTAAGTCTCTTGCAATGTGCAGGTGCCCTCCCCATCCCTGCAAATAAAAAAAATTACCTTGCTTGCTCATTCTCTGGCCTGATTATTGTGCATTTATAGAAACAGGAGAGCTTCAACGGGACATGTGGTGGAAACTGGGCCTCAGGCAAACCCATAATGATACTAACTGTGATTTTCTGCTTGGGTTGCATTAATGACAAGTATTCAAACATATTTGAACATAGATTCTTTCAGATGCACACTCAATATGTAATTATCTGCCTTCTGTTGGCCACTGGGTCTGAGAAAGTCACTGTCTCCCTTGTTTAAACACAGTTTTGGTTTGAATACTCTACAAAACAGAAAAATATGGTTAAAAAATATTTTTTGAAAGAAGTACTATCTCTCATGTAATAATGGTTTACTTATTCTTTCCATTACTACAATGGAAGGTAAAGAGAGTGAGAAGATTGTCAAAGTCCTTCATTTTAAATCTGGAAGGGATCATCACAAGTGCGCAGTATGACCTACAGGACAGATTCTCCCACTCAAACTGTCTCCAACATTCCACAAAAAAACCCCAAAATTCTAGGTGTTGATGAGTTTGCCTCCTTTGGAAAGCTATTCCAGTATTTGTTTAAATAATGTTCAACTGTTGGTTTGTTTTTCTTTTCACTGTCTATTTATTTATTACTTCCATGTTTTTAATGATCTCATATAAAGATATATTTCTGATAATAAGTGATTGTCAGGCATTTAAGAGGCTAGCTATAATTTTATTCTGAAGAGGCATAATAAATCATCCAGGTTTTCTAAGATGTCAGTAAGAAACATCATCCTGTTTTCACTGTAAGAGCCTACTTTCATGAAAGGGTGTAGGAAGAATTCTCTGGTGCCAGGCACTTTGATGTTGCCTACACAACACCTTGTGTTTTGTATATTTTGAACCTTTGATTATGAGTGCCTGGGCATGGTGCCGGTGCCACAAGTGATGGGTCTAGCCCGTTTCCAGTGCTCTTATGTTCACCCCACATTGCTGGGGCAACACAATGCCACAAAAATAAAAGCGAAAGTCACAGGAATGACACTTCCAGTAAAAGGGTAAAGAGCAAGCTCTAAATGTGTAAACATTTTTGTGTGTAAACATCCTTTTGTTAGGATATTCTTTAGCTTTGGAGTTGTTGCAACTCATTGTTTTCCTTGCTGGATAACTTCTTTAGAGCTCAATACGAGACAGAACCATGTTTATAGTATGAGCTGAGGTAAGGAAGCAGAGACTTAGTCCTCTATTTTCACCTGTATTTAGAAAAGACCTTGCCTTTCACAGGAATAGCCAGACATATGCAGTAACTGAAGTTCCAGCAATGATTTGCAATGATATAATGGAAGACATCATATTATAATAAGATAGTTTGTGTAAACATAATTAAATAATCCGCATGTATTATGCTGTCAATGATTAATACAGTGATGAAATTAATGTAAAATTTTTGCTTTTGTTGTTGATTATTTTAACAGATGTTAACCTATAACTGCAGAACTGTGCTTCCTTCCCCATTATTTCAGGTTCCTACCTAAGTATCTCATTCTACTAAAAGCCTTGTGGTTCATGTTTCAGATATCATTCACCAGTAACTGCATATTGTATGTTGTGTCTTAGGATCAGGTTTGAAGAAATTTCACTAGAAATAATCTTCCCTTAAAGTCTAGAGTGAGTATCTCTCACCTCATAATAAACCACATTCTTTTTTAAATAAACTATTTTAAAACACAGTACATGACAAAACAGGACAGAATCTACCCCTCTCAGTGAAGCTCTCCTGCTCTCAGGAAAGCCACCCATAGCACCAGCTGGTGGTATTGGAAGCTCATCAACGAGGCAAAGTGCTCTTTTGGGAAGGAACCAGACACTGGGGAGGAAGAAGTAAGTATTTCCTTTCAAGTCCCTGCATTTCTGCCCACATAACATCCTTGGTTTTAATGATCTCTGGGAGCCCATCTCACAGAAGGAAAGCACTATCAGCTGACTGGTCTGCATTTCTTGTGCCAATGCAAGATTGTCCATGGCCTTGGGGATGAAGGGAGCCACTTGTTTTCCTGATGAAGCAGATAAAAGTGTGTACAGCCTCCCTGTTCAGCCAGCACCACCTTCAGGGGTACAATCCTTGCAAGGACCCTGACTGAAGGAAGGCAGGTGATAGCACACTGATGAAAAATTACTTCTTCCAGACCTTGTCTTGCCAGCATTCATCCAGGATGCTCATTCCCAGGCTGGTGTCTGTTCCACGCTACTACAATACTCCTTGACTGAATGTAGCTCCACTGTGCTCTGACACTGGATGCCATGCATGGTCCGTGTTTGCACAGGTTATGCCTCTTCAGATCAAGAATGTGTCAGAGAGAATTGACTTTCCCACCAATGTGTGGAGCCCTTAGTCACCTGGCCAAACAAAAGAAAAGGCAGCAAATGGACATTTTAAGAGAAAACAGCAGGGTTATTCTTCAGATTGGGGATATGCCCTTTTACTAAAATACTAATTTTGTTTAGGTTGTGTACTTCAATTTGTTGTTGTTGCCTCATCCCCACTCTTAAGAAGAGATGGTGTGCGCTATTATGTTCAGCTTGATAAATTAAAACAGCACGAGGACTAGCACTTGGCTGCCTCCACAGTATTAGCCTTAGGAAAGAATGACTCAAGTCTGGCTTTGTTCCAAAATCTTAAAGTGTTTTTACTGCCTCAGAGATTCTGGTTCATACCTGTTACATGCCTACAGCACACTGTCTAACTCTGTTTCTTTCTGTGATGTAAAATGCCACACAGTGGGCATTTAACCCATTGTGGATTAAATTAAGGTTTTGCAGGTTCTGCTGGAAATGGTAATTTTCAAGTAATAAAAAATAAATAAAAAGCCCCTAACAAACCAAGCCTAAAGGGATTAGGTTGTTAAAAATGTTTCTGGCACCTCGGTTAGTCTATGTGGAGGGGCTAGATGCTTCATCAGACAGGGCTGGAGGCCTGTCAAAGTGGCCTGGATCTCATTGTGTATCTAACCTTGCTAGTATGTTGTTAAGCCCTCTCCAGATCAGAGGATGCCATGTGTCCACTTACTGTGTTAACATAAACACACCTGGTAAGAATTCAGACCATCAGTGGGTATTGGCTAGCAGAGTTCAAGTGAAGTCACTGATTCTTTAAGGAGCCTTTCTTGTAAACCCAGTTATAGCTGCCCCTTTCTCTCCAAGGTGTCCTTAGTTCATAGTCATATCCATGACCTCTACTTCCTTTCTCCATCCCTTCATCTCTGAACACAACCTTCCACACAGGCTGCTGCACTTAGAGCATACAAAGTTCAAATGTCTTTTATGATCAAGGGCTGTCATCAAAATGCTTTCTTCTTCTTTCATGTTGACTTGCAGGTTGTGTTTATGTGCACTCAATTCAGGCTCAGACAATGGTGTATGAGAGAAAGTTTTGCTAGGTATGAAATAAAGCACATGTGGTCAGGGCTGCCTACATATAGAGCAGCAGCAGCAGTATTCATTTAGATTGTAGAAAAACTACCCCACCAAGTTTTTGTCTATGGTGGTAGTCTGGAGACAGGAAAAATCCTTAAGCCAAAGAACAGACAAACCAGGTGCTCACAGCAAGGCTTAAACACCACCTGAGGTCCTCAAGTGTTGAGTGCAGGAAGGCTTAATAGGAATGCAAAATGTAAACATAAGGACAAAAGGGAGCAGAGAAAAAAATTTGAAAGTGAGGGCTCCAGTTCACCCCAAAAAACAAACCAAAACAGGTTTCTACACACAGGGGAGAGAGAGAGAGAGAGAGGAATTTGCCGCAGAAATATCAGCTATCCTGAATTCAGAAGATCACCATCTGAACCCCAAAGGAGAATAGGAACAGGAAATAGGTACAACAAAAAGTGTGTAAGTGTTGTGTTGGTTTATGCAACCCCATATTTATTTTCTTGGTGAAAGTAATGTGCAACTATATTGAGGAACCTTTTAAAGCCATGTGTCTTGACAAATTTGTTCCATATTACACAGTAAACTCATAAAGCAGAGTATCTAGAAAAAGGGTATGCATACATTTCTTTGAAGGCTCTACTACTAGCCTGGAGCAAGGGGGTGGTGTAACTCATGAAGAATCACAGAATCACAGAACATTAGGGGTTGGAAGGGACATTGAAAGATCACCTAGTCCAACCCCCCTGCTAGAGAAGGATCACCTAGATCAGGTCACACAGGAACACATCCAGGTGGGTTTTGAATGT
>WUAM01000038.1:6456020-6480401 GCA_024336885.1 Actenoides hombroni
GTATAAAAGCAGCCTTCTGATCTCTAATAAATGAGATTTGCCTGATCGCTCACATTGAGTGCCGCTTTTCTCCCGCCATCTCTGACATCTATCCACCTGGTTATGTCCTCATAAAAAGCTATCAGATTGGTTAAGCATGACTTCCCCTTGGTGAAGCCATGCTGACTGCTTCTAATGGCCCTCTTATCCTTGATATGCCTAGAGACAGCACCAAGAATAAGTTGTTCCATGACCTTTCCAGGGACGGCCGTGACCAGTCTATAGTTACCTGGGTCCTCCTTCTTGACCTTTTTGAAGACTGGAGTGACATTTGCTTTCTTCCAGTCCTCAGGAACCTCTCCTCTTCCCCACAACTTACCAAAGATGATGGAGAGTGGCCTAGAAATGACCTCTGCTAGCTCCCTCATCATGCACGGGTGCACCCCATCAGGACCCATGGATTTATGGATGTCCAGTTTGCTTAACTGGTCCGTAACCCAGTCCTCATCAACCAAGGCAAACTCCTCCTTTATCCTGACTTCCTCTGGGGCCTCAGGGGCTTGGGGTTCCTCAGGACAGCCTCCAGCGGTATAGACTGAGACAAAGAAGGCATTCAGTAACTCCACCTTCTTTGTATGCTCTGTCACCAGGGCACCCACCTCATTCATCAGTGGGCCTACATTGCCTCTGGTGTTAGTTTTATCTGCAATGTATTTGAAGACATTCTCCATGAGAACCAGGGCCTTTAATTGTGAGACTTCTGTCAGCTGCCTGTAGAAGGCCTCATCAACCTCCTTGACCTGATCCAGTGGCCTGTAATAGACACTCACAGCAGCATCACCCATGCCAGCCTGACCCTTAACTCGCACCCACAAACTCTCAACTCGCTCCTCATCTGCCCCTGGACAGAACTCAATACATTCTAGTTGCTGTCTCAGGTCAAGAGCAACTCCACTACCTCACCTTGCTGGTCTGTCTTTTCTGAAAAGGACATAGCCATCCTTGACCACATTCCAGTCTTGTGAGCTGTCTCTGTAATTGCAACCAGATCATAACCCCCTGATCGAACATGGATTTCTAACTCCTTCTGTTTATTCCTCATTCTCAGCGCATTGGTGTACAGGCATTTCAGGGAGTGAGCTGAGTACGCCAATTTCACCTTAGGGGAGTGGGAAACCTCCTGGTCTTCATCAATACTAGAGCACTGCCCCACTGGTGCAAGCCCCGCTACAACCCCATCCCCCTTCAAATCTAGTTTATAGCCCCTTGAATGAGCCCTGCTGGATCCATCCTCTTGACATACACCCTTGACATAATTATGAACATTATTGAGGTCACCCCTCAGTCTCCTCTTCTCCAAGCTAAAGAGATCCAGTTCCCTCAGCGTTTCCTCATAAGGGAGATGTTCCAATGCACACTTGAAGTCTAGAAGGTAAATTGTATCCTGAGCTGCATCAAAAGAAGCATGGCCAGCAGGTTAAGGGAGGTGATTCTGTTCCTCTATTCTGCTCTGGTGAGATCTTACCTGGGGCATTATGGCCAGCTCTGCAGCCCTCAATACAAGAAGGACCTGAAACTGATGGAGCAGGTCCAGAGGAGAGCCATGAAAAATGATCCGAGTGGTGGAACATCTCTCCTACAAAAACAGGCTGAGGGAGTTGGGGTTGTTCAACCTGGAGAAGAGAAGGCTTCAGGAAGATCTTATAGCAGCTTTCCAGTACCTGAAGGAGGTCTACAAGAAGGATGGAGAGGAACTTTTACAAGGGCTTGTAGTAATAGAATGAGGAGCAATGGTTTTAAACTAAAGAAGAGTAGATTTAGATTGGAATTAGGAAGAAGTTCTTCACTGTGAGGGTAGTGGAACACTGGAACAGGTTACCCAAGAAGGTGGTGGAGGCCCCATCCCTGGAGACAGTCAAGGTCAAGCTTGATGGGGTTCTGAGCAACCTGATCTAGTTAAAGTTCCCCTTTGGATGAGGTGATTGAGTGTTCTGGATGAGAGGACTGAATTTGCCCTTAGTAAGTTTACAGACAACAGCAAATTGAGTGGGAGTGTCGATCCACTTGAGGGTAGGGAGGATCTGCAGATGGACCTGGACAGGTTGGATCAATGGCCCAATGCCAATTTTATGAGGTTAAACAAGGCCAAGTGCTAGGTCCTGCACTTCGATCACAACAATCCCAAGCAATGCTACAGGCTTGGGGAAGAGTGTCTGGAAAGCTGCCTGGCAGAAAAGGATCTGGGGTGCTGATGAACAACTAGCTGAATATGAGCCAGCAATGTGCCCAGGTGGCCAAGAAGGCCAAAGGCATCCTGGTCTGTATCAAAAATAGTGTGGCCAGCAGGACTAGGGAAGTGATTGTCCCCCTGTACTCAGCACTGGTGAGGCCGTACCTTGAGTTCTGTGTTCAGTTTTGGTCACCACAGTATAAGACAGACATTGAGGTGCTAGAACAGGTCCAGAGGAGGGTAATGAAGCTGGCAAGGGGTCTGGAGTACATGTCTTATGAGGAGAAGCTGAAGGAACTGGGATTGTTTAGTCTAGAAAAGAGGATGCTGAGGGGAGACCTTCTTGCTCTCTACAACTACCTCAAAGACAGTTGTGGTGAGGTGGGTGTTGGTCTCTTCTCCCAGGTAACCAGTGATAGGACAAGAGTAAATGGGTTTAAGTTGCACCAGGGGAGGTTTAGATTGGATATTAGGAAAAATTTGTATACTGAAAGAGTGGTGAGGCGTTGGAACAGGCTGCCCAGGGAAGTGGTGGAGTCACCATCCCTGGAGGTATTTAAAGAAAATGTGTAGACATGACACTTTGGCACATGGTTTAGTGGTTATGATAATGTTGGGTTGACAGTTAGACTTGATGGTCTTAGAGATCTTTTCCAGCCTTAGTGATTCTATGATTCTAAGATGTCACTCCTCACTGAAAGGGGGTTTGTACTAGATGACCTTTAAAGGTCCCTTCCAACCCAAAGCATTCTATGATTCTTTGATTCTGTTCTATATGCAATATGGTTGTATGAAATGTCTGATTGTAAAAAAAAGAAATATATATATATATAAAATATATATTAAATTATTAAAATGGTTTTGTGTGACCAGAGTGATAAAGTGTTACCCTTTTAAAAAACAATAGCAAAATAGCTCACAATTTATGTACTTGGTTCTGACCTCACTTCCTGTTATACAAAATACAAAAGGAATTTCTACTACTGCCTGTGGTCTATTCCCCATTATATAGAACTGAAATTTTCACATCTTGGTGGCTGAGCAGGATTTGGAGGTCTGCACCCTGTATGCAGAATTAAAACATTAACTACTACTTTATACTTTCACTTTCTATCATCACTTACTTTGTCCCCTTTTGGTGGTAGGGAATCTGAGAAATGCTACAAAAATCACACTGGAAAATGTCAGTCAAGTTTCTTTTGTGTCTGACCAAAAAGACGTTTACCTGTGACTCATTCATCATTCGACCCTTGGCTATATACTATCGTGGGATTAAGATTTGTCCTACTGTGCATACTAGTGTAGTGGCAGTAATTCTACATGGCTCAGGAGACGAGCCACAGGTTTGGGACTTCAGCTCAGGATTGTACTGTCAGATCTATTAAAGTCTTACTCTAAATGAAAGAATTTCGTTATTTACATATAGCTCTTTCCTCTCTTAGTTTTATGTATTGGGTCTGTTTACATGACAAAGGCTATCTCTAAACCCTGGCCAGAATCTGGATATGGTGTGGGCTGGCACTTTTCCTCTCTTGTGCCCGATCCCTGATTGCTGTGGTTCTCATGGGGAGGAACCCCAGCCAAACATGCAGGAAGGAAGCTGTTGAGTGCTCCAGTCAATATCCTTGTACTGGCGGCTGAAAGTCTGGTGTGGTGGGACACGCTGCAGATCACATCTGTCTGTAGTTTAGACTGTCAAGATGATACTCTCTGGGGTTTTGTTTGTACTGTACTGCAGATAGCTAACAGGCACTTCATTAACTGATGGTATTTCTGTCACAAATTCTCCAACTCATGGGGAGGAGGTGCAAGACCACTGACCAAACTGGGTTATCTAGGGTTTTCCTGATGACTGAAACAGTATCAGTGGTGTCTTTTTATTTTATAGCCTGAGTTATTTGTTATTTGGCCCTTTTCACTCTGTGAAGTAGATTAGAGAGATTTTGTGTTGTAAATCAAGTACTATTTGTCCCAGTTTATATGAAAAATTGGATGAATTTCTATGCCACTTTCAGTGAATGACAATTTTCTAAAATAGCTTTTGGTTTATATTCTCACAAAACATGAAAGAATAATAACCATAAATTTACTGCTGATAGCTTGATAAGGGACCATTAAGTACACAATGTAATTTTATATGAAGTGTGTGTGTGCATGTGTGTGTGCATGTGTGTGTGCATGTTCTTTATTAATATTTATGAAATAATTAATAGGTGGAGCTAAATTCATTAATCACTTATTTTAGAACATATTTTACAGAAAACATTAGTAATGAGTTGTTAACAAACAATGTCACAGCTAGTTGTTATAAAGAATTTTGTAATGTAGGGATCATTAAAATCAAGCACATGCCTGATTAATACATGAATTCACTTGGTAATATAGCATACCTTAAAGTATAATAAACTTATTAAATAATACTGAATCTGTTATACAAAAGGATATTATAAAGAGATGGTCTGAAAATGGTACATAAAGACAGATGTGATGGAGTAATCAAACACTCTTGGTCTAAGTAGTTTAGACAACATAAACCAAGAAGAACAAAAGAAAATATGAGAGTACAATATGAATGCTTTGTCTAAAATGAGTATTAAAATCTCATGTATAGATGTCAATTTTAAGTGCTAACTTTAGTCATCTCTGTTATGGCTAGTTTCTCCAGCTTTTCTCTAGGCAGTGGAGGAAGACATTCTTCAGGAGGTGGCTGAAGACAGAAGAAAGTTAGGAGTCCCAGATGGTGCTTGGGAGAACACACGTCTTTTTATTGACTACCCAGAATGTCTGTGGGGATTAGGTAGCTGAAATACCCAGCTAAATTATGTTGCAAAAGTCAGATGCTTTGATTACTCTTTTAATCATCAACTGCCTGCAGAAATTCTAAGTAAAACCACTATTAACCTAGCTGTACATGCTACTTCAGAGCCATCTTGCTTTGAAATTACCTTGCAGACATCTGTAGACTTGTTTTGTAAAGAAAGATTCTACATAATGGCTCTAAAGCATGGCTTTAAAAGCTGCAGTTAATTTTATTGGTTGAATAACTTTGAAGTCCGACTTTTTATGAAGGATTCTTTCAAATTCAGGCTGTTAATTTATTACATGCTGACCAGTAATACGAAAGAGCTCTGTGTTTCAGAAGTTCAGTGGTTCTTAATCATGAGCAAGCTTTGAATAACCCAGGCATGCATGACAGACTTCCTGATACCTCCTTGTCTCTTTCTTCCTGTGGCCCGAGCTCTTCCCTCCAACTCCCACGTTACCTGCAAGGGTTTGCCTTTACCTTGAAGTCTTTTTTGAGTTATCTGACTACTGAAAGATTCAGAGTACAGAGCTTGACAGATTCAGAGTATGATTTAATATAACAATAGACATCCTAAATAATACTGCAAAGTTTAAGAAATAGTTTGTCCAGTATGTATGTCAGAGCTAAAGGAATCTATATTCTGTGATTTTGGTCTTACCTCCAGCATAGCAATTAAGAACAACTCCTGTTCCCCACTCTCCATTAGAAATCCAGAGACAATTTCTGACCTTGCAGTATCATAGAATGATAGGGGTTGGAAGGCACCTCTAGAGACCTTCGAGTCCAACCAGTAGTTGACTACAAACCTTAGAATGCATTAGTGATGCACAAATATAGGTAACTAACCTTCTGGCCACAGACTGTGGGGGAATTGTCTCAGAAATATATATCTGAGCAATCCCAGGTTATAAATCATAAAGCAGCAAACTTCTTTTATTGGAATAATTAATTAATGGGGATTCTGAAAGGACAGAACAAATTTTTCTAGGCATCTTAATTCAACTGAAAATCTAATAGATTTGAAATGAAACTAAGACACATTCTCACAGTGCAACACTTACTTTCTAACTTGTAGTCTGGTATTAACAAAAGCCTGGATTCTTCTCATTCAACTTTATGCATCTAGTATAAATTGGTCACCTAATTTTCATGTACAGTTAACAGAGAGAGAAACAAAGACCAAAAAACATGGGATGAGTATCTCTCTGAAAATGCTCATCTCTCTACAATGGCTATATAGGTTGCTTAGATGAAGCACACTACTTCTGGATACACAAATTGTTTAGATTAACAACCTTCTCCCTTCTTTCCTCTTTCTCATTGTTCAGGTGCATCATGAAAGTCAAAATCCATACAAATGGATTGGTGGAATGGGACTTTTCAAAGAAAATAATGTGGTCCTTGAAAGTAAATTTCCAAAATGAGATGTGATGCCACAACTCCAGCTTCAGCCAAGCACTGCTTATAGGAGGGCAATGGGATTAAGAGTTTGCCTGCTATTTACCATGTTGCTTTCTCCCTGCAATATTTTAGCTTTTAAGAAATGTTAGTCCTTGGATCCTACATCCGAACATTCCCATCTCCTAATTGTTTTCTGACTCAGAAAGACTGTAATAAATATGAGGGATTCAAATGTGACACAGATGAATGCTACGTCTCAGTTTGGCTAGATAGATGTTATAGTAGTTTTTAAAGGATTCCCCCTGGACAAACACATGTTCATTTATGAGGTTTTCATTTCTTCACTTCTCTTCCCTATACCTCTGCCTCTAAGCAGTTAACAAAGGAAATACTGAGGAATAAACCTTTTCCCCAAGTATTAAGTTTCTTTTATTTATTTTTTTTTTTAAACAATTACATGAATTATTCATTACCTCTCTCTCTTTGTTCCTATTAATATCAGATTCCAGAGTTCTGTTTGTTTGGGATTTTTCATCCAGTCTTTTTTGTGTTTTGCTCATTTTCATTGATGAGATGTTATTTATTTTGCAAATTGAAATGCCTGCAACTAAGCCATTAATCCGAGAAAAGCTCTGATAAAGTTATTGCATTTTTCAGAAGAGTGGAAATGTAAAACCATCTTTCACCTCTCTGAAAATGATTGTAATGCTTAACCATTTCAACATGTGTTGAATAGAGACCTACAGCTTATTAGGCAGCCATAATCTGTCAATATATGCTCTAAGTATGGGCTAGTCCTGGAAATACTCAAAGATACAAAAAAAAATCCACATGCAGCCTTTAAACCAAGGCCAGAAGACCCAGTATTCTTTCACCTCGGTGAGTGTCATAATCTCCAAGCTACAAAGTCACCATCTCCCTTTCTGTCTCTCAGTGACGATGTATGCTAAATGAGGGAATGCTGAAGAATCATGAACGATTTTTTTACATAGATGTGTACAGTCTTTTCTCACTCTCAGCTGCAGATCCCACACCACATACTAATGATTAGGTCTGGATCCAATTTTGAAATATTGCAAACAGCACAGACAGTGAGTCCTGCACCTCATACTCTCAATGACTGTCCTAAACACGAAACTCTCACACAGATGGAGACTGGGGGATGCTGTTCTGCTTTTCTCACCTTTCAAAGAGAAGAGCAGTCCCACTATGACTTTTAAAAGGAAGATTGTAAGTACCTTCCTCCAAGGTGCAACATATTTAATACCAGATTCTAGTGTCATGCTTTTTTTTTCTCATTATGAATAAACAGAGCGTGAAATGAGTGAATTCAGACACAGCTCTATCTAATTTCATTTGTTCAGGATACAGAGACATATGGCAGGGATGTAGGACAGTAGAAAGACCCTCTCTGTCTCACAGAAAAGGCAAACATTCTTGGGGCATGAAGACTAGAAGAGCTGTAACAGGGAGGATCATATCCATCAGAACCAGAAGTCATTAACCGCAGTCCAAAAGGGACTGACACTGTCATTGTCATTAGAGAAATAGTTTTAGCAGGAAGTGCTGCTTAGAGTAGATTTCTGGTTGTTAGGGTTAAAAATGATCCTACAGAAGAGCATGTGGTTTTTCAAGTTGCTGGGATCCAAACCCAGCTGTGCACATCCAAAGGCTTGCCTCATTAACACACAAAATAAGTAAAACCTTCATTCAGTCACCACATTTTCTCAGAAGAGTGGTTTAAAAGGAACACAAACTCCCACTGTGGTGTCAGGAGAGATGAGATAGTTGCTGGCTTCCTGTTGGTGTCATCTGGTCATAAACAAAGACCTGCCTCCCAAGCTCTGGCAACCAGATCCTGGGAGCACTCTCAGGGAGATGATCTGTGATTTCAAAGCCTGCAGCATTTGTAAAATAAACAGAACTACTGTACAAACTCACTGGACAGGTGTGTCTTTAACTTCCTTGCATATTTCCCCAGTTTCAGAGTACTATGTTACGGCTATTGTCTATCACAAAGTTTTTGCTGACCAATTAACCAAGGGAAAGAAGTAACCCTAACCCTTCCCCATGCATGAGGTCCATGAACTGGGGCAGTTTCTGCCTATCCTGGCTCTTGTCTAACACAGGGCTTTGCCAAATCCTCACAGCCTCAGGCCTGTCCCACCTTCAGCCACGAGCAGGCAGCAGGAAGGCACCAGGGGAGCTCCATGCCCAGCCATCAGGCACCTCCCTGGGGATAGGGATGGGCCAAAGCTAGACCAGGACATGGGCTTATGGGTGTGCCCAGCTCAGCAGGGACCATGGCCAGGCAGGGCTGCATTCTGGGGACCTGGAGAGCAGCCCTGATGTGGCATCACTGAGGCAGGGGCTAGCAGCCCTGGCAACTGAAGGCTCATGATATTGATAAATCCTGAAACAGTTGAACCTTTTATGTGCAGCTTCAATTCAAAATATTCCACAGATGCAAGAAGTACTTTACTTGTGCTATGTCAAGTGAAGTAGTCAAATCCTAGTAAAACAAGCCCTTTGAAAATCCGTCTCCAATCATAGGATCATAGAATGACCAGCACCTCTATGTCCTTCTTGTAGAGAAGGGCCCAAAACTGAGCCCAGTATTTGAGGTGTGGCCTCATCAGTGCTGAGTACAAGGGGACAATCACTTCCTTAGTCTTGCTAGACACACCATTTCTGATACAGGCCAGGATGCCATTGGTCTTCTTGGCCACTTGACCACACTACTGGCTCATATTCATCCAGTTGTCAACTAACACCCCTAGGTCCTTTCTCACCTAGCAGCTTTCTAGCCACTCTTCCCCAAGCCTGTAGTGTTGCCTGGGATTATTGTGACCCAGGTGCAGGACCCAGAAGTTGGCCATGTTAAACCTCATACCCTTGGCCTCCACCTATCAATCCAGCCTGTCCAGATCCCTCTGCAGAGACTCACTACCTTTCAGCAGATCAGCACACCTGCCTAACTTGGTGTTGTATGAAAACTTACTGAAGGTGCCCTCTATTCCTCATCCAAATTACTGATAAAGATATTAAACAGAACGGGCCGCAAAACTGAGGCCCAGGGAACACCACTTGTGACTAGCTGCCAACTGGATTTAACGCTGTTCACCACCAAATTTGACAAAGCAGTAAACATATCATCATTTATGTCCTGCTATCTTCTCCCTGTGTTTTCTTTCTTGATCTCAGTCCAGATGGAAGAAACTACGAGAGTAGTGAACACATTATCAACAAAATTTTCTTTTTTTATTTCTTGTTATTGTAGCATAGGGAAAAATTTTGAGACTTGCAGAGTTCTAGAGCTGAAGGAGGGCAGAGTGTTTCTCAGCATCAAAACCACTTACTAGCTATCATGTCTATGGAGAGGAAAATAGCTATTATCCATCAGTTAGATCTCACAAAACTAAGTGGTTGGAAATTTAAGAAAGGAAATCATAGCCTATATAGTGATAGGAAAAAATATATTGCCATTGAGTATAGTAAGTTCTAGTTCTGCAGATGCTTTAGGAGTATTTCAGGTTTAAGCATGTTCAAAAGAAATGTTAAAGGTGTATAAGGAATACAGTCCATCACTCTGAATATGAAAATGGGAGCCAAAGATTTTAGGATTTATGTTCAGGCAATTGACATTTAGCTATTAGGAAATGATTTTCAGAATACAATAGTGTCTGAATTTCCCTTAATTGTCGAGGTATTCTAAAACTAGGCACTTAGAGACATCATTAATTTGGTGCATCTCCAATTGTTTATTTTCCAGCAGTGCTTAGTATCCTGCCATCAGAGCAGTGGCTGCTCAGTGTTAAACACAGGCCTTGGGTCATTGCAACCAGTTTGAATTACTCTACACAGTACTCACAATAGACAGCTAGAAAAACCTTAGAGATTAGGTAGTAGAGGGTTCAGAGCCAACATTAGGCAACCAGTTTACATGAACATGGTCCTGTATAGCCTTTTGAGATGTCCTGTGTTATCCTACCCAGTTTCCAGCCACTGTTCCAGGATAGCACAGGCTTTCTGTAGGTCTTCCGTTTTACCTGTAAACCCCACATGGTTGTCTAAGATACTCTCAAGACATCTGTTTAGGGAACTAAATTGAGACTTCAACATAATGAGCAAAATCTTCATCAATCCCTGAAACTATTCTGGTTGTGAGATGAACAAGCCATTTGCACACAGCTATGGGCTCTGCTAATAATTTTCTTTTTTTTTTAAAAAAAAAAAAAAAGAAAGAAAGTAGGAAAGGCACTAGCAGGATGTTACAACTGCTTTAGGTGATTCTCAGTACAGACATTAATACTTGAAACTAGATGGGCCCCTTAATAAAGCACATTTCACTTTCTTGTAACTAAAGAAAATGGTAAGAGACAGCAGGCTAATGTCCACTGCCAACGGCTCCCTGCCTGCTGGTTGTGGTGCTGCTACAGAGATCATCCTCAGCAACCATGTGGTATAAGCTGCTCTAGAAAATCTAGTACCCTATCTGATTTCCTGCTTAGGTGACCTATTCATAATGCTTGTGCTAAATACTTAATGATTGGCATAAAAATCTGTTTGTGTGGTTGTACTGTTATGGTTCATCACACATAGGAATACTCTAAGTCAAGCTCTCACTGCTTCAGTTTCAGCACATCAAAATTCCTCAAAATTTGGTCGTTGCACTGTAGGAAGGGTCTGAAAACAGAACTGCTAGATTAGTGATGCAGTAAATACATTACTTGCACTTGTAAAGCCCTGACTTCTTACAGGCCTCCTAGCAAAACCTAAAATGAATGATGTGTAGAATATGCTAATCTGCAGTGGTAATTTATGTACCTCATAAACAGCTAGCGAGCTGTTGTTTTACAAGCTCTATTTTGAGGTGTCATTATCTCACAGAGATAGGAAAATTTGCAACCTTTCACTCATTCAGCAATCTGCAGTTCTTAGTTGTGCAAAGTTTAGGAGTTTGAATTAGAAGGTGTCATTTAAACCAGGCAACTGGTAGGAAAAGCAGCGCAGCACACAATTAGCAAGAACAGTACTGCAAGCAAGCCCCAGCAGCAGCAACTTGCAAGAATAGCACAGGATGCCTCACCTCATATCAGAAACAGAGTACAGGCAAGCACAAACCACAGTGACATCAGGTTTGTGGTAAAGGTCAGCATCCATATTCTTTGCTCAACCATCTCAAATAATCTTGAGAGATGTAGGGAACTGTATTATCACATCAAAGCTGGCACTAGCAGTCATCTCTGGTAGTCTTCAAACAGCCTGTTGAATATATGACCTTTTATCAAGTGTTATTGCTCTGTATATTGGCTGAAGTACATTCATGACAGAGCCTGCATGTTTAACATGGTCAGATTACTTTTTTAAGGGATATGAGAGGTTTTTCTAAGATGTCGGCCATGTAATGACAATTACAGTTCTGTGTGAGGCAACAGAGACCAGCAGAAGTTCAAGGACAGTCACATCATCTGATCTGGTATTATGCACCCTACATTAAGTTATGCTATACCAAATTCACAGATGGTGACACCATATTCACTTCTGTTGGATAGTAGTTCAATGTCTCTTCAGACTCTCACTTCCATCTTCTGCTAGACAAAAGCATTGAATTGGAGAGTGTCCAGTCAAATACAAATAAAAAAATTGTCAAGTTCTGAAATTTTCATGTGTTTTTTAGTCAAAAGAAACTCTATGTAACTATATTTCTGCCTGTATGTGTGTAGTTTTTTATTACCATGTTGTGTGTAACAATGCCCAGATATACACACACATATTCATATGTATATCTCATAAAGACAATTTTTTAAAAGTTGTGAAAAATACACTTTATCAGACTTTATTTTAGTATAAACTAAATAAGAGGAAACCTCAACTGATTGTGTGTGCTGTTCCTGTTCATTGGCTTGTTGATGGGTGGGAGCACATCTACTGTTTCTATTCAGAGTTGTTCATGAACTGTGTGGTCTAACCCACACAGGAGGTGGCCAGGAAAAGCAGAAAAGAGTGCTGACTCACTGAGTAAAGATTCCATTTTCTTTTTAAGTCTGGAGTAACTGAATTCTCATCCAAGTGAGGAACTGACAGCATAAGATAAAATTACCAATAGCACAAACTGGTCTTCAGTTTTCCAATTCAACTTTCTGTGTCACCTCATGTCTCCAGCCCTCCCAATTTTCTGATTTCCCACCTCTTCCATGTTGGAAGTTTCTTCACTTTGTGTTGTACAGTGGTTTAATGAAGTAGACTGATGTCTACCCAGGCCAAACCTCGTAGATACCTTTCGCATATCTTATATGTTCACCATGGTCTTCAAACCCAGCCACTTCCACACTACACACAAACCTAGTGTCATCTATCCATCAAAGGGTAGACTGTGGCATCAAGATAACGTTATCATAGACCTTCCTTGGACCTCCATCTCCAACATGAGTGAGACTGCCATATAGGGGCTTTTAATGGAAGGATGATTCTGAGTCTCAAGGATTATAGAACCAGGAAGATGCCACAAAATATGTCACAGATGGGAACATGCATTTCACCAGTAGTCCATTGAGATGGGACTCCAGGTAGTGTGTACATCTTCTCCCTGGATCCTAAAATGCCACAAAAGAAAACAGCTATTATGTGGAATGTGGGATCATGAAAGATACTCCCTGTAGTGTCTCAAATGAAGTCATGTGAAAATCATTCATAATGAGAGTGAAGCAATTGAGCAAGTCTCACCCACAAATCAGCAGACTTGATGGATTTGAGTATGTGAAGAAAACAACGTCACTAAAAATTTGCTTAGCTTAGGTTCACACCTGAAAGGAGATGGACAATTCTAGCAACAATTCTTGGTCTCCCATGAAAGAGTTTTACAGAAATTAGCCTTGAATGTTCAATGCATTAGTCCTGCTACAGTCCTGCATTAGTCCTGTTTCCTGTTCCTTGGGAAAATCTGTGATATCAGGAATTTTGCAAATAACATTAAATAAGAAAGGATAAAATACAGAAACAAATGGTTTACTAGATGATCTGGTTTCAACACCTAAATTTTTATTATTACCTTATTTGTGCAGAGGTGTCACAAAAGTCGAGGCAAAGTACAAATAACCAGGTAGTGCAAATAAAAAACTGTTTTGATGCTAAAAATATCAGTTCCAGGTTACACTTTCAGAAAATCTCACCTTATCCTCAGGCCTGGACTGGTTGCTCTTTGGAGTAGTGCACAGTATGCCAATCCTTCTCCAGACAGATTCTCTCAATGGATATTGAAGGCTACACTGCTCAACAGGTGTGCCAGGCTCTACCTCTACTTAACTCTTCAATGTATGTTTACAAAGTGCTTAACAGCATACTCTAAAAATATTAAAATGGTAAAATTTATCTCATCCCAAACATCAGACTCCTTATCTCCTCTTCTGGAAAGCAAATTTTTTTTGCTCTTTTCTTTCAGGTCACCAAATTCAGGCCCTGAAACAGCAAAGACACAGATTTTTGTTATAAATCAATGCATAGCTTTATTAGCCAGTACAGTGCTTCTAGGGCACAGCAGTTGAGTAAGAGCATACGTCTTTTATGAACTATAAAATCATCCACTGTGCCACTGAGCAAAACCAACTCCATTATTTTGGGGTGATTTTCCCCTGAATTTTGGTCTAAGATAAATATGTTGAAAGCATTCCATTTCTGCTCTTAATCTGTTTCAGGGGTATCTCCTAGACAACTTGTGAACTTCTTCTATGGACTTCACTAGTCTGAGCCTCATATCTGGTTAAACAACTGCTACAGAGCAACTGCTTTGTGGTCAGGGCAGTTATATTTCTGTAAGGTTCTCTTTCTGTCTTTGAAAGATGATTCTCTTTCACTTCTGCATTGAGACATTTACTAAAATCAGAAAGATGGACATTTAGTGACAGTCATAGAATCATAGGATCATAGAATACCAGGTTGGAAGGGACCTCACGGATCATCTAGTCCAATCTTTTAAGGTAAAAAAAAAAAAGGATAAAAATTAAAAAATGAAATAATATAAAGTTTAAATGAGATGGCCCAGCACCCTGTCAAGCTCAGTCTTAAAACTGTCCAGTGTAGGGGAATCCACCACTTCCAACTGTCCAATTGTAATCTCCCCAGGAGTAACTTTTACCCATTACCCCTTGTCTTTTCCATGTGACTCCTTGTAAAAAGGGAGTCTCATTCTTCCTGGTAGCCACCTTTTATGTACTGGTACATGTACTGTTTCTCCCCTAAGCCTTCTCAAGGCTGAACAAATCCAGTTTCCTCAAACCTCCTTCACATGGATAGCCTTCCAGTCCTCTGATCATCCTCAGGGCCCTTCTCTGGACCTTCTGCAACTTTTCTGTACCAAAACTGAATGCAGTACTCAAGGTGTGTACTCAGTGTCGAGTAGAGTGGGATAATGAATTCTTTATCTCTGCTGGTGATGCCCTTGTTAATGCAATTCAGCATCCTGTTGGCTTTCTTTGTCACACTGTTCGCTCATGTTGACATTGTTGTTCAGGTGCCTTTCCACAGGGCTGCTCTCCAGCCAGGTGGATCCCAGTCTGAGCTGCATTGCTGAGGTTGTGTATTCCCTTTGTTTCAGTAACTGCTTTTATAATGCTGCATGACAAAAACATTTGCAATATCACTGTGCAATCACCTAAAAACTCTAAGACATAGGTAGAAGGGTAGGTCTGACAGTATAAGAATTTGTAAAATAGCCCGTACATTTGTTCCAAACAAAATTAAATCTGCATAGCTACATCTTGATGTTGTTTCTTTGTTACAGCCTTGCTGTGAATCCTTGTCTGTGAGATAGGCTAATTGTAATATAAAAGCTGGTTGAAATTTTCCATTCAAAACATTTTTTTCTAACAATCAATAAGTCACAAAGGGTGCATAAGACACTTCTCACATGAATTTTTCTTCTGTGCCCTGAAGAATTTGGGAAGACTGTTTCAAACCTTGTACTTTAACACTGCCTCAAATCGTGGAGACATCAGTTCTAAGGAGACATCAGCTCTAAGGCTCCACCTGATCAAATTTCCCCTGTCTTCACCTGGCTCTGAGGTTACATAAAGCACAGAAAATAGGCATGTAAGATTCTGGAAACCCCATTCTCTGCCACACCCTTGACTGTCACTGTTCAAAGTGGTTTTGACTTTCATTTGAAAATATTGAAATTAAATCAATATTGTATCTGGGGGTTTTTCTGTCTTTTCCAGTTGTCATTCCAAAAAGCCAAAATGGCTGGGAAAAGTTATTTAAGAATCTAAAGAGAAATCACAATTTTAAAATTTTCCTTTAAAAAAAAAAGCAAACAACAAAATTGAACAACATTCTCAAATGTAAAAATGTTGGGTTTAAATGTCAGTATCTCTTGATTAAACATTTCAGTTACAGGTGGAGCTATTCAGGAAGGCTGTAGAAGAGCTATTTGTTACATTCTGTAACTTTAAAAAGTCTGTGTCATATGACACTTCTGTTGTGCAAAACCCAGCCCATCTACACAGTCTCTTAAGAGTCCAGGTATTTTGGGTTGAATTCTTCAGGGTCTGGACACAGCTGAGTAGTTTAAATCAACAGGACCCTTCACATGCAGTAAGTAAAATGCTTACATAATTTGTACAGAATTAAATTCAGAATATTGTTCTATGAAGCCCTTCAAGAAAAGTCACTGTTTTAAATGCCTTCAAAGTTGATTTTATGCAAGAAAACACAGCTAAAAAGAAAGCAATAAGAACCTTTTATCTGCAAATCTAATTGTTACTCCATCTTGTGTGACAGTTAAACTAATTGGAGATCCTCTGGAACATCATAAAGTAATCAATTAAATCAGACTTTCACTGTACAACAGCAATAAAAATCTGCAAGAAGTTCAATACTTTCTGATAGCTAATAAGCTCTTCTTCCTAGAGTAAACATCAAACTCTATTAGCAAAGTAAAAGAATAGTAAGTGGTTTTCTTTTAGAGCTGTCAGCCTCTTAAGGGAGCATCTTGCAAAAGAGATATTGCAGAAGGTACCCATCTAAGAAACTGAAAGGTCTGGCTGTCTATGAAAGCCATATATCAACACTGCAGAGAGCTCAGGAAGAGCTCTGTAGTTTTTAGAAGAGCTTCCAGTCTTATCTCCATCACTGACCACAGTTAGGAGTGAAGCCACCACCGTAATCCATGGCAATTCAGGCACCTGGAAATTATGCCAAATGAGTCACTATAAATCAATCACTGCTGAAATTCTTTTAAATATATATATCTACCAGTAGTACCAAATAGTTTTGTAGGCTCCAGGAATCCAGAAAAAAACCCAAAACACTCAGAGACTTACTGAATCCATTGTCTTCTGGAAATGTAGATGCGACTGTAATGGTTCAGCCAAGCATCCAAGTCTAATAAAACCCACCTAAACAACACTGTGGACTCTGCTGTAATTTATCCTAATGATATCACTACCTTAGGGTCATTTTCTGACTTGCTATTCATACCTTCTGAAGTCAAAGTTATTCCTGAGGGGAAGGAGGTATAAAAGTAGTTGCTAAAAGAATGAGAATGACCTGCTTTGAGGTAGCCTAGAGCTCTTTCAGATGCATTACAGAGGTCTGTTTTTGAGCCTATATCCTAAATGTCCACCAGCATCAAATTCAGAGCACTAGCCTGAAGGGTGCTTGCTTGCTTTTTTCTTTTGGAGTAAGTAGCTCTTGCTGCTACCTTCGACTGTGTGCTTACAAAACAGTGCCTCAGTCTTCTATATGTTTAATCTGTTAAAGTCCCACTTACACTTGTCACTTTCCATCCTTGTACCTTGATGATTACATCTTCAGGCAGGATACTTTTTCTATTTTGATTTTAAACTTACATCTCTGGCATTATGGTACTAAGGTGGATGATCAGTGCACACACAGTCATACCAGCAAATGCATACACAGAGAGTCATCATCAAACTATACAGTAATTTGAGGAAACCTTGAAACCATGTGAAGTTTCTCCAGTAATACTCAAGTAATACAAAGTATAGCCAACATCCATTAAATCCATTAAATAATTGACCATGAGAGCTCAAGGAGATAATCTTCAAGTTCACTCTGCAATTGGAAGCAAAAGTGCCTTGGTCTCAAATGACTGGCTACACAGGGCTTGTCCTGTATTGAAAATCTGTACTAACATTCTCAGATACTGAGATCCTTGAGGCAGGGTTCCCATCTGTGTCACATCACTGAAAAAATGACTGACCCAGTGTCAATGCTATGTAAATCCCTACAGAGTTGGTATTAAACAGCAGTGACATGAGCATAAGCAGCACTCTTACTCTTCTCATGCTTATTTTCTAAGAAGCACAGAACCAAAATGGACCATCACTGTTGCTGAGAGCTTTAGCTCAGTTATGCCTGTGGTTAACCTGCAAAACTTCCACCTGGTTTCCTCCTATAACCTCTCTGCTTGATGGGAATCATAGCTTCCAGCTAACTTTCAGAGCCTTCATGTCACATTTCAGCACATCATCTGATGCCAGGGATAAAGACAGAACATATTGCGTGTCAACTGTAAACTGTAAGCAAGTTATTGGTATGCAAGGTGTAAATTGTTGCCTAAGGGAGATATTATTCTTATGTGACAAATCCTCCAGGTCAGAAACAGTTCACAGGTAGGAAAAAAAAAAAAAATTGGAAGTGAGCTTATCCTGATTTATCTAGCCTTGTTTTCATCCATCTGGACTTTTAACATGGTTTTTGAGGGCTCTGAACTTTCAATCTTTTCCAGTGATTTATTATTGATTTAATGTACCTTTAAATTTTGCCCTTCAAATAATCCTGCTGAATGTCACAGGATATTGTCCTTTAAGCCAATATTGTGAACCAATATGCAGGGCTGACTGTGCTTGACCTAGTTAGGGATGAGCTTTCTGTTACACAAGGCAGAAAATAAAGTTGGATCATTGCATACTCTCCCGCTCACACAAGACTAGAACTCTCTATGCTCATCATGGATCAGTCAATGATCATTCTTTGTATCAAAGATGAAATTTCCTTACATAAGGGAAACTTGAGAAGAACCTGTCAAGGGCGTTGTTGCTCCTTATGAGCTTTAACCCTTATGAGGCAGCACACACACTTTTTTACATTATGTTACACAGCAACCAGTACTACAGGTCCTTCTCTACAGCTGTGACTCTTTGGTCACATTGCAATATAGCATTCACTGAATTAATGACCTTGGGTTGGCTTCTTAGGTTTTTTTAATATGTATTCTAGTCTTGTCCAAAGAGCTTAGCTGAGGCTAAGCTTCTTTCTCCTTGGTATTAGAAAGTCATGCAGTAATATAAAGTCCCTGCCCCTGTAAGTCAATAATCTAAATGTCCAGGTTGATACAGAAGAGGTAAAAGAACCTATGCTAATAATTTCAAGAAACATCATACTTCACGCACATTCCTGACTTTGCATACATGAATCTACTCTCTGGGCAAAAATTAGACTTGTACAGATATATTTGAAACTGAAAAATTCCTGATCTGGACATCCTCTGTATGCAGAACAAGAGGACATAGCTGGGTGAATGTGCATTTCGAAAGGTATGTTTAATGTTTGTAGAAAGCAAAGACACAGACGAGCACCTGTACTACACCATGGCTGCCCCTCCTCCACACGAATAAACTCATACTTTCAACTGAACAATGATTATTATATGTTCATACACTGTTATGAAAGGCACCTTTCCTCATCGTGCCATCAGAGAAGCAAAGGAGCAAAGACATTTCCCTGTGCCCCATGCACCTTACCTCCATCTTGCAGAAGCTGTAACAGATCTACTAGATAGCCTGGAACCTTAGTTCAGGGCTTGATGAAAACATCCATTGACATTGCTACTTCTATGTGAGTTTGTAAGCCAAGAATTGACAGCCACAATCAGTTTTCTGGAACTGATTACAGTGATCCCTTTTCAGGGACTCAGAAATGAACTTGACACTATGTTGTAAAAGCTGTTCCAAGTATCATGGTGTAATGTGAATTTGCCCTCCAGTTTGTTAAATGTCTTGCAGTGATTTTAGTAATGGTCAATGTAGTGGCTAATTCACCATTGCATTCTTATTTTTGCTTCGGGACATCTTTAGTCTTAAGACTTAACTCTCAAAAACCTCCTTAGCTTTTTGAATGTTAAGAATACAGAAGAAATATCTCTGTCAGCATGCAGGAAATATATGTTCTCTTTTCTCTCTGCACATCTCGAGGGGCCATATTCTCACAGTGTCCTATGTATTGAGTCCTCACAAATGTTAGAAAATTATACCACTACATTTAAACCAGGTGATGACAATGAATTGTTATCCTGCCTTCCAATACCACTGTTTCCTCTGATACTGGCAATACCCACCTATCAAGTGATAATTGACATTTCAGATCTTACAGTTCTGTTTTCTAGTGGAGAATAAATCTTTAGTACACACTCAGGGTATATCCTGAATGAAACTAGTTTTACTTATATCTTTTCTGGCACAGAGAAGGGCAAAAATCGGATGGGCTGATCTCTCATCAGAGATCTCAGAACAACTTCATTGCCAAGTTCACAGCCAACCTTGCAAACAAATTAATGGTCTCCAGGTGACCAAGACTAAAGATTTCCTCACAGCCTGAGGAGAAGGGGAAAGCACTTCACAAAAGTAACCCTTGGGAAGGTTATTTTCATTTGATGAAGAAAGGCAAAATTTTATGCAAATTTCCTATGTATCAAGTTACCCTCACAAAGTTTGCAGATGACACAAAGCTGAGTGATAAGGTTGATATGCCTGAGGGGAGGGATGCCACCCAGGGAGACCTGGACAAGCTTGAGAACTGGGCCTGTGTGAACCTCATGAAGTTCAATAAGGCCAAGGGCAAGGTACTGCATATGGGTCCAGTAATCCTCAGTATCAGTACAGGCTGGGAATGATGTGATTGAGAGCAGCCCTACCAAGAAGGACTTGAGAATACTGGTGGTTTAAAAACTGGACTTGAGCCAGCAATGCGCACTTGCAGCCCAGAAGGTCATCTATATCTTCAGCACTGTCAAAAGAAGTGTGGCCAGCAGGTCAAGGGAGGTGATTCTCACCCTCTACTTCACTCTGTTGGGACCCTACCTGGGGTACTGCGTCCAGCTCTGGAGTCCTCAGCACAAGACAGACATGGACCTGTTAGAATGGGTCCAGACAAAGGCTACAAAAATGATCAGAGGACTAGAACACCTCTCCTATGAAGAAAGTCTGAGAAAGTTGGGGTTCTCAGCCTGGAGAAGAAAAGGGGAGATCTTATTGTGACCTTTTAGTACTTAAGTGAGCCTATAAGAAAGATAGGGACATATTTTTTAGGAGGGCCTGTTGTGATTAGACAAGGGGTAACGGTTTTAAACTAATAGAGGGAAGATTTAGACTAGATACAAGGAAGAAATTTTTTACAATGAGAGTGGTGGAACACTGGCACAGGTTGCACAGAGAGGTGGTAGATGCCCTAGCCCTGGAAACATTCAAGGTCAGGTTGTACTGGGTTCAGTGCAACCAGATTTAGTTGAAGACAACCCTGCTCACTGCAGGGAGGTTTTACTAGATGACTTTTAAATGGCCTTTCCAACCCAAAGCATTCTATGACTTTATGATTCTAAGTTGGCAGTCGAACTAGATGGTCATTGTAGGTCCTTTCCAACTCAATCATTCTACTCTATTCAAATTTTTAATGTCCCTATTTTCCTTCCTTGCTACTCCACCTGAGCCCTACAAACTGGGAATTGACTCATAGCCCCTCATCGTTCAATAATATAACTCCCTCTCATTATAGACCTGGTGAGTCTGGCTGTATCTATATTCATAAATTGAACCTGGCCCAGCACTCACACCTGATCCATGCTTTTACATGGCTGGCATACTCCTATGTGTAGTCATCACCCAAAGCCAGCTTGCATTTCAACTCACTACACCCAGACTGGGGTTGGGGTTCAGTATGAACCAAGGACTATCCCCAGTATGGATAATTCTTATGTTGCTTGGAAAGAGGGTTTAAATGATTGAAAGTCATTCCATGCCATTTTTCCTCCACCCCAGAGGGTAATCCCTAAGTCATTATGATAGTATAGGCACAGCCTAGAAAGCTCATGATTCAAATCATCTCATCCCAGCCAAGACTGAAGCAATCCCCTGGTAGTCATTAGTTCTATTGATCCCCCAATAGTTGTTTCTAATTTCAGTCCCAATCTCAAATGGTACATTGTTTAGAATAAGCTATTCTTTTCACCTAACCAGAAAATACTAACAGTAGCACTTATCTTTTCTTGTGTTGTGGCTCTGACTCTGAAATATTGTTGGTTTTCCGTAAGAATCACTCAGTTGCTTTGAAATAAAATTAGATAGAGTTTATCTATCATAAAAGGTCATATTGTGAAATCAAGATGAATCTCCTACTGTTTCTTACCTAAACAAACAAAGGTTTTGAAAGAAGAAATTCACATGAGTGATGAAAAGTAACTCCAAATAAAGAAACAACTTTATTAAGAAGTTTGGGACACTCGTAGCAGCAAAAGATGGGCTGTCTCTCAGATCCATGGCCATGTGTGACAATTTTTTACTTTATCTTCGTATAACATACAAATTCAGTGATCTCAGAATTATAGGACTTGACTTCCTCAGTTCTGTATACCCAATCCAAATATCAAATGGGACGTATAAAGATGTGTCCTAATGCAAGATATATGTAAACACAATGATCAATAAACTAATACTTGGACTTTATCTAGAGTGAGATTTATCTCATCTACTCATCATGTCTCGAACTTGTACATCTAATATATATGTTTCTTTCGATTACTTCAATATTTTCTGGAAAGAGACAGGTGCCTGCAAATGGTGTTTAATTCCATCCATCTTAGATCCCTATTTTGTAGAAAATAAACTGCATCCTGGAGATGGTTGTCCATCTCAAACAATCCTAACTTTTAAATAGCAAAGATAAGTGAATCTCTTCTTGTTGCAACTTGTCCTTGAAATTCCAGCTGCTTTCCATAAGCATCTTTTTTTCATCAAAGAACAACAGTTTAACAAGCAGCACATTGTTTTATTTCAATCTATCAGTGTTCCTTCTTGCTCTGTAAAGTGTCTAGTGTGAATCTCCAGTGTGTCCAGTTGTCCTTCTGTCTTTCCTTCCCTTCAATAGTAACAATCCACTAAATTACCCTCTTCTAGTTGCCTACTCAACTCAACTGTAAGGCTTGCCATGTGCTGCACAAAGGCTAGTCATCTGGGATGTAAAGGACTCATTATGCTGACGGGGTTTGTTTCCCTGCTCCCTTACCTATTCTCCACTTATTTGTCTAACTCATATATGCTATTTCATGCTTTAATTGTGAAATTAGTCTAATTTTTAACTACATGTGATACAACAGATAGCATAACAGTGCTCAGATCCTCAGAGAAATGCCTAGCTGTTACCATAATTTGGATAAATAACAATTTAAAACCATAATTTTGCAATAAAAGGTAAAAAAAAAATCCCAACATTAATCATAGATTAGTCACTGCTTCCATTAGCATTCTTCAAGCCAAGAATCAGTACAGCATTAAGTATTTTAACATGGATACTCTACATACCTCTATTTCTCTTTCTGAGGAAAAGTTAAATGTTCAGAAAAAAAATCTTGTCAATTTTCCAAAGAAATTTTAATATTAGATGTTACCTACAGGGACAGTTTGCCCAGAATTGCTCTCAAACAATTTATAGCTAATTTCCTATATGTCTGCTCTTAATCAAGGATAAATGCTACCTTTTTTTTGCAAATGAGCTTTACCCACTATGGATAAAGCACGTTTAAAGCACAGTACTTACATTCTAGAGTAAGCATGTCCAATCAGCTATCCTCCACACCACTGACAATTGATGCTCAATTTCCTTCCCTTTGACACAGACTATAAAATCCAATTTTAGAGCAATATATCCATCTTCTTTCAAGGTAAAGCACCAGCTCTTGAAAGTCTATCCAAACTTTCTGGTATGTTGAGCTGGGACTTGACTCACTTTTCCCTGACACACAAGTGGCACAAGCCCTAATCTTTTCAACATTTCATTGCTGGGAATACAAGAGCTATTCTTGTTTCTATGTGTTCCACATACCTGTTTGTGACCAACCATTTGCAAAACACTTAGGGAAATTCATTAACAAAAATGCAAAGTCTATTCACCACTTCTTACCATGAATCAGATAAAGAAAAAGCTTAATAGCTCATTTTCTATAAGAAACAAATTGCTTTCCTGCAGCAATCAGAATTCTACATGGAGTCTGATTCCAGTAAATAGGTATTGGTTAGAGAAAAAGCTTGAAAATCAAGACATTTCAGGTTATTGGGACTTCTCATGTTTCTTCATTATCCTTAACATGGCATGTCCTCAATGTACACAGTGCTAAACTAAAGACTGCAATGAAAATTTATTTCATAAGATCCAATAATTCTTCAGGTTGTTGTTATTTTTATTAAACACTTTTAATTTCTTAATTAAGAGCACTACATGAAGTGTATAGTATTTTTGCTTTAAGATCACAGGACTTCAGGATATATCTGGTAAAAATAAGTCAAGAAAGAACAAATGTAAATCTTTAAAAGTAGCTTCTGAGTATTTAAGATTGCCAGTTTTGGAGCAGACCAGTGAAGAACTAGCCCTGTTTCAGATGTCAAGGATTTTGAACTGCTAGAAATGCCATTTAACTGAAGTCACACACCTCCTAATTTCAAGCTTCATTAGCTAACATGTAAAGGGTAAGTTTTGGTGCAGTGGGAAGTACTTTACTCCTGCAGGTCACCACCTGCACGTGGAGCATTCTTAGATATAAACATTCCCACAGAACATGGGAACAACTTATTTATGAGAAGAAACAGTGCATCCATTTTTCTGAGTCCAGAAATACAGAAGTTCAGAGGTTGATATAAGCATTCCCCAGCAGGAATAAACTGTGAACTTTCTTTTACAG
>WUAM01000038.1:6480406-6525697 GCA_024336885.1 Actenoides hombroni
TTTTTTTTTTAAATGTTTTAAGGGAAGGATAGCTCAAAGAGACAGTGATGAACTGTGAAGCATTTCTGCTGTAGGACAATGATTTAAATATGACCCAATCATATGGTCTAAAAGTCATTACCATTAAAGGCAGCACAGTGGTCTATATAAAATAGCTGTATGGAATTAGGCAGTTTCACATCACAGAAAATTAGCACTGCTGTCACTGGAACTAACTTAACCCCTTTGTTTGCAGTGCCAGAAGTGAGATCAAAGAGGAAAGAGCAAACATTAAGTCAGTTCCTTTCCTAAGCATCTCCTGCACTGGGACTGACTAGCAAATGCCTTCACTGGGCTGCCCTGGCAGAGGAATGGGTCATGGAATATTCCTATCCCCTAAACACTTCTGCAAATGTGTTCTACAGTGCATTTTTCATAGCATAGAAATAGCATATTGCTGCTGTTGAGTACCTGGAATACAGATTACATCAAACAGGCATCAGGAATGAGGTTAACTGATGGGCAATCAAACTGTTTAAAAATGCTCACCATTCCTCATGTAGTATTTCTTCCAAGGCATGACTGACTGTATACTCTTTTCAGCAGAACTTGCATGGCTATCTTTAACAGCACCATCTGGTGATTTCAAGCACTGTTACAGATTTTTCTTGAATGAACTAGGCATGTCAAAAATTATCACTGTAACACCTGAAAGTTGTGCGAAGGTTTCATCTTTTGAGTAGGAATCAATTATATAGCTTTTCAATATATAAAAGTAATGTGTTCTAACTAGGAGCAAGTGTAAATATTTTTTTCAAATACTATAGTAAGTTCTGTAAAAATCTGCCTCTGGATGATGCTGAGGAAACATAAATTGGGCGTGTGCAGCTGCTACTGTTTTGAAATGCTTCTGTTACATTCTGAGACACATGTTTTGTAAGTATCTGTTTCTACATTTGAAACCTTGTGTAATATGCATAGTTTCTTTATGAGATGTGATATCCTGTTTGGATTTTTTCGATTTTATGTCAGAAAGAATACATTTCAAGTTTATGGTACTGAACAAAAAAAACAAACAAACAAAAATATATATATATATATAAAAAAAAATTATACTGCCTTACAGACATAGAAGTAATGTTATTTTTCAAAGGCAGTCATTTAGGTATAACTAAGAAATGTCAATATTACATTAGAATTATTAGAAAGAATGATGTGGGGAGGGAACAGTCTACAACAGAAAGTTCTGACGAACATTTCAGTGACTGGAATTAATATTTTCTTTTACTTCGGTTGGCACCATATAATGTATCTACTCAGTAAATAAAAATAAGTCTAAGGAAGCCAAGAAAAGCTTTAGGAAAGATACTGCAATCAAAATGGGTTACAATTTACTTTATTGCCAACTTCTTGTGCTACGCTTCTGAGCTTCATGGATTAGGGCCCACACATCTCCCGGGGGAGTCTGACCCCGCAGCCAGTGGGTAGAACGTGCTGGAGGGGTTTCTGCACAACAGGTGTTGCCTTTATTTTTGCTGCACTCTGGAATGCCCTGGCCTCTGATCTGAGACATTCTGCTTTTGCTTCCAGCTTTTAAGCTCAATCTTAAAGAAATATTCTCTTTACCTAAATATCTGGTACCACAATGTTTTTACATAATGTGTTGTTAGTATTTAAAATATATTTTATATCAGGGGTTAACATGCCTTGGTGGAAAGGTATCCTGCAAATAAAATTATTAAAACCATATTTTTGGTTAGCACATAGAACTGATATGACCACCCTGAATCTGATGTAGTCTGTGGATATCAGATATTCTCAAAAACTCCAGCTCAGGGCATTTTTAAACATTAATATCCAACGTAACATGTGGAGTACATAAAAGACTCTTATTCGAGGGATTTTGCTTGCAATTTTTTGAAGTCAGAGGTTGAGATGAGCCTCTTCAGTTGCATTACTGCTAAGAATACTGATTGAAAAATAATATTGGACTTGCAAAAGCCTAGCTTTACATTTCATACTAACTTCTATTTCCAATTTAAAATGTGATTCAAGATCTATGTTGAAAAATAATCTGCAAATGTAGGAAGGCCTGCATGCATAGTCTATAATTACAGCAATAAAGTAGAAGGAACTGCTTATTTTGTTGGTTTCTTTCTACAGAACCATTTCCACATCGTCTGTCATGTGGTGTTTTTTTTCCAAAAAGAATGAAAATTGTACACTTGGTGAGGAGCAGAAAATCCCCCATGGGGTACGTTGATCTCTCCACAATGCAAATGGGAAGTGAAAATAGATTCAATTTTCTGTGAAGTGTTAATGGCTGAATGTAAACCACACCAACAACATTAGTCTCATTGTAAATATTCATGAATGACACCTAAGTTATACAGGAAGAGGGAAAAAAAAAGTCTGAGGCAACCCAGTAGTAACTGAAGTGCAAAATGTTAGAATCAATATTTGTGCCTCTTTCTGGTGAGCTTTACCCTAGAAAAGAAGAAAACTGTACAAGATTAGACCTTAAATGCACCTCTGCAAAAGATGTGGTTGTTTAACATGCCACCAGTGCAAAGCAGAGGAGCTGCATGTAGCTCCCAGCTGTCCTGGGAGGATGAGGGCTACCTACAGTTACCTCTGCAGTCAAGTGAATGGCCCAGCAAAGCTAAACTACAATTACTAGGCTTTCACAGCTGAATCTTATCAGTACTAGTTCCACTATGGCACGATCCAGATGCTGAGATCCAGGCCATCGAATTGTAACTTCACAAAGAAGACACCAGGCCTTATTTTAGATGTCTTCCTGATGGAGACATTTAAAGTCACAGGTAGCTGAGTTACCTCAGCTGAAGCTGAAGTTGTGTGTCTAAAGCTATGGATGTTGGAAATCATCCCCACACTGCAAAAGATGAGTCAAAAAGTGATCATCAGGAGATATAGCCACTGACAGGATATGTCTACATAAAAAGACATGCTTGCAGAAGCTGGTGATCAGAGCGCGGCTAACACAGCCAGCCAGTTTCAATGTGAGTGATGCACACAGCGAGGCCTCTGCTCCTCTGCAGTTCAAGGTAGCAGCAACAACCTGACCAAGAATCAAAGCTGATAATTTTGCCTGTTTCCTTTCTGAGGACTCAGCCATCTCTGTCCCGCTGCTTTTACTATCTAAACTATTTAAGCATGTAAGAGTACAATGAAAAGAGGAATTAACTTAACGGGAAATAATATGGTTTGATTTCTCTTGTGATAATGTTTTATCATCTTACTTCATGTGCTTGCTCAAACTCAAATTCACTGTGGTGGTTAAAATTACAGTTTAAAAATAAATTTATTTTACATGGGAAAAAAAATGTAAAGGAACTAGATAAAGAAAAATCCAGCTACATTAGAAAACGTGTAATCTATAAAAAGCCTTGCCTCATTCCAAAAGAAAAAAAAAGAAGGAACCAAACTCAAAGCTGTTAACGATCAAGTCAAGCAAAATACAATCTGAACTAAAGATGCTGATTTTGCAAACAATACTATGCAGGTGGACTGCTGTTAACTTCAGCAAAATTTTGCAAGCAGGTGTGAAAATTAATCAATATAGACAGGGAAAAGAATGCAAGAATGCTGAAAGATTGGTATGTGCAATTTACATAATACATACAATATCTCCCCCCCAAAAAAAATAAATAAATAAAAAAGAAAGATGGGTAGATGTTCTTTAAAATAACAGGAAGACATTACCTCATAATGCTGTGCCTGCGGAAATTTTTTTACTTTGTGATGTTAAATTAATGATTGTTATGCATATAAGCACACAGATGTTAAAATGTTTCAGCTGCATCTGGACACTGTATTTACCTTAGACTAATAGTTCCTTGAACATAAATATAGATCAAGTTATCTCAAAATTATTTCAGATTTAGATTGAATAAGTATTAACAGTTGCAACTGCAAGCAGATTTCTCTCAAGGCTGTAGTCACTTAACTGTCAATAGCCATGTCAACATTCCTACTACCATATCAGTGAGGGTTAATGGAGGCTGATGGGAGCATGGCTTTCCTTGTTTTTTTATTCACAAATTGCATACATGTCCCTGACCACGGAGGCTGAGCAAAGTGGGGGTGCTCTCAGTATCTTTGGTTGATCTTGCTTTACATTATACCGTTGTTAAACTTTCATGGGCATAAGAACAGGTTCCCAGGTTATTCACATGCCTCACAAGTGAGGCTGCATGATTAGGTCAGAGATACCTTTTTCTTTCTCAGAGCTGGAGTATGCCATGATCAAGTAGCAGATGCTGTTGTCTGATCATTAGACCACTCACTTGAGTTCAGTCCCCCATCCAAAATCAGACAGACAATCATTTGTGAGCAGACCTCTCAGATGTTTTATAGAGCCAGCAGTCTGACAGTACTTTGAAGAATCAATCCCTCCACCTTCCTTCAGCAGGACTTTATTCCTATTGATCAAATGAGCATCCAACAGTAAAATTCAGCCCAGTCCTTCCCTCCACACCTACACCTCAGTGTTACCTTCAAACATGACACTGGATCTCTGCTATCCCAACTACCCAAGCACTAAATATGCAGGAACAGGGGAAAACAGTAGCAGCTTCTAGTAACTTTGCAAGTGTATTCTTCACTTTTTCTGCATTTCTTGCATGCAAACGGAACATTTAGTTTCAACTTGAATATAGTGTTTTGTGGCAAAGCAAATGCAATATGTTGAGGGGGCTTAGGTGAGAATCCCAAACAGATTTACATTTGGATCCTCCTGCCTGAATTGCCTGTCCTCACCTCCATTTTGGCAGCCAAAGAAACAAACAACAACAAAAATAATAAATCGGTTATGCCTAAAACTCTAATTGTGATGTTTTAAATTGTCAGAACAATAGCTAAAGTTGCTGTTCGCTTGAGTAATGCACATACAGTAACATAGAACTCTTAGTCTAACATTGCTTGAACAATTGTTGTGACTTTCAATATTAATCCTAATTATAGGACTAAAATACTGTCATAAATAATTTTAAACACTGCTTTAATGACTAATAAATATAATGAAGAACAAGTATAAAGTAGGATGGATCCAGTTAAATTACTCTTCAGTGTCCAATATCCATGGCATGTTTAATGATTAGACTTCTGTCCATCTATAAATAATTGTAATTATTTGCATCTATTACTATCAAACCCATTAACTTGGCTAATTAATACGAACTCTAGCTAACATATTTTCAGTTTGCAGTAATAACTCATTTCTTAATTTCTAATTATCACCATGTCCTTTAAGTCTCTTATTCCTGATGCCATTCAGCTTTGATAAAGTGTCAGAAATAAGCCTTCCAAAGTTTCTTAGCAATACATTTTTCTTCATTTAAACAATAGATTTTCATCAGTACATAACTATGTCACTATATGTTACCTGGAAAGATGTTGCAGCTTATAGTTTTCAGTGGGGATTGGTCCATTCAATGGCAATCTCACACCCTGATAGCCCTCTGTCTTCTACTTAATGGCATGCAGTCCCAGTGAAAGTCACCCTGAGGGCTGCTGCAGTTTTGAAATCAAGAATTTGAGTCTTGCTGTAACAGGTTCCCATTAATGCAGTTCTATTGACTTCATTGGAATTACTCTTATTTTACAGAAGCATTATAATTAGATTATGACTTTTAGAGCTAGCCTTGAAAAATTAGAGATGTATAAATCACATCGGCTCAAAACCATTTGAAAAACAATATGACCAAAACTAGTCAGAAACTCTCCAGCAGAATATTTTTATGCCAAGGAATATTGTTTCATGATTAAAATATTCTGTAAAGGCCTTTCAATACATCATGGAACCCAGTTTCCCTCAGGAGCTAGCCTGACAGGCAGGTTTCCAACCTATGCAGCTTCTGGCCACCTCACCTGCTCCCTCAGCAGTGTACATGAGGGGCTGCTAGACAAGTGAGATAGTAAGGATCCTGGACTTCACCTCCTCAGGTCTCAAGTACTCCAAAGTCTGTCTTTTGGGGAATTGTTTAGGTTCCTACAACTTCCAGATTCCTAACTAACAGGGGGACAAGAGTCTGGCTTTCAAACTTGTTGCTCCTCATCAGCCTGAGTTCCCAGGCTACCAGCAATTATGACTCCAGCTCATTGGTACTAAGAAGCCATCAGACCATGGATGGTGACTCTGGGTAAGCCTATTAGAAAGATCACCCTTATAAAACCTAGTTTCCTTTATATTTCCTGTTAGTTGGAAATATAATCATTCCTGTCCTTAATTCCTTCACAAAATTGAACTGCTTTTTGTCACATAACTCTAATTGAGGCTGCCATTGTGCATCAGGCTTTTATGAGCAGTGAATTGTAACATTTGGATTTTTCTTTTGTGCCCAATCATTTTCACACATCCCATTTCACAGTCTGGACAGCTCAGAAGTCTTTCACATTTTGTTTGAATATATAGTTCAGGTCACCATGTATCCACAGGGAAGTTCAGAGTGTGGGGCTACACTCTTCAGAACTTGAGCCTTTCAGTGTTCTTTGTCACCTCACAGAGAGTCTGTAAAGCAATTTCCCATTCTACCTTGATTGTGTTTTATATCTAGAAGTAGATACAGCAGAACAGGGATCAATTCAAGGTATTTTCACAGACTGCAAATACCAGCCCTATAAAAAGATGAGAGATTGCTCAACTTTCAATTCTATTCACGATACAAATAAAGTCCAAAGATCAGAACCATTTGTTCTTCTCCCCTGAAAATGTCCTGAGCTCTTGGTTTTTTTCTGCTCACTGTTTGCCTTTTCAGTAAGATGAAAAAGCTCTTGAGACACAGAAAGGGAATGGAAATTTCCTTGTACCAATCAGAATATATATGTTTGTTTTAAAAAGAGAGAGGAGCTAGTTCTGATTGAAGCTATTGAGAAGCATGCATGTGCATGTTAGATTAGAGGAACCATTCATGAATCATACATTCTTACTTAAATATTATCCTTGCAGTGCTACCAAAGTCAGTATCGGCTAGTTACCAAGTACACAAGTGCTAGCCTTGAAACATAGACCTGCCCAAGGGCTAGTTTAATGGACACAGCCAGCTTTTTAAAAAATCTGTGTTGGCAGATTTACAAGCTTGATATGTTGTAACAATGAGACCACTTGTAGTCTTTCTCCATGCCCTGTCATCTCACAAGACCTTTACTGCTCAGCCAGTTTACCCTGTTATCCTCTGAGAAAACTGGGCTTGGTGCCACGGACTCCCTGTGTGATCTTGGCAAGTCATTTGGGGTCAGAATTTTACTCACACTTAATTTGAAAGTTGTTGTCTTGGGTTTAGTGGGATGACTCAAGGGGTGAATTACTGCACAGGGAGAGTGAAGTTGTGAAACTTTAGCCCTTTGGATATTTTTCTAAGGACCAGCTCAAGAGCCCTATATTTGCACCTGGATACATGAATGAATAGTCCTTTTGATCCTGAATAAATTTAGGAGAGACCACTTCTGACAAAAAGCTGTTGCAAGAGACATCCACAAAGTGAATCTTCTTGCATTAGTCATTCCAAGGAGCATCTTGTACGCTTTGAGGTTGGTATGCATTAAGATGCCAAATATTTTACTGAAGGATTTGGGTCTTCAAATGCTTTAAGTAGCAACAAGTTCTTCCCTACAATGTCAAGGTACAATTCTGAAAGACCTCTCCTACTTATAGGCATAGTGATGACTGTCCATGACACCCAAAACAGGGCAGTGGACAGTCTCCCAAGGCACTATGATGCACAGGTTCAGTGCTCCTCCTCGTTAAATGAACTGCATCTTTTCAACTGCTTAAAAGCTGGCACATGATTAACGCATGAGTAAATGTATTTCCTTCTCTAGGTAGCAGCTTAAGAACATGAGATTTGATGAAGTTGTCAAAAATGTTTTCACAAAGGTTGCAGATTATGAAGATGATAACGGAAACCTGATGGAAAATGTGCTTTCCATCAGCTTTCCAAGAACAATGCTCTTTCTATGTAAACAGCTTTGGTGTTTAGTGTTTTGCAAACTTATGTGAATCCCAATTTAGGCTATTAATTTTGGCCACTTAAGATTAGAAATTAGAGCCTAGACCTATACGAGAAATGTCAAAGGATCTGTAAGTACCTCTTACATGTTTCTGCATTTATTTACTTTCCATTCTCCAGTCCTGAACTTCTTTGATCATTCCTGTGTTGGAAAATTGCTCAACACAAGACATTTTGTAAGATTTGCTCTCATAAGTTCAAAAGTAGAAAGAATTTCTTACCTGGGTCAGCAAAATGCTTCCAAGAGGTGGTATATGAAGCTGTCTGCCTAGACCAAAGTCAGAAAAATGTAAAACATGGTAAGATTCAGCCCTACACAGAAAATCCTTACACTCTTCACAACCTGCGCAATAAAACAAGACAGGTATTTTCATGCAACTAGCTCTTTATTTTTGCTACTTTTAAGCAGAAACGAAACAGAAAACCAATGTAAAAATTAGTTGTGCCATTCATGCTCATTGATACTCATTTTAAACTTGCTCAGACTTTTTCCTGTACCACTGAAAAGTGGATTTTGGCAACTGAGTGGCTGCTTCAGACACATTCTTTAGAGATAGATCTTTGGTTGCTAACATCTCTCATTCTCAAACCATAAACATCTGTGTAAGTGCCTGTAAGGCATAAAGACTGAATAAATTACAGAATACCAAGCTTTGGTTTCTCAGCTTCTGCAATCTACAGAAGAAAAAATATTACCATTAAGTTTTGTTTCCCTATATTTTCCCTTTGTAAACCAGCAACCTAACCTATTTACAGCTGTTTGTCATCTGTTACCTCTGGAACAATGCATTCCTTTACTTCATTTTGGGTTACAATTAATTCAACTCTAATATGTCCCACTATACTTCAGATAGAGATCGAGCAAGTCTACCAGGTTGCCAGTAGGTAAGTGATTCTGTAGAGTCTCATCTCACAGTCCTGCCTGCCTCTGCTCCACCTGCATCTCATGCACCAACAGATCAGGTATCACTGACTCCCTCCATATTTGTGTGAATATCCCATGCCTGGAGTGCAGGAATTTGAGAGGTCCACATCTGGAGCACAGCATCTTGAATACAACGAAAAATATTTCCTTTGCGAGCTTAGAAACTGATCAATGACAAACAGCCGTAGATAAGGCATTTTCACACTCCCCTACAGAATGAGTACAGAGAACTACTGTAACTGGTAAGGACACAGTCATGTAGAAAACACTCTGGGTTTTTCACTATTGATTTAAGATTGAAAAAATCAAAAGGTAGTTCAAAAAGTTTATTGAATTTATTAGAAAGGAGCAATTTTTGAAGGCCACTATGGAAAAATCAGGACTGGCTCATGAAAGGGTTCTTAGGAAAAATATTTAAAAGTGCTCAGCAAGAACAGGGTAGGCCAAGCTCCTACAAGCATGAGGATGATTTTTTTGTCTGTGTTTTCCTTTCCTTACACACCAGAAAAGATGCCAGCTTTCCTTTAGAAACATTGTGCTACCTACTCAGGCCCCTGTAAATGAGATCAAAATGAGCAGTTAAATTACAGATTATTTTAATGTTGTAAATTAAAAGTAACTGCAATTTGATTCTATTTTCTTAAGATTTCTATGTCAAAAGAAGTCTGGGGTTTTTTTGCCTTATCTCTGTATACCTTTTGAAGATGACTATGGTTTAGGCTAAATAAAAGGTGTTGAACACAGGACACTTACAGATTTTGATGAATAATACTGGAAAATCTACACTCTTCCCACAGGCAAGTCAAACACTCCAAATCAAACTAAATCTTCTTTTCAGGATATAGAGGAATTTTTATCTTTTTGATTTTGAATACAGAACTTTTAGATATAAATACGTATGGGATCATTCCTAAATTCAGAGCCAAACCTAAGCCTTCTGTGGTTCACCCAACCCTGTGTTTCCATAAATAAATAGGCTGTAAGCATGGCAATTCAAAAGGCAGATGAAAACAGAAGAAACAAAGCAAATTTACAATATAGTGATATGTCACTGTAAAATTTTGCTGGCACCATTAAAAACACAGAAAGGAAAGGGTGTGTTAGATACTGAAATTATAAGGAAATGCTTTGCGTACTTTCCTGAAGTTTTATATAAGTTGATTTTCTAACATCTCAGATTTCTGCATTTTCTTCTGTTATCTTATTTTTGGGTCATTACTAGAGCTAGTAAGGCACTTTTCATACAATCATAGAATGATAGGGGTTGGAAGGCACCTCTGGAGGTCATCGAGTCCAACCCCCAAAGCAAAGGTGGCAGGTCCTGATTTCCTGGGGCCATAAATGGGCTGCCAAGGGTAGGTGAGGGCCAGCAAGAGAATTCAGGGCTAGCAGCTTTCCTGGGGCAGCTATCACTAGATGTTTTCAATTTTTAGTGTCGGCTATTCCAAATAAGGCACTTTTTGAGAACATCTTCAGGAGGTATTCTGAGAAGATGAATTTTGAATGCAGCAGAAATATTTTCTTTTCAGTTTTTGAAGACAAGAATGCAAGTCTTTTCCCATGGAAATAATTTCCAAACAACCTTTGTTACTAGATCTGTTTAGATAGATGAACCAAATTTTAAAAATTTCAACCAACAAGTTTTTCAAAGGCATTTAAGCATTTTAGATGTATCTCCTTTTCCACGAACAGGAAACAAATGGTGCACTGAAGTAACCAGTTGTTCAGCTCCTTAAAACAGCATTCAACACCTCCTCCTGTGTTTGACATATGTCCTGGACTTACGTCAACACAGAGACAAGTCTCCCTTTAAATTATTGAAGAAGATACAATTTAGTTGCTAACAGGAAAATGAGACATTCAATTGGAAAATAAACAAAAAAAAAACAAACAAACAAAAAACACATGCAAACAAACAAACAAACAAACAAAACCCTAAAGACAGAAGTACAGACTACATTGTTTTTATGAATTCCAGTCTGTTTCATGCAATCATTCATTGTCATGTCTTGTATTTGCCACATACTTGCATATTTTTTCCCAGAATACTGAACAGAACTCATACCATAAGTGCTGGCTGTAAATGGTAACTGTAGGAAACAAATAGAGATATAAGCAGATGGGGATTTTGCAGAAGCAGCCCTGTGTTGGTGGAATAAGTTAACATCCACAGCCTGCCACCGACTGCTTATCATGGCATCATCTCAAAGGTCATCCAATCTTACACCAGAGCTGATGAAGAGGATGCTACTGTACCTGCTGTACCCCAGATAAAACAGATTAGCAAAATCCAAGTCAGACTAACCTCATTTTGACTGAGACAGATTAGGGAGTTTACGTGGGACAGATCTTCCTGGGAGTGTGAAAAAGTAGCAGCTTCTGAAAAAAAGTCAAGACCAAGGACTCAAAAGTTATGTCTTCTAGCATGGAGGCAGGAACATTTATCTGCCATCTAAAACACATTCTCCAGACTTTGTCTTCCTAATACATGCAGTTGATATTTCGGGGCGGGGGGGAGGATAAACAGAGTAGAAATTGTCTCAGGGAAGTAGACCTGGTAGGCAATGTGAATATCCCACATACTTTTTTTAAAGCAGTGATTGTGTTGATAGATAACATGACAATTTTAAGTAGATGGTTGGACTTGATGATCTTAGAGGTCTTTTCCAACCTTAATGATTCTGTGATTATGTGATTTTACTGCATAGGAATATCTGAGACTCCCTGCTATGTTTGGAACTATTTTGATATACTGACTATAAACAGTTCTCCATTTCCTCAATCCTTCTTTCCTGGTCACTTGTTTTACAACTGTCTGTTGCACAATCCAGCTCTAAATCCTTGACACAAATGGCTTTGATATAATTACAAGTGCTAGTCTGGTTTTTTAACCAGCTAATGGCTCCCCAGATTTATAAGATTTGGAAGTCTGTCTTTAGTCAGTCACATATGGATCAATAGCTTTGCTCTCTTGCTTTTCTTTTCCCCCAAAATACTGTTTTTCTTATATGATTATTTCTTCTTAAGAGTCACGTTCCAGACTCAGCCAGGATCCTTTTCAATTCTTTTTTGTCTGGTTTTTTATACAGCACAAAAAAAATCAAAGGGTTTGATTTTTAGACATGGAACTTGTAAACTATTTTTGTGCAAGAAAAGAGAGCAGGAAAAAATTTAAAAATACTCAGACAGGAAAATATTAGAGATTAAACACAACACAGTATAATCTAAGGGTTTGTCTATCTAGAGAAGTTATACCCTTTTAATTATAATGCTATAAGTAAAGCAACTCAACTCCTTCATTCCCAACTGCGTGGATGTCCCTAATGCTCATGCCAGCCATGATATTACACTGTATATTTGAAATTATGCTTCTGCTTTTTGATTGAGATGGCCTTTGAATAGATGAGCAGAATAAAGCACATTTGTGGCAGACTAGCAATTGTTGATTCTTTTAGGATGACAGGAGTTAAGGATAGGGAAAAATAGTTCCATATAGCAGGGAAAAATAGTGCCATATAGCAAGGAAAAATACCAACTCTTCCCAGTGTTACTAGGGCTTAGAGCAGAGGACTGTTCCAGCAGACCCATACCAAAGATTTTCAGCACTGTAAAAAAAATTGTCAGTCTGAGGAAGAAGGAAAAGTCCTGGCTGGAACAGGACTGATCCTGACATAGGATGGAGTAACAAAGTAGAAAGGGACAAAAGCTGTACAAAGACCAAGGGAAGTGACCTTGAGAGCAAGGTAGTCAGCTCCCTGCTGCTATGAGGATATGATTTGGATTAAAAAAAGGGGAACAAAGAGACTGTTATTTTCTGTAGAGCCAGGCCTCCAGCCACACCAGCATATATCTTCGGCAACAGCCTATACCCAGGGTTTGGGTACAGGCAAAGCAGGAAGCAAAGCCAGAGGATTTTACAGCTGTTGACAGTCCTCTAGACAGCTGCCTACTCCACCCATATGCAGACACCTGATCATCTCTTTGCACCTCAAGAGAATCCAATCCCCAAATGAATTCTTCTAATGTGGGAGATATCTGTGTATCTTTTTGGGGATACTACTCAGATGTCTTCTTTCTAGATGAACAAGGTTTGGGGAGAACTAGAGGGGCTTTGAGTCACTCCCAGAGCCTTTGCTCTGAAGAGTCAGAAAACAGCCTCCTTTGCTGGCTTCCCCTTTACTGCCCTTATTTTTCCCAACCCTTATACTGCTATAAGGTTGGACAAGATCCATTTGGAATAAAAATGAGGTCAGGGGCAAAGTCTCTCAGCCAAGGATAGCATGTCAATTTTGATGTTTTACAGGAGATTAGCTTGAAGCTTTGTCTCTTCAGCCTCAAATTTGCAGAGATTCAATATGCAGCAATTTCAAAAGATCCTATATAATTCAAGGTCACTATTATTCAGCATTTAGTTACGGAAAAAATTGTAGTAAGTGAAGAATTTTAGCTGGCCGCCAGAGTACAGACATCATCAGTTTTATGTCCCAGAAACCCTTTAGGAGCATATTTTTAGCCTGTCTGAGCTTCTGTACCATCCCTGAAAGGCATCCTGTTATGAAGTAGATAGCAGGAAAAAAAGCACGTGCTGCTGACATGCAAGGGCCCAGAGCTGTTATTAAAAGAAGTAAATCCTCCTCAATCTCCCTCAGCCATTTCTTCCTCTCTCCTTTACATAAGGATGTGAACTCAAGACAGTTTATTGCAAAAATACATGTTGTTGAATTGTCAAGGATGAAGGCTGAGGCACAGTAGACTAAGGCTACATCTACAGGAACAAAATTAAATGGTATTAGAGTGAATTCTCTGACCCGGATGACAACCCACACAATCTGACCATGTCTGTACCCTCAAAAGCTGAAACAAGTTGTCATATCCAATCTGCCTGTTGGGAATTTGGCTTGGCCCATGCTCTCTCCCAGGCTATGACTGGGAATTGTTTGGGAGACTATTAATTGTCCCCTGCTGAAAGTATTTCAAGTATCCTGCTAATAGTCTAAGAGGCTATTAAATTTCAGTGCTTGTGCTTGGACCCTGACACAGCTTAATATATTAAAATTGCTGTAATCTGAGTGGCCATTACAGAAATAATTCAAAATCATTCTAGGGAAGAAATTGCAGTCAGTCTAATCACAAATGCCACATGGACAACTGCATCATTCTTGCCTCTAAATCAGGCTTTCCAGCTGGACTTTATCTCCCATACTGTCCTGTAGCAATGGAGTGAGAAGGGGAGGCTGTGATGACCCATGTGAAGTGCCATCCAGCATGGCAAGCACAAAGCCTTGACACAGATGCATGAGGTACCCAAAATACACGACACAGCTAAAATAAAGCTCATTAATTACTGCTATACATTCCTTTAATCAATAAAACCACTGTTATTCTGTAGAGATATTCTGTCTGCAAAAAGCTTAATTTGCCATTAAAAATATTTTGACAGAAGATTTCCTGTTTGTTTCAATGTGTCAGAGTAACTGACTGCCACGGGGCAGAATAACATTGCCTAAAGCCTTTCTCCCTGTGGCATCCATTCTACATGCAAGGCAGATGAACATTTGCTTTTCACTCACATTTTCTGCCACATTTCCTTCAAAGCTTTATTTTCCTGACAGCTTTAATTGGTTATATTTTAATCCTTATCTGCCACTATGCAAGAAATTTTGCTAGTTCACCTGGTAGTAAGAAGAATGATTACACAAGACATAAATTGGGCTAGTTTCAAATGAGGTACCTATCAAAATATTCTTCCTGCCTCACAATATAAACACCGGCTTTATATTGCTCTCATTCCACTAAAGCAGTTAGACCCATGTCTCCAGCCAACCTTAAGTGCTTGTATAGAATGGAGCCAGGCCCAGCTTTGCTGAATAGAGATAAGCTTCAGTGACACCAAAAGGACTGTGGTTAGTGAGTCACAGAGGAATCTCTTTTTAATAAAGTGATTTTTAAAAAAAAGGTAATAGAACAATGTGAGTTCAGCATGTGCTCTATTGTTTTGGCCAATTGAGGCTCTAGGGTACTGTTCAGCTGTTCCTGTTCCCAGTAAAATGTCCTGGTCAACATACACTGAATCAGTGGAGCTATGAACATGAGAAATATCTCTCTTTTCTTGAAGCAAACTGAATGAGACAGGAAATAGAAAAAGAAGTACACACTCTGCCCTACTGAAGACAGGAAGAACCTTGGTCCTGATTTCAATAGGTCTATAGAAAAAGTCTCAGATATTTAATCAGAAAACCAAAAGCTGAATGGTCATGAGTGATAAAATGTCTGGAAATAGAAGAGAAAGAAAATAGGTGGAGGAAATTCCCATCGGGATTAAAGAATTAATCTAATCTGACAACAATTTGGACAGACTTCCTAAAAGAAGAGTTGGATGATGGAATACAGTTAAGTCAGAATGGGGTCCAGTGGTTCATAAGGCTTTAACAAGACCAGAGCAAACAACACTGAAGGATGAATGACTGTTTCTGAAATCTTCAACTTTTGCCCCGAGCAAAGATGCTTAGTACCTTGTACTGTTTATTTTCTAAAATACACTTGGAGGAAGAACAAATAAGCAATACAACAAAGATAAGTTTCTGTTTAACTTAATATCAAAGAACAGTTTAACTTAATATCAAAGAACAATTTATCTGTTATATCATCTCAATTCTGAAACTCCTTGGACTAAAATGTACAGTAGTGAATCTCTGGATTTTGACAGACCTTTCCTTTGAAAACCAATGATTTGAAATGGCTGGAGCACAATTGCCTGGCTCCACTCTGCCTGCCTCTAAATAAACCAACCTGCAAGTTTAGGAAGAGGACAAGACAAACTCTGGTCCCATACTGCAGGTGGGATCGAGACAGATGAGGCAATCATGACAGGTGGGTAATTGAGCACATGCTGTCCCCAAGGCAGTGGAGGGGACCATGGCCTCAGCAGTGGAGTCATGAAGGAGTCAGGAAGATGGTGCCACACTCAGAGGTGTGATAGCACTGAAGGTCCCATATCCCTAAGTCACCTGATAAAGTATGATTTTTTTCACCTGGAGTTCCTGGCCCTTTCCAGGTTTGGGGATTTTGCAGTTTTGGGAAACAGCAGGGGGAACATCAAGGCCAGAGGACGAGGAGACGCTCCATGTCAGAGAAGATAATCCCAAAAGGGCTACGACTCATGGAAGACCCATGCCAGAGCTGAGGCAAAGAGTGAGAAAGAAGGAGCAGCAGAGAGAAACTGCTCTGTTGTGACCATACGCCCGCATGACAGTTGTTGCCAGAGTGAAAGGACTGAGTGTTAACTCTGGTGACAAAAAGCAAGGAGGAGCCAGGGTTGAAGGAGTGAAGTTGAGCCTGGGAGCTGGGGAGGAAGTAAGTTTATTTTGCCTGTATTAGTAACTAGTGACTTCCCTGTCTTTATTTCAAGCCACAAGTTTTCTCTATCTCTCATCCTTACTCTTCCCTTCGATATCACTGGGGGTAGGTGCAAGTGGCTGTGCGGGAGCTTGGCTGCAAGCCAAGGCCAACCCACTACAGAGGCATTATCCGTCAAGATGACAAAATTCAATTTTGTCTACACTCTGTAGAAGCCTAAGATTGGTTCAATATAATGTTCAATTACTGTATCTCCCATGTGGTACTGAGGTATTTGGTGATTCAGGTCTTTTTTATAGAGGAAGTGCTTTTAAATTAATATATTTCAGAAGGAGAAATTGAAAACTGTTCTTATTTTGATGTTTTTGTGGTGAGAAAGAGATGAATATCATGCTTCAGCACGATTGCACTGGGAGCATTGGTGTTATTCAAGATCTGACCACAATATCACTCAGTTTAGAATCTGACCAAGGTATTCTGTGCTAACAAAGACACATAATATCAAAATAGTACATTCATGTAAAACACAGGAGAAAACCTATTTCTCCATCAAGGAAGTTAAAGAAAGCAAACCTAAGGGGTGAATATCTCTCCACATCAGCCCTGTATTTGGACTTGATGATCTTAAAGGTCTCTTCCAACCAAAATGAGTCTGTGATACTATAATACCTCTTAGGTACTAGAATATATTCAGAATAATGTGAGTACCATTCCAAATTCAACTACTGTATGTGATAAATGCCAAGATTCTAATGATGTATTCTGGTAGAAAATCTAATATTGGCTTATTTATAATTAAAGTTTGTCAGTAAGGAAAGTGTGAAAATTACAAGATTCTGAGCAAGTAGTTGAAACATTGAGTTATTTTTATTGCCAAGTAAAATGGCAATATTAGATTATCTCCCATCATTACTGTTACATAGATATTTTACATTTAAATCTTACGCAGTATCTGAGCCCAATAAAACATAGACATGAAATTGTCTGTCTTGAAGAACTTGTTCTCTAAATGGGTCAAATATCTAGGATTAGATGGAAAACAGCATTGAAATGACCTGTTCTTCATCACACAGTATGTCAGTAATGGAAACAGTAATAAAATTTAGATCTCTTAAGTCCATACCGATCACCCAGTCTCAAGAACAAGTTGCACTTCCTTCTTACATACTGTTAACCTGGTGAGTTTTTATCTGATAGACACACAATTGCCTCCAGCCTTTATCAGTTCCTTCTTTGTTCTAAAAGTAGGAGCAGATCTGATGACTTGTACTATTGGATTTTTTGATGTGGGCACCTTTTCCCACTAAACTTCACTGTGTCTACCAGAACATTTTACATAGGCCACTAAACATCTCTCAGATGGAAATGGTTCAGTCTTTACTGATTAGGTCATATTTGAGCCAGTGACCTAGAGTGGAAGAGTAATGACAGCTTAAATTGGTTTCTACCAAACAGCAGACAGTCATATGCTGAAATAGAGTTGAAAGATGCAATTTAGCATACTTCAGTTTTATAACAAGAAATTGTCTGTTGCAGTTTTAATTCCCGTCAAAGTAAAACCTTTGACATTTCACTACTTAACAAAGCACTAACAAACCAAATATAGTTATAAGGAACTGGGAATGCAGGCATTCACATACAAAGATCTACAGTGATTTTGTGGAGTTTTTTCAACAGCTGCAGAGTTTTGTCGACATACCAAATGCTTCCTTTCATCTTTTCAAAGTTTGTTGATGTTAAGAACCAGAGACAGAAGAAAAATCTGTGGAAGAATGACAAAAAATGTTGTTGCAGTTGCAGCATTCTTAGTACAATCAAGTCTGCTTTGTGTGTTTTGAAGTATTACCAAATCAGGATTTTATGGGGTTTGTTTTTCTTTGGTTGATTCTTTCACAGACTGAAACATTTCATAAATGGAAGCAACAGCTTTTAATCAAATGATCATAATTATTGTTAATAGTGGCTTTATAGATGGTATCTGTTATAAGTTGAAGTAGAAGGTGATGTGGTTACATTAATAAACTGCTTAGAAAATATTACAGTACCTTCCATAGTTCAGAAGAATTCCCGGGCCTTGTGTATGATATTCTCTCAATCAAAAAGGCAATAGATCTGTAAAGAAAAAACTACTTTTCTGCCCTTCACTTATAGCATGCATTCAAATCCAATTTGCATTCAATGTAGCACATGAATTTTCCCTTATATTCACTTCCAAATGTATTGAGAGAAAGTAAATTTGGTTCGGTTTTATGCAGACCTGAATATAAAGCACAGCTGTACTTGACACCTCATTGTTCTTCTACTGAAAATATTCTTGTGGTACTTGTTCAAAAGACTTTTTATGCCAGCTGCATTTTTCACACTTTTACAAAAAAAAAAAAAAAAAAAAAAAAAAAAAAAAAAAAAAAAAAAAAAAAGACAGAGAACAGCAGAAACCACATTTTAGGCCTTTGTAGCACTGTATTCTGTGATTATAAAATGAAGGTCTTATTTCTGTCTCTTTTCACATTTTACCATTGGTAACTATTTAAAAAACCAGACCACAAACAGTACTCATCTAGGGATGTTGGCTGTACTGCCTGGTATATTGTTGATATGCATATAGAAATTCCTTCTTTTGTGCCTTGAATGTAATGCATACAGAGTACTGGAGGACATATTTTTCCCCAGGGATCTAAAGCAAAATTTGTAATTAATGTTTGTTACTAAATGACATGTGGATTAGGCCTTCAAGGCCAGTAGTAATTCAGAAGGAAAATTAATGTAGGGATTAAGGCATTAGTTTGGTGACTACTTTCCTGAATGATCATGTGCAAACATTATCATACTTGAAAACAACTTAAAATCTGTTTATTCCCACGATACAGACTAGACAGAGTCCTAATTTATAACCTATACAAAGGTTATATAAAACATCCACATATAGACAGAACCAAGAAAGAATTGAAGGATATGTTGGCATTGTGTTGATTTAGCTGCTGTTTTTTCTTGTTTCCCCCTTGTAAAAACAGCACACATTTTGCTTTACAGCCTGTCAAGCTGTTCCACCCTACAACATATTGACTGCTCTCCTCATTTGAGTATCATCTATGAAGTCACTGACAGATGTTAGATTGACCAGCTGAAGTTTCCCAAGATTATCTTTATATAGGTATGATGGTCATGAACAGCCTCCTCTAATCATCAGTCTTCCTGTGATAACAGAGAGGAACCTTGTAATGACATCAAGCCAACTCCCTCAGCACTCTTGGATATATCACTTCTTGATGCATGGTCAGGTATATGTCCAATTTGTTTACATGCTTATTCAGCCTTTCTCTACTGTGGACAGTACATCGTAAGCCCACACTCCCCTGCTAAGCTTAGGGACGTGGAAGGCATAAAGACATAAAGCAATAACCATTGAGTACCATGACTTTTTCCATGCACTTTGTCCTATTGAGCAGTGTGTCCATATTTTCTTAGGCTTCCTTTTGCTGCTTATGCATTCACAGAAGCCCTCAACCATCTGTAAATCATGATGTCTCCCTGTACTAATTGTTGATCCTGCCACCTGCTTACAGCAGGGCTGGCTGCACCAAGATGCCTTCGTGGGACCTACTCATTCTGCTCAATTAGTGGTGGATAGGGTTTGCCAAGTCCTTACACAAGTTATAGAAGGTTCAACAATATGCAAAGATGTGAACAGATGGTGTACACCGACTTTGGTCCTGTCCATGAGTGTATGATATGTCATAGTCAACCAAATACACACTTGAGCTCTCCATGCAAAAATTAAGCATCGAAATGAAGTTGCCATAGGCAGGTCACTGACTAGTTAAACTGTGTGATTCAGGGAGAAGATGACAGAAGACTGGTGTTCACAGTGCAGAGAGACACCCTAACAACAAGATTTTGTCCTCTGAGAAAAAAGTGCATCAACCTGCCCGTTACAGATGATAGTGCACTCTGGGGAACAAGTGTCACATATTTAGCTTGTGAATACTATCATTATGTCCATACAACATCTCCTGTAATCACCAAAGTCTTGGTAGATCAGGAATTTATATCCGTTATAAATGCAACAGTTGTAAACACTGGTGTTGGACATGATACAACACACGGTATCCTGCGTTCTCTTCCCCTAGATTTTCTTAAAAGAAAAAAAAAAAGGCAACCCCCCCCCTAAAAAAACTCACTTTCTCTTCTGCTGTCTAAGAAGGTGTGAATCTTACTCACCTTAGTTTTCAACACTGAATCTTCCCAGGCAACTAACATTCCTCTTCAGCACAGGCCTGGAAGTGCCTTTGTCTTGGCAAACCTCTGCATCTTGATGCTTCTATTGTCAAATGGTATCAAACCCAAAATGCATTCTAGAAATTAGGCAATACTCTACCATCTTTAAGTGTTTCACAGGAATGCTTTGAATGCAACATGCCAATGTTGGTCACACAGAAAACAGCTCTCAGTCATCAAAGTCATGCTTTCTTAAGACAGCTCCTCCTTCCGATGCAACAATATCACTACATTGACACAAAGTGATGTGTGATAAAAGCAAAACTGAGTGGCAGAAAGAATGGCAGTTAACATGTTAGGGACACCTCATGCAGCAATACTGAAAGAGGTTATCACACCGGGAGGATTGAAAGAGTCTCAAGAGTCTGCACTGGTAAGAACAGAGGACCAACATTATTAGTTTTGGACACACAAATACAACTGAAACATCTTAGATAAAACGAGTATCTTCAATAAAAATACAGATGTTTAATAAAAGCCTTCTCCTCTTCTTCCTGTCATACTTCCACTGCCATCACTGGAAAATCTTATTTTTTCCTCTGTAGTTCTCTGAATGGTAGCTAATCAGAGAATATCCTTAAAACTGAGCATTCAGTTTGACAGTCTTACTTATGAATATGTTTCTCAGATGCTGAAACCCTACTGAGACTTCTATTTCAGTATGAGTCATATTTCATCACAGTATGTTAATTTAGTTATTCGTTTCCATTGAGGGATTGTCTTATAGAACACGTCAATGGGACCCTTATTGTTTCCAAAAGTATACTATGTCATCTTAAGGAAGTTTAGATCCAGTGCCTGCAGCTGCCTTCTGTTTAAGACTTGTTTCATTTAAGTTTATAACATTCTGAGAGACTTAATTCCCATTCATAGCTGCTTGGATCTAGGTCTTTAGTTTTATTATTGATGTGATGCAGCACAAGTTATCCCTCTAAAAGCTATCCTCAGCTGAATGGTTAAGCAAAACATCAATCTGGCCCCAGGGCTCAAAGCTAATCTTTCACCTCATTACATTTTAAAGATTGCAAACAGTCAGAAGGCCTGGAATTTATGTAACTTGGGTTATATACAGTAAAAGCATGTAAAAGTTATAGAACTTAATGTTCATATCAGATGTTGAAAAATAATAGGTATATCAGACACAGGAACATATGAAAAATGTCTCAGAGGAGTACTTAAGGTTATTCTTTGACTAAGCACATACAAAAAGCAAGGTATTTTCATATATAATTAATTATCTCACCATTTCAAAAGGAAATGTGTATTTTTCCAACTTTTATAGTAGCATTCTCATAAGTACTTTAATAATACTCTCAAATCTTTGCAAGTTTAAATTGAGTTTATGAACAGACTAATTAATTTTACTGTCCTCATTATGGGAATTTCAAAGTTCCTATTTACCTGGGCTGTTAATAACTTGGATGTAGAAGAATATTACAACACAAAGATTTTGTCATACAAATACCTAAGGAAGTGCACAGGAAGGTTTCTAAGTGTAAAGGCAAAAATTATGGCAATTCAAAAATAAGATCAAGAATCACATTCCCATGCCTTTGTTTTTACATTTTAGGACACATTGTAAGACATGCATTCCATGAATAGAATAGCCATCAAAATAATCCAAACTTTCTGCATTTAATTGAGAATAAATATATGTTCTTTAAGGTATAAGATAAATGACTAAAATCCTGTGTGGTCCTCCAAGCCGTGTTATTACTGAAACCAAGTGAGAAGTTGTTAGGTATTCTTTCTGACCTTAAACTGTATAAATCCCAGGCTAATACCCCCCATGCTTAAAATAGTATAGAATTTTTAAAAACACTTGTTCTTCTTCATGTTTAAATTATCTCCTGTCAGCCTGTGACCTTTTCCCCACCAAAACAGTCTACCTAATGCACCAAATGCTGCCAGTCAGTAGAATACACAAGGTAGCACTTTCAAAAGATCCACAAGAGCTGGCATACACCTCAGAGACAGTACAGCACTGTCATCTCTCCTGTGCTAGGCATGCACCCAGCCTGGGGTAGCTCATATCCCAGCAAACAGGCTATCACACTCATAGCTGCACTACTCCATGCCACCTGAGTCTCAAGCACACAGAGAAAAGCCACAAAAGACTGGGAAAAAGAGTATGAAGATAGTGCATGAGGTGGATGAAGAAATCATGCTTTGTCTACTCAAGTAAGCATAATTCCTCATGGGTTTTTTTTTCATTTCTCAATGACACTAATACAGTCATTTATTCCACTGAACTTTGGGCTCTTAGTAAGAGCTAAATTAATACTCTCATCCTTCCAGGATCTCTACCTCCTCAATGCAAAATAAAAGGCTTCTACCGAGCACAATTCAATCCAGCTATAGTCCAAATCTGTTCACAAGAACTTGCCACTATACAAAGATCTATTATCACAGAGCCCCTTCTGCTGGAATAGGAAATTTTCTGCTTCAGCAAGACCACTCATAACTATAACCAGTGAAGGATTCAGTAACTAGTGTCATGTTTCTCAAGGCTTCCAGTATTTTTCTGGCTGTTTACCATTCTGTTCACCTACTCACAAGCAGAAAGCACATAATTCAAAAAAGTTTCATTTAAAATATGATTCTGAAGGAATCCTTTATTCCCCAGATGCCCATGGACAAAATGCATCTATGTTTTTTAAAGTATATCAACAGATTTGCCCACTGAAGTCAGCCTCATGGAAAACAGTTCTCCAACCTTCTACGTAACATTAAAATCAGTTTCAGAGGAATTAGAATCTGTTCTTTAATCATTTAAATCCTTTTGGATACCTGGGGAGGAGAAGAGTTTTGGAATCGGACTCTATTCCCATTGAAGTTAAAAAGAGATTTGCCATTAATTTCCAGAGGAAGAGGATGAGGCCCCAAACTTTAGAGAAAATGATGCTGTAGTGCTTAATGCATCGTGCAGACCTCCTCAGTTGAAAATGCCTTTGTGGTTCCAAGTTTCCATCTACCTTTCCTGTATAAACATGGACATTTAATTCTTTATTTCAAATTGTTTCCAACTAACATTTGCAACAGAGTCATATTTCCTTTTTGTCTTCTGTTAAAAAAAAGATATACTTAGCATGTTCCATGATGCTAGGAAATGCCAAGGAATCATTCCAGCAAGTAAAATTTCATACATCTAGCTGGCTAGGAAGAATAAATAATGACCTTTTCCACATGCCAGCAAATATAAAATGTTCATATTTCCACAGGCACAAGCTTAATGGCCATCTGAGATGTCTGATTCATTTATGATTTAAGCACTGTTTATAGGAGTTGACCAAAGAATTTCCTTGATATCACCAAGGAATGCAAAACACATGAGTAAATTATACAATGCAAATATCCACATGTAATTCACCAGAAGTTAAATAAAGCACATGTACACTAAAAAGTGAACTTTTGCATGCATACACACTTCTGTGCAATCATGCAGTCCCAGTTTCCATCACTTCAAATCAATTCTACAATTACCCAGTTACCATATTACAATAATCCACTGGAAGCCTGAATCTAGCTTAAGACTTGTCTTTTCTTGATATTACTCTTGATACTACCCTTTTCACTACTCTCTGTCTCTCTGTGTGTTGTGCCTATGCTTACTATATGACTGCTACTTTGTGCAGACCTCATCCCATGCTGTAACTGCTGTTCATATGAGAAACACTATTCCCTTGTCCAAAATAGGCATCTAGAGTCTTTGTTGCTTGTCTGGTAGATGCTGCTGCAGACAGTATGGAGCTCCACTGGACATGTGCCATATTTGTCAAACTTCAGCAGATGACACTAAATACTCCATCTACGCATGGACAAGAAATCTTTGTTTCTATGCTAAACAGGACATTTAAACTCCTTTAATGTACCCATAGGACTTTGCTCCAGTCAACACAGGTATTCTCAAAGAAAGCTTAATCCCATCTGGTTTAGACAGTTATGAACAGGTGCAATGAATTAATCTCTGCAAGTGCCCATCTCTCTCCAATGCCTATAGTTATGTTTAAATTAATAAAGTCAATAAAGCTAGTGCACATGGTCAACCTCTGGCATGCAGTTGTCCTTATTGCTTAAGTGTTAGCATAGACCCTGCTGTACTTTTGACCTGGGTCAGCTAGCACTCTCCAAAACAAAGTCTGTATTCCAGGAGCTAGCCAGGGACTCTTCCCAGTACTGACAAAAGAATGGGCCAGTCTCATTTTATTTACTGGAATAGATGTATCTTATATAACTAGCTTAGATGATATAACTACAGCATGGCTCTAGACTAGGTGAGATGATTTCCATCCAGAATGACTGAAATGTTCATAGCTGGCCAGGGACTTCAGATACTCTACTAAAGACAAGAACTTTGGTCCTGTAGTTCCAGATAGAGTCAAGGGTTACTACTTCAAACTCTGACCCTAAAATGGCTGTGAAAGCATTTTTCTGTCTCACATAAAATTGGTCTAATTGCACTAACTTCTTTATTTACAAGACATAAGAGGAAACACTTCAAATACCCCAAATGAAACAGACTGGATTGGAAGAGAACCTTTAAGATCATCATCTAGTCTAGCCATGGGCAGGGACATCTTTCACTAGATCAGGTTGCTCCAAGCTCCACCCAGCCTGATCTTGAATGTCTCCAGGGATGAGGCATCCAGAGCCTCTCTGGGCAACCCTTTCCAGTGTCTCACCACTCAAAGTAAATAATTTCTTCTGTATATCAAACCTAAATCTATCCTCTTTCAGTTTGAAACCATTACCCCTCATCCTATCACTACACTTCCTGACAAAGAGTCCTTCCCCATCTTTCTGATAGGCACCCTTTGAGTATTGAAAGGCTGCAATAAGGTCTCCTTCAGAATGAACAACACCAACTCTCTCAGTCTTTCCTCATAGGAGAGGTATTTCAACCCTCTGACCGGTTTTGTTGCCCTCCTCTGGACCCACTCTAAGAGGTACATGTCATTCTTGTGAAATGTTTGTCTATTCATTCTTTCAAGATTGTTCAGTATTGATATCAATTTCACCCTAAACCAGATATGCCATGATACATATCAGACATAACACCATGATGCATAAACAGTCATGCCATGATTAACACATTTTCTTGAGTACTTCAGCTGGCTGCTGAACTAAAGGAAAATGTTCATATTTGTTCTCATATTAAAGATTGCCATGCAATATGATAGACAGAATGTAAAAACAACATGAACAATGTGTTTTCCTTTACAGCCTCTCACACTATCCATAAATACATTATTTTCTTCACAGTGACTTCTCAAAGACTAGGGAATCTGAATGTAATTCTTTTGACTTAAATTTTGCAGGGTTGCATTCTCCCACATTACTGCTTTGCCATAAGGGGACTGCATAAAGAGCACCCCAGAACACAGACTTCAGAAGGAAGTATTTTTAAAAGTAATAAGATGCCTGCTTATTATGGCCTATTATGTGGAACGTAGTCAAAAGGTACAAACAATATGAACATCTAGCCTCAGTTAAGTGGAGAGCGGGACTTGTTTCATGGTCAAATACTTAGACTCCCTGGAACAATTTGTCTGATTCCTGGAAGAGCTGACTTGGACGTTGAGATTTCCAAGGTTCCACTGGATGCTGTGGAACTCACTGTAGGAGCGGCCACAGTCTGCTAGCCAAAAAATTAAAAACCTGAGGTCCTCTTACTTGTTGTAAACTTTACACACTGTGGCAGGTTTCACATGACTCAAATGAGTCATGACCTATGGCCAAAGCAGTACTTGTAGTCAGTGGTACAAAGTATGTAATTGTGGTTATTTGTCTACTTCTCTCATCCCAGCTGTAGCTGTAGGTAAAAACTCTCAATGATTAGTTATAAAATATGCTTTAAGATCGCCTGGGATAAAAAAAAAGTTCTAAACTCATGCAACATTCACAGGCACTGGTATAAAGTGTCCCATAAACTTCACATGGGTTTTAGGCCAGGCCCTGCAGGAACATGCTTTACTAAGTAGGCAAGGAAAGTCAGCAGTCAGGAGGAGATTATCATCTTTACATAAGCCTCACGTCTGACTGCTGGGAGTAGGAATTCCAGCTGGGAATGTTCAAGCCACTGTCTGTGTTGAAGTTATGTCATCAATAATGTAGCTCTTGGCTGGAGTATATTTCAAATAATAAAAGTTTCTGTAGTTTGTAAAACTAGGTTTTAGATATATAGTAGACAGCCTAACATCTCAGTGTTGCTCTCCAAACATCATCTTTCACTCTAAAACAGTGTTAAGGGCCAAATTCTCTGTGTGGCTTCAACCCAGATTCTAACGTTGCAGCTGTAAGTTCTGCACAGGGTGAATAGTCGTCTAAATATACTGGTCTCAAGGAGCATACAGTTTAATTCACACACAACCCAGCAAAGAATGGCAATGGACCAGCGCAGAGAGTGAATGATCATAAATAAGCCAGAACATTTAATTTGTTTGGGTTTTTTTTTTTTTGAAAAAAAAACATCAGGAGGGTTATTGGGGGATTTTATTAGAAGGGCAGTTGGAAGAAAAAAATGCATCAGGTGAAATTAAAAAGAGTAGAATCAGGTTTTATAATGCCTCATAATTCATAGTAAATTTTAAACCAAGCAGAGAAGCAACATGTGATAAGTCTCAGAGTCACTTGTGGGAAAAATAAAGAGCCAAAGGAAGCATAAGAATGTGTTCTTCCTGTCCTATAGAAGCAGCAGCATCCTAAAACTGTCGCTTCCTTGAGGTTATTGTGCTCAGCTACCAGCGCAGCTGTGGTTTATACAAACACTGTTCTAACTTTCTGAAGTTATAAGCAAATGTAGCACACTGTGATTCATAATCTATTGTACATTGACTTTGGAGAGGTGAGATGCACTATATATATGTATCATATAGTCTTATATCATAGTATATATGATATATATGGGATATAGTCTTTCTAATTCAAGCTATGGATGTAAATGAAGCAGTGCTAGGGCATGGGCACAAAAGATGGAATCTATCCATCCACACTTCTTGTTCATTTGCATGACTCTGTCATGTTTTCAACCCATTAGTGGTCTTCAGACATGGTTTGGGCACTGTCATACACCGTACACTTCCAGTAGCTGAGGTGCTAGTTCAGTGGGAAAAGGAAAAAGAGTGACTTTAATGACATGGACATGGCAGCTTTGTGCTACGCGGAACTGAGAGATGGACAAGCCAAGCCCTCAGTCTGCTCTGTTTATAAGCTTGCATCTTGTCTTAGATGCCTGAAGAAGCACAAAGGTTCTCATTCTCTCTAGAGGTTTCTAAAACATCCATCTGTCTGCATGTGGGGAGTTTGCTGTATTCTGTTTGCAATTCAGTATTTCACTGGGCACCTATTTAGATAAAGCAGTGAGGTCCACACCTTGATTTGCTAGAGCTTAGGAGCAGCATAAGGTGTCTGCAATTCCTTCCACGTCTCTACAAGCACATAATGTTTCCATCAGAAAGCAATGTAAGGAGATCTGATAGCATCAGTGTGTTCTTAATAGCAGTGATATTAATTAATGACTTATTAAGTATTCCCAACATAGAAGAACATGAAAAAAAAAACCAACCCAAAACACTTTCTTTGAGTTAATTATTCTAGTAAAGCTGAAGATTTTAACTCAGAGTAAATTTCTTGAACAAACTGTATCATGCAGAATAATATTTTAATTGAATAATTAATTCAGGGCAGAGAAAAACAGCACTGCTTACATTTAGAGAGTCAGGATGTTATCTTTTATTAAACCTTCAGAGTCAAACTCACTTCTAACATATTCTGTACTCAGCTTTTGACTTTTCGAAAGATTGTCAGAAGAAAGTCTGGTTTTAATACAGGAGGCACGAATGCAAACAATGGCTCTTTTTTCAAAATCATCTTTATGTTCTACCACCCACCATAAACTTCTCTTGGTATCAAACACACCTCCAATCTTGTCCCAGCTTTAATCCCACTTGTAACCATGAACATCACTTTTGGCAGTTTTACAACCCCCATTTATTAGCAGCAAAAACGGAAATAATTTAGTTTAGGACACTTCTCCTAGCAGCAGCAGTCTTCTTGGTGAGACCAATAGGTTGGGAAGTGTTACTCCCTATATGCAAACCATGTGGCACACACCTATACAGGAGGCTTTCACTGGTTTTACTGGAATCTGAGCACCCTGAAGGAAATATCCAGATGATATTGTTCAGTGGCTTCTTTGTTATTCAGACAAATTTTCATTAAAGAATGTTGCCAATCCCTGTTTGTAAGGCGGGAAATGAGATACTTCAAATCTTGCAGTAAAATATCTCCACAGAGCCATTCTGTTGATCCAGCTTGAATTCAGCCATGGAAGTCATTCAGACCTTGTGAAACACAACACTAGAGACAAGCAAAAGTCTTATGCCACTTGTTTGGCATAAGGCAGCTATGGGATCTTGGGCAGAGACAGTGCTGAAGATCTCTGTTAGCTAGTGGATGCTTCATAACTCTTTGTTCCGCCCCTTAAGACTTGAAGTGATGCCCCTGTATCTGCTGGAAAACGTCAGGATTTATCAGAGAGATGACAGTGGCAGCCCTGGCAGGCAGACTTGCAGTATCCAGCATGTATATATTTCTTTGAAAAAAGGAAGTAGTACAGGAAATCTTATGATGCTGTTTAATTAATAAAGTTTAGGCACTGATGAGTGCAAAACAAATCAAACACAGAGGAAATGAAGTCTATGTGACAGCTATTTGTAACACTACTTAATACAGCACTACATGCTTCAGTGATAAAGACAGATCGATTCTAACTCACAAATCCAAAGAAGTCTTGGGCATCCATTCTGTTTCTGGTGTACTAGAATGTCAACATTTCCCAGCCTCCCAGGCTGACCTTGAGGCAGCCCTGTGATAGGAAGGGGCAGGCACAAAGTAATTCAAGCTGCTCTTTCCTGTGCACACAGAAAAAGCCCTTGATTCACTTCAGTAGCATCATTCAATCCTGAGACCACAATTAAGAATGAACACTTTCCATATTCAGACACAAAATAGAAGGTAGTTGTAAGTGGGACAGTAACCAGAAATCTTTAACTTATTCCACATCTGGGATATATTAAAAGAGAATGTGCAGAGATATATTTTTATTTCCTCCTTAGGAAAAATACCCCCTCACACATTAAAATTTTATTAATTGTGTGCAGAATGGTTAAAATCATGTCAATTAAAGTAATACTAGCTTTGGTGTTCAAGCAGTTGTAACAAGGTTCCAAAGTTAACAGCCCATTGTAAAAAAAGAGAGAAGTTCTCACCATTCTGGGTCCTCTCATTTGAATCTAACTACAGAGAAGTTGAGACTATCAAGTAAGTCTGAGCTATGAAAAATATCTTTACAGTAACAATTCAGGAGAACCCACCAAAACTCCAGCTCTGCCTCACAGTCCTCTGGTGTGAGACACAAACCCTCTTATGGCCCAGCTTCTCAGGCTCTCTCACAGGGGACAGCAAGAAAGAACCTTGTCAGATATTATTGATTATTAATTTATCATCATATTTTATTGTAGCACTGCTGCTCCATGACAGATAAGCTCTGTCAGGCAATTTATAGGTTTTTTGAACTTTCAGGCTAAAGTGATAGTGGCTATTAAATAGTGAACTGTTATAAAAGAAGCTGAGGCCCCATAAAAAAGAATAAAATGGAATGAAAGGTGCCTTCACAGATCATCTCATCTCCCACAGACTTATACTAGTCCACTGATTTCTGATTAATAGCTCTTTATGGGGTGGGGTAAACTTCTAGGAGGAAAGTAAAACCTGTATTAAGTGGCACAGCTTGCCAAAACCAGCAGACATAATCTCCTTCTAGGGAGAGGTAAACAAGCATTTGGTGATGAATAAGTGTGGTCATTAAGCATGGACCTTAACTACCTTTATACTGACAATCTACAGTTATGTGAGGTGAAATCTGAGAGATCTTGAGATTTCCATTAAAAACTATCAGACGTCCAAGAAAATTTCTGGGCCAGATTAAAAAAAAAATCTTTTTTTTTTTCTTTTTCCTTTAAACATGCATGCCTGGAGGAGAAAAAAAAAAAAAAACTGAAGGTACATTTCATGTCACTTCGATACTTAACACTATTTAAGGATATTCAGTACATTGCATTCCATCAGCTGTGTGGGTGCAAAGGAGATACTGGCAGAATGATTTTTGGGGAGAAAAAGATGCGGTACTTTATTTCATTTTTAACTGAAAGAATCAAAAGGATTTTGGTTGAATTTTATTTGTTTTGTTTTGTTTTGCTTTTTTAAATGTTAAAATAAAACAACTGGATATTTCCAATATTTCTCCTTTTTTTTTTTTTTAAGAAAAAAAAATGACAGACACCATTTTTACCTAGCTTAAATGCATTAATAGTTTCAGTCCAGAAGCACTTGCATTTTTGAAAAATCTACCATTTGTCCACAAATTTGTCTTCTTGCAATCAAATATATCAGTTCAAAAGTATAGTGTCCAGCTGTCTTAGTATATTCACTTCTTAAAGACAGTGTATGTGAAGTTAAGTTTATAGAATTATAGTCTAAGATGGGGAGGCAGAATCAGAGTCCCACCAAAAATCAGGCATCTGAAGCATTCACAAGACTGACCCATTACGAGAATTCTACAGCAGACATGTAATCTAGTTCTATTTTATACAACCCACTGGTAAATTTAGCAGAATTTCCAAAGAAATATTGGTCAAATACATACACATTCAAGAAGCAGTGTGTGGGAAACATGGAAGATGATTGCATTCACTGGCTGGCTCTTGTGGCCATGTTTTAGCCCTCTTTACAACCAAACATTTCCATGAAATGTGGGGGTGTCATTGAGGATGATTGCACTCCCCCAAACCTCTTCAACCCATTTCTTCCCCTCTCTCACTCTCCAGACACACCTGACAACTTCTTTCAGTTGCTTATGCAAGTGAAAAAGCAGTCTCATTTTTCACTTTCAACAAACATCTTCACCATGAGCATCTGTATGTATTTTGAAGCAATTTCTCTTCCGTTAGTTTGTTCTGTTAGTTTGTTCAGTCCTTCTTTACATCTATGCATATTATAAACATCCAGAACTTTCTCCAATACCTGCTGCATAATGAACCATCTCTTTTTGTTCCTTCTGAACCTCTCTTTGTGTGGCTTCATTTGATGACCATGTTTTTGCACAGGGCAGCAGAGGCAGATGAAATTCCACCCTGTGTGACTTCCCTAAGCTTGTACTACACATTAACAGCGTGTCTGAAGATTAGGTGCTTTCATTCTGTAAAGTACTTTTCTGATTCTGCAGAAAGGTCTGTCTTACTTTTTTTCTGACTCATTTCTGAAGCTAGAGGAATTTTCTTCCCTATTTTCCATTCTGAAACATTCACCCAAAGATGATCTCTCATCAATTGAAGACCATCAAGCCCTCTTGCTTGCACATGTTACTGTGGGGGAACAAATTGCTCATAACACTGTTGCCAGAACTTCAAGCATGAATTCCACATCTTGTTAAAGTAGTATTTGCAAAAATATTCAGAGTGGGTCTTGCTTTGTAGGTCTTGTTTTGCATCTGCTTTTGTGCTTTTTCTCCAGTCACTCAGGGGTAGGATCTGTCCTGATCAGCATCAACACAAAGCCCACCAGTGCTCTTGCTCTTCATCTAGTATTTAATGCAGTGAGGGCCAGCAAAGATACTGCCTTCCCAGAGAAGTTTCTATCCAAACATCTTAAATTTCATTCCTGCTGTTCACATCTCTATGTGTTCGCGTTTAAATGAAGCTTCTCTTCATCTTTGATTCTGTCCTAGATCTGTGTTGCTCACATCATTGTGCCATATGTGTAGTATGGATGTGTTGTTCCTAGTGTAGCTGTTAAACCCCATATGCTTCAGTCTGTGGAAAAGAAAATATTATATACGCAATCAACAGGCTATTTCTCATGTAAGTTTTTCTTCAATGCATTAAATTGGATTTTCCAGTGAGATCTAATATTCATTTTTCTTGACTTATTGAAGTAAATCCTGCAATGATGTTTAAAATTTATTTATTTATTCATTCCCTAAAAGTCAGGGGCAGTATGTGCCACTATGATATGAAAATGACACATAAATAGCAACCAGGACACAAGAGGAAATGAGGATAACATGGTCTCTACAGGCAGCTTATGTCATCTGGTATTTTAAACTGTCATCCATGCATGCCCTCCTTCTGAAGGTTGTTCTGCTGTTTATATTGTGGAATTTAGCACAACCAAGTAGCAGAGGATGTAACTTAATTCTGCAGTTCTTTACCTCTGGTATAATGTTTAAGGGTAACTCCCTATTGTTCCAGAATAAAGCACTACGTAATGCAGAGATAACGCTTCCTATAGAATGAATATAAGCAAAGAGGTGACATTACAGTAGGGAACTGGTTACTGTGCTCTCTTCAAGGCACTTAACCATGAATTATCATTTTAAAAAGCGATACCCTTAAGTAACAGAAGTTCAGGACCCTTAGTTATCTTTCAGGATGAGACCTTAACTGCAGACAGATTCTACAATGAGGTAGTAATTCTAGTGTGTCTAGGATAACTAGTATTCCCTGTATGCCTTGGGAGTACCCAGGCTAATATGCATTATTTAAATAATATGCAAAAGAACATTTGAAGATTTGAACTGTGACATTCATGTTCACAGTAAAACCACACGGTGTTTACTTTGCAAGCCTGTTCTTGAATTGCAGATTGTAGAAGGTATGATAAAATGTGGTTATTATTTAAATGACCACCACAGTCAGGTGCTTTTCCAAAGTGCTTGCTAGCTATTCAAAGATACCAACATGTATTGTGATCTTCAGAACAACTGAGTTTTTCTCTTCTTCCTTGATGTGGCCCTCCTCGAGTTGTTTTTTTTTCAAGCATTCCTCAAATATCTAAAAACAGTTAAAGTCTTCAAAACCATGCAAACAAAGTCAATAAGAGAGACAATTATCTCAAGTTTGTGTCTCATAAACACTAGAATAACACAGTCTTAATGGAAACCATCATTTCTTTTAGCAGTTTTCTTTTAATCCTTACTAATTCATGGATGATGGAATAAATTTTAGGATCTGTGCTCTGTACAATGCTATTTATCAACCAGTGATGAGACACATATATTCAAGCTCCAAACTGGTCAAATTAACTGTCAGTCTGATCAAGAAAAAGGAGACTGAAATACAGGTCTAGTCAAAGCCTGCAGACTGCTTAGGCGTGTGTGGAAAGCAAAATCGTCAAATCACTCCTGGACATCTTTTTTCCCTGTGTACCCTAATGGTGTTTATGAAAACCAAAAGAAAAGAAGCAGTGAAAAAGTCAAAAATAGATCCTCATTCTACATCTAGTAAATTTAAAAAGCATCAGAGAGCACTTAGCTGCGTACAAGCATGTTCCCTGGCATGATTTTTGGCTCAGGTCAGCCAGGTAGAGTTCTGCAGTTTGGGTGGGCCAGGCATCATTCTTAAAGGATAACTGCAAATGGCACATCTTAATTCATACATTAAGACATTTAAATAGCATGGATGTTGCCAGCAAAAATCTGTTGGCCTTCAGGCTATAAAACAGGTCCTGACATTGTTTAGATTGCATATTTGAATTTGTTTACTTTAATTTACCTCTGACCCACATGGAAAGCCTGGTACACAGGAATAAGAAGAGATAACAATGCAAGACATGATGTGTAAGCTTTGTTTAAATTAAGCCACCGTCACCAGGAGGGGAGGAAAGAGAAAGGAATAAGATAGCAGCACAGTCTTGGGGAGACCATGACTGAAGGGATATCATCAGGAGCACTTGCACAGAAAGAGAGCAAGAGAAATCTTTATTACTTATTCAGCTTCTCATAGCTCAAAAGGCCCATGCATCTCTCACAGTCTGTCTTCAAGCACATCAACCAATATTTATTCCAATCATTCGGCAGGAAAGAAAATAAAAATGGCTATTGAAAATAGGTGAATCATAAGGAAGGTGTTGATTGTCTCCCCTTCCACGAGACCTAGGTTTTCACCAAACAATATGGCAAGAAAAACAATGAAATTCAAAATAGAGTTTAGTTTGGCTCAATCTGATGAATTGATGCTTTGTTGTTGTTGTTGGGGGGGGACGTGGTTTTTACTTTTCTGATCACTGAAAAAATAGTGCAGATATTTTTGACAGTTTTTGCTTTTACTATCAGTGATCCAAAAAATCAACTAATGATGCCGCACATTCTGGGATTCTCTGGTACTTACCAAGCTGAAGAACTAGTGAATCATCACAGCAGAAGCACTACATTGTCAAAGAAGGTCCACTCAGGCTGATCTACTCTGAGAACATAGTTCTGCAGTTAATGAAGGGCCTGATCTCTTTGGATGATGAGGCCAGATGGAGACCACGTGAGCCTGCCTTGGCAGGGACTCTGGCCCGGATTCTGAAATCTGCTTGCATATTAAATAATTCTACAATACCAAAGAAGGAATTTAAAACTTTAGTTTAAAATTTATGTATTTATCTATTGCTTCTACCAAACTCAGAGTTTCCCAGCTAATGTTTTTTTATTCTTGTCCCTCAGATAGAAGACCTCCTTACTCTAACAGAAACAGTGAGGGAATGAGCAAGTGAGAACACACACACATGCACACACACACTCTTTAAAAAGCACATTAACAGAAGACAGCATTTCAAGCTGTATGATAATATAGTGCATTAAAATGCACTCCTAATACATTATTTGTTGTGTGACTGAGTAGAAACAGCATACAAAAATTGATTCTAAGCATGCAATGTAATTCCTATGTATATGAGCTGTGCAAATGGGAATTCAAGTTTGTTATGAGCACTGACTGAGACACAATCTTTGGTTGTTTCGCCTTTTTTTCTAACTCTGAGTCATCAGTCTCACTGCCTGATAATGAATTTGAATGCTAGTCTGTATAATACTTTCTCATTCTCAATCATGTACCCTCCTGTCATCATGTCATTTCTAGGGAAATACTGTTCAAATCACATCTCGCAGTGATGAGGTAAGAGATTGCTTTTTCTGGAGGAGAACACAATTTTTGTCACCTTAATAAATTAAAAATCAATGCTTTTGAGAACTGTCCACATCACAGTTTCATTCAGCTTGGGAGCATTGTGCCATTTGCATGGTGAATTTCATCTTCGTAGCAACTGAGAACATGCCCATCAGGCTCACAGAGGGGGAGTTACATGAGTGTGTGTAGGGACACTGTATTACAGTATGCAGCCATGAAAAACAAATACAATATGAATTACCCATTTGCAGGACCAAGTGTTATCCACATAGTCAATTTTCAGCATTCTCTTCTTAAAAAATTACATTGTCTTGCAGTCTGCCAGCACAGTTCATAACATTTCTGATAGGATGTGGTTCTTACAAAAGGGGAAAAGATGGCAACATCAGTGGGATAAACCTGCTAGGAGCAGAACATGCCCATCAGAGCCAGGGACACAGATTCCCCCCTCCCAGTCAGAGGCACAAACTGTTCCTGTCTCCTAACCACAAGAAGACAATTTCCTCCATCTGCCTTTGACACACAACACTGAACACTAGTATGTGTGTGAACATGGAGCAGTCCCAAGCTGACATATGGAGAAGGTCCTACAAAGGGTATCCTGAAGTTTTCTTCGGAGTTCAGGACCCTCAGATCACTGCCAGTCCAGGATCTGACAGTCTTGTCCATGATCTCCTGAGATCCCATCCAATTCCATACATCAACCTGAGCAGTTAGGCAACAAAAGATTTAGGCTTCAGCCTTCCTCTGTCAGAGGTCAAGCTGCTTTTACCTGCACCTTAGACCATCACTGAACCAGTTAAAGACACCCTTCACTCCTCCTGAAGAAGCTATGCTACATAACACTAAGTTTAGTGATTAGAACACTTAACCAGTTTATGGGAAAGCTTAGCTAGTGATAGGAATTATTTGTGTACTGTACCATGGATGTACACTTTAGGCACAAAGACCAGGAACCCAGGTCTCCTTTTTCCAGTGCTCTCACCACTAGTACAGATGATGAAGGACCTTCTTACCTCTTGTTTTCCTATCCCTATGGTTTTGCATTTTTGGAGTGCAGGCCAGAGACAGGATGCAGTATGGGAATGATTCATTGAGGAAGGGGCAGAGTGGACAGAAAGATTGTTGGAGATTGAATAAGATCAGGGAAAGGCCAGAGGCAAAAGAAAGGATGGGAAAAGAGAAAGAAGTCTCCCAAAGAGAGTGCAGTTGATTAGGAGTTGGAGATAGTTTCAGATCACATGTAGAAAGGCAGACCATCAACTCTGAAGGGTAGAAGGTAGTAATAACAGGAAGGAAGGAAAATTACCACAGGAATTAGGGGCACACAACTTAATAAGCAGAAGCTAAAGAGGAAGTATGAGAACAGAAGGTAATGGGGATGGTAGAGCAGTAGCACACTCTTTTTTCAAGACCTTGCTAATTAATGTCTTACTCCTTTGCTTTTGCTTTCTAACAAATTGTTTAGACACACTGGCAAAAGCGTATGTCTCCATCGCCCTCTAGTGCCAGGTTCACTTTGGAGATGTGAGATAATTGTGAACCCTTTGGCCACACTAGGAAGCAGGTCTGAAGAGCCCAAGCTTCTTGATAACCTGCATGAAGACATCAAAAGAAGGAAACTGAGAGATTTCTTTTCCCCCAATATCAAAAATAAACATCTTAAATTGCATCAAAAAGTCTGAAGATAATTAAGTGCAAAGAGCCATGCACATGACCACTTAACAAAATGTCAACAGGCAATAGTCATTGTTGTTGACCTTGCTTGACTTTGTACTTAGTAATGTTCATGTTTATTTATCATTACTTACACAGACATTGAACAAGATGCATATAATAGGCTGAAATAATAATTGAAAAAAAACAAACCAACCAACAAAATCCCACACTTTTGTGTTTTGTTTATTCATTTATTTATATTGAATGTGCAAGTTTCTTCTCCTTCCGGACTTAAAGGTCAACTGAAGAAACAGGAGCATGGAAACTGGGTAGTGGAGAAAAGAGGTTTATAGACTGTTCAAAACTCTTTTGATCTTCATTTGGCCATGCTAATTTGTTGATTTTTTTTATTTGGATTTAGTTTTACTTGTCCAAACTTGGTGCTAACTGTCAGAGTACTGTGCATTCATGTAAAATGCAGAAATATGTACTTTTGAAACTAATGTTTATGCATTTCAAGTAGCAATGTGGAAACTTTAAGAAAGGTCTACAAAGGGTTTATTTCAACAAGTGCAAATTCCTGGCATTAAACCTATTGCTGAGATTTGATTTAGTCTAATTTAGTCAAACCTCTGCTAAATCACAGCAATTCTCAAAATGCCTTTAAAACTTGTAGTACAACCTGTTCCTTAGCTGCCTCCTCTCACTCAGCTGTCTTACTTTGATTGCTTAACCTGCTCCAGAGTTTTTTTCACTTTTTCCCTGAACCAGCTTAAATTCAGACCCACAAGTCCTTCGACTCTGAAGGAAGTTGCAGAATAATTCGTGCTCCTTGGAAGCAAGAAGTGATTCAAAAATGTGTATCAGCTTGCAGGTTTGACCTACTACATCAAAGGGACTCATCTGGAAACCAAGAAGTCTGTGTGGCCACTCTGCAGGACCAGAGCTGATACCCAGTGGAGGCAGAGATGCAACTCCAGTGCAGATACACTGGTGGAAATGGACCTCTGTTCAACCCCATGAGTCCTGCATTCAAAACAGGAATGAAATTATGTTGGTTGCTCAGGCCTTAAAGGACCTTTCAAACCTCCATGGCTGTCTACACACCTTAGTACTTGTTAATCATCATTTGTGAAAAGAAAAGCATGGGATTGATGCCTGGATGAATAACAGCTCTAGGTCCTTTCTAGAGCCCAGGGCTTTAAGTTCCCACTCATACATTGCAGATCAACTAGATACTATTAATTTCTGACCCCTACCAGCTCCCCTGGGATGCTGACATTCCTAATATTTTTGAAGCCATAAACCAACCTCAAAGCTGTTTTTCTTCTTTTAACATCACAAAATAGAATAGTTGAGGTGGAAAGACAACTATAAAAATAGCTTACTGCTCCTTTTGCATAAGAATTGCCATGTTTTTTAAAAATTTTAGGGAGTCATCCAATCCTCAGTTACACTATGAAAAACAAGAAAAATATTGTCAGAGATCTGTCTCTAAAATCAAAAGATAGACAGGACTTAACAATTAGAGTGGCTGATACATTTTTTGAAAAATGTGCACAGCCTCAGTATGTGTTTTCTAAAACTATGTTTAACACTTTATAGAGCTTGAACTGGCCATGCACACTTTATTAAGTATGTGGAAACAGCTGTTCACAATTATGTTCTTTATTCTTCAAATACCTACTACTGGGCACAAAACTGACTGCCATATGTAATCCAACTCAGTGATCTACATCTCCATATAGACATACTTCACAGTATCCTTAAACTGCTTCTCTTTAGAATAATGTTATTTTTCCTGCATAGTAAAAAATGGGAACTCAGAGCCTAATTCTCCTTTCATTCTCACCAACATGAAGCCAGGCAATGGAGCTGTGCTGATGAAAGCAGATGTAAAAGAGAACGATGGTCAAATCCCTTGAGGTCATTTTTATTTTTGCAAGTTGCATATCTAAAAACTAAAACAAATACCTGCCAAGCCTCTACCAGTAAAAAAGTCAATTTTTCAGAGAGCAGCAGAGCTGCTTTTGTGACAGACACCCTTTCCAAAGGAAGGAGGAATTGTGTGTCACTGCTGTTACACATAAACCATGGGAACAGGCAGTAACAGACTGGTCAGAAAGCTGCTTTCCTTGACTCTAGATACACCTTTTCCCTTGGCATTATTAAAATATGCAGGAATGGAATATTCTGTTACTTCTGCAGAACAAGATACGCAAAGGAAATGGTTTGGCAAGCTTGTTTCCAAGTGTAAAGGGCTTTCTTAGTTCCCAGTAGCCCTGCCAAGAAAATTAAAGCTCTTCAAACAACACTCAAGTTGGTCTTTCCTTAGGATGCATTTGAATATTCCTAAGTCCACCAAGGTACTTCCTTTCTTTAGAATTCTTTGTGTCCAAATGTCAAGTAATTACTTAGGACGAATGTTTTCCAACAGATTCTTAATAAAAACCTCAGGAAAGTAGCTCCTTATGTGTTGGGAGCCTCAGATATTTGAGGGTGTCTGATAGAACAAGATATTTAAACAGGTGTTCAGTTTGAACAAACGCTCAATTCTGTTGGATGCAAAACCAGAGTGAAAGCCTGAATCCACAGTTTGCATAGGACACATGTGCTAATACCCACATAAGTAAGCAAAAGTTCAATCACTTGTCTGCTTGTTAACTGTGTCCAGCCTCAAGACAGCAGTGACATGGAGCACCAGAAAAGCAGGTTTTGTGGCATGCCTTTCTTTCTGGGACGTGCAATAGGCCCTGCATGCAGCTCTCCTTTGGAATTTAATCTCACTGGGACAGGATAAACACAACAAACACTGCCTGAAGGAGAGCTGGTTTCCAAGCAGTATTCACTGTGAGATGTGTTTGATTGGGGGTTTTGTAATGGCATGTGACATATCAAGAGAAAATTGTCAGCCAAAATCATTTGGGATTTCCCATTGCAGTCTAAGCATTTCACTGTAAGAATGAAAGTACTTGAAATAATACTGATCCCAGTCACATAGAAATCTGGATCAAGCAATATGTGCAGTGGCCATTTGGTTATTATAACGTATCACAATCACATGTACTTGAATATGTGATAATAGTTTAATAGGTAACAATTGAATACTAGCCATGTGTCAAGCAGTACAGATACAGCTGCCAGGAGAAAAGTCTGGGCATGGGGATTGAGTCAGTCAGTATTTGCCAAACTCACAGAATTTAGCTACAGTAATGAAATAACTAGATGTTATGTTGTGTTTTCCGTATTAATTTCCCTGATTAAACTTTGTTTTATAATGGCCAGACTAATACCTCTTTGTTTGCTCCAGTGGGCTGAAGTCATGTGAAAACTGGTGTTTCTTTGAAAGCTAAGAGGAAATTGTAGATTAGCTTCAAGGTTCTTGGAAAAGCAACACAAATCTTCATTAGGGCAGTAATGAGCATTAATGCACTGTAACTAAAATGGTCTGTTACCTCTTCTTGTTAGAAACAGGATGATAGATGGAGACCATTTCCTCTTTCTGATTACCATTGCAATTCTAATGACTTCAGTGAACAAATACATGATTGAACTGATCATGGAAAAAAACAAGAGCATAAGGCAGTGATTTGATCACATAAGATTACTTTACTCCCTCCAGAGACAAAGCTATTTAATTTTAATGGCTAAGGACATAGGTATTACACAATGACAAAAATGTTCATGTGTTTTCCTATGAATTTTGGAGGGAAGCTTTTGTTGTTTTCTCTCTAACAGAGAAGGCCTAACAAGACCTGTTCTAGATGACAAACCTAAAAAGAATAACTTTCTTTTCCATGTTTTTTGTCTTCCTCTCACTATATCTCATTTTCTACCATTGTTCTGGTTTTACTTCCAAACAGAAATTTAGTTGTATCTTATGAAGATATCAGTTAGTGTCCCAAACCTAGTACCATGTGTCAATAATGTGCAGTGCTTAAGAAAATTGTTTGGTTTTGATACCTGACAGTAGTCTTCAAATTATTGTTCTTTTCTAATAATTTTTAATAACAACCAGAAGAAATGTGGGTTCTAAATTAATATGCAAACACATACACATACGTAGCAAAAAACTACCTTAAGACTGCATACATATCAGTCACTTAGGATAAAACGTGTTCCTCGTATGTTGCAATTGGCCCACTGTTGAGTAGTCAAAAAATAAGTAACGCAGAAGTTAAGTTCTCCTGGAAAACAATCCATGTGTTAAAGCATGAAATTGTATAGTAAATGTACTAAAAAAAAACCCCACAATCCAGCTGCACTCTGTAATAAACAAACAAATAATAAGCAAACAAATAATTATTATACAGGATTTTTAATATTTATGGTACAATTGTAATACCTTGATACCATGGACAATACATAACCTAGGTTACCTGTTTTTAAAGGAGGAAAATAAAAATGGAAACATGTCTTGATTTTTTTTATGTTTCTTTTCTAAATGTTTTCTAAATTATCTCCCAAAATATGTGATTAAAATAATGTACCTAAGGGTTTCATCAAAACATTGTACTGACATTCTTACGTGAACAGTGCAAAAGCTCATGCATCCTAGCATATATGCAAAAGTACATAACCCAAATGTGTATCAGTTCTTTCCAGTATGATATCTTCAGTCACTTCCATCCAACACATATCACAGAAAAAATGTGGCCAGCAGTATTAGAGAAGTGATTGTCACCCTGTACTCAACACTATTCAGGCTGCACCTCAAATACTCTGCTCAGTTTTGGGCCTTTCTCTGCAAGAAAGACATTGAGGTGCTGGAGTGTGTCCAAAGGGCAATGAAGCTGGTGAAGGGTTTAGAGAACAAGTCTTATGAGGAACATCTGAGGGGTTCTTTAGTCTGGAGAAAAGGAGGCTGAGGGGAGACCTTTTCACTCTCTACAACTACCTGAAAGGAGGTTGTGGCAAGGTGGGGATTGGTCTCTTCTCCAAAGTAGCAAGCAATAGGACAAGAGGAAATGATCCCATATTGTGCCAGGGGAGGTTTAAATTGTATATTAGGAAAAAATTATTCATAGAAAGGGTTGTAAGGCACTGCAGCAGGCTGTCCAGGGAAGTGGAGGAGTCACTATCCCTGGACAGAGACATGTAGATGTGGTGCTTAGGGACATAGTTTAGTGGTGGACTTGGCAATACTGAGTTTATGGTTGGACCCAATGATCTCTAGGGTCTTTTCCAATCTAAATGATTCTATGATGCTATGATCTTTTTTCTGTTTTGCTAATATATAGTAACAGGCCCATGTGCTTTTAGTCTTATTTAATGGCCCAATATGTTTTCCTATGTTCTAATTCTCAGTCTTATAGCAGGGTTGCCAATGGTAGTGATGCCAGAAGTGGAAGTAATCCCTTACCCAGACAGACATCAGTATTTGCTACATCCCCAGCAATCTCCATATGCCTAACTGCATTTGATTATTACATCCTGGCACTGGCCCTTTAGGTTAGGTAATGGACTTGTAGTTTTGTCCTTGAGGAACTATGCTGAAGAGACAGTGAAGAAAGCAGTCAATTTCCCTCATTTATACGCAGATAGAGATTAGGATACTTCTTTACAGCACCAGCCAAGGAATGTATATGCCAGCAGACTTCATAGATTTCTTTTTGTCTCAGAAGAGGCATTTAATCTTGATAGATTTTTGACTAATAAATATATCTTGTTGTGTTTTGAGTCCCACCATCTCACACAGAACGTTTAATGGAAAAATCCCTCTACAGGTAAATGCCAGTACAGCCATGGAAAATTATGTCTCTACAAACAGCCACTGTTGTGGAGCTAGTTCTTGAAGAGATCAAGGAAAGTGTGACCCAAGTGGGACTAATTTGGCCCTTCACATATGGCATATAAAGTTGTGCATAGGAGACCACTAATTTGGGGAAGAGGCCAGTCTAGCAGTAATTGTGTCTCCAGGCTACACATTCTTCAGCTGATGCAAGTGAAAAAGTACAGATGTCATTCTGGCCCATGAACAGATCTCATATTTTTTTCCTGATGCCACAGAAAAGCTGATGGTGAACAAAGTGGCTAATAAAAAAGCGTGTAATATAAAAGCTCTCAAGTCTAAACAATTCACTCCTTCACACCAAACTATTCATACAAATAATTAAATAAATAAATAAGCAATGGGCAAATCTAACTTTCTCTATGTAGCTCCTGCAGCAAAGAAGTTGCCATATTTTTGCTATAAATTTCTTCATAAAAGTGGCACCTATTAATATGAATTTTATATCATATTAAACTACAAAGCGCTCAAAAAGAATTATGCCATACAATTTTCCTTTGTGTTGAGCTTTTCCTGTTCTCAAATCATTTGCAGAATGAAATCATACTACATAATTTTATTATTTATATTAGTGGTTCATATAACTATCAGGCCATGTACCTAGGGTTCTCTGTAGACCTAGTTGGAATGGGCCATGCAGTCACTTCGTCTCGTCTCAACAGGCTAAGCAGACAGAGTCTGGGCCAGAGCGAGTGCTCAAGAAAGTGCTTTTTGCCTTTTATGCCTGCCCTCTCTCTTCCCCCCAACTGCAGCCAAGAATTAGTCACAGCTGCCTTTCTTCAGATTTTATAAGCCTGTTTTAAGCCCTGCTTCCAAAAGGGAGAAGTCAAGCTTGAGCACTGCAACCTATTTAAATTCCACCAGCACTTACTATTAAGTGCAGAGTTTAATCATTTATTAAGAGCAGAGTTGTGGAAAGAGGCTGAGCCTTGAAATCCTTCTGCTGCTGTTGCTCCTAGGTAAGGCACTAACGTGTTCTCGGTCTTTAGGACATTTTGCAAAGTGCTCTGCTGCGGCTGATTAAAGAAGTCCTGCTTTGAGTCCTCTCCTGCATTGGCAGAGCCTCCCTGTGGCACGTATTCATGGAGCTCAGGGACGCTCCGTGCTCCAAAAATATATTCTAGTGGCATTACTTCTGCAAGCATCACAGGAGTCAGGAAGAAAGATTTTCACAAGGAAATTTCACTCCAATTTCATTTTGTCTTGTTTGTCTGAGACAGCACTGTCTCAGCTGCAGCATGTAGCAAATGCTCCACTACACGGGCAACCCAGGACATTCAATGCATGACACATCCTTCGCCATGAGACAGTCAGGCAAACTACAAGCTGAGATACTAACTGGGAGAATCTCATTTCTGTCCTATCTCTCAGCTTGCTGGCGCAAAAGACAAAAGCTAAATTCCCACTGCTTTCAATGCCAGAAGGCATCATGAACAACCTTGAAGGGCTTTCACCTGGCTAGCTGACCTGATGCTATTAGGAAAAATAAGACCTTTTTTTTCCTAGCTTTCTTCTACAGAGCCAGCTGGACAAATTATTTACTTCCTATCCTAAACCATCCTACAGCGCTGCTGTGCACTGCACACAGCTGCTGTTTTCACCCCAGATGCCGCAGGCAGACGAGAGCAGGATCTTTGGCCAGAGGCCAGGTGGCAGCGGGGGATCAGACATGGGGTCAGAGGCGGTGAAGCCAGCAGCGGTTGCACAGCCCTCACCATCTGCCGAAGGGGCCAAGCCTGGCTCACACCACACGAGATCAAGGACTTTGCAGTGGAAGAATGAGAAAATTTTGAAATTGTGGCCAGTCTAAAATCCAGTGGTTTGTGCTGATTCCTCCCTTTTTCAAGCATCTCTGCTTCAGTGGAGTGGTGTCTGAAAAATGCCTGTGCCAAGCAGAGAGCGCAGACATGAGATGATAATGTCACTACTGAAAAATAACTGCCTTACATAAAGGAGAATTACTTTTTAAATCCTCTGCAATCCTGAGCTGTTACAATCACGTGTTACATAAATGTATGCCAATGTTGTGATTTACCCAACTATGCCTCTTTCTCTTTTGCCCCTCATTTGCCTGTCACCTGAAAAAGCTTAGTATAAAATTTTGCAGCCATGTTTGTGATTCACAACCAATAATCTAACCCTTCTTTCCTTTTTTTTTTTTTTCACTCACACTTCTAGCTGACACAATAATACTGAGTAAGTCTTAGCTTCCCCTGGTGATATGCAGATCAGCCTGAAGCCATTGCCACTGTTAAGAAATGTTCCAGG
>WUAM01000038.1:6525797-6622086 GCA_024336885.1 Actenoides hombroni
AATGGTGGAGAAACGGCCTTGGTGCTGGGCGAGCCCTGCCCAGCAGGAGCCCCAGCCCGGGGGGTGAGCAGCACCTTCCCAGCTCCCAGGGCACAGCACAGCACTGGGAGGGCTGCTTCTGCACACTCCCAAGGGCTCTTCCTTGCAGCCAGACTACTCAGAAGAGCAGAGGCTGGGCAGGAGAAGCTGAAATCTTGGGATGAAGGGATCTACCCACGTGTTGATCTCCCTTCTCCTTGACATCATTGTTTCCAGCACCTCTTGAGCCTGCACAGAGGGCTCTTCACGTGCACGGCATCGTTGGAGATACGTGCATGGAGTGGCAGGAAGCAGGCAGGCCATCGTGGGTGCCTTCCTCCAGCATGGCACCCTGCAGAAGGCTGCGGGATCGAGCCCTTGGTGACGCGTTGCCAGCCCGTGACCGTTGGACAGCACACCGAAGTGCTGCACCAGCCTCCTGCCGCTCACGCGCCGCGGTCGCCTTTGAGACGAGGGGCTCTGCTTGGCTGCCATGCTCGCAGAGCACGATTTGCTATGATTTGATTTTAGTTAGTGGTTTAGACAAGCCACATCATGTGACTCACGGACAGAAGAGACGAGGCAGAGCTCAGGCTCGTGAGGTGCTATGAAGGGTCCTTTGCTAGAAGCAGGGTAATCTCATTGCTGGATGGCTTATATGGGAGCTCTGGGCAGCTTGAGTCTCACAAGATCAAATTCTGAGCATTACATCCATTACTCCAACTTTTCAGGGCGTTGCCCTGAGTCACGTTATCGACGTGTGATGGGGGCAGTGGGTGCAGTTTGTGCTCGGAGAAGCAGAGACAAACATGAACTCCACTGCCCTTTTATAAAAGCTCTTGCAAACCATCTCCTGCAAAAGCCAGGCGTGCCCAGAGAGAGGCAGTGCCAGACCCTGCGTGGTGGACCCTGAGAGAGCCTGCTGCCCACAGCATCTCCAGGGGTGCGGCAGGGTCTGTGTTGAACCCGATGAACTAGAGCAGTGCTTTACCATTGACAAACTGCGTTGAGGATTCACCAAGGGAACGAAACCTTAACCTGTTTGCTGCATTACATGGGGGGGGGTTTGAAGGATTTTAAATAATGAGACCTACTGAAAACAATTCTCTGCTATAAAAAGAATATAAATGCTCTTAAGTGCATAGCTGGTATAATCTTGAGGCTGCTTTAGCTTCTCTGCCTGCTTGACTGGAAACTGTTCACCCAGACCCTCCACAGGGTATCCTTTAGATCCTTTACTCCCAGAAATTGCTCACTTGTTCATTCTGCAGCAGGAGTGATCAGGTCACCCCCTTTTTTGAGGACCAGAAGCCTATTCTGTCTGTCTTTGCTATGGTACTATCCAAACACTTGGCAGTACTGCAGGACCAGTATGAGAATCAGATGCACTGTGCTCTTTGCCCAGCAAATGAACTGTGTTGTGACTGAGGGCCTTGCTCTGGTTTGGTTATACTAGTAATTTCTGTAGCTCTAAGACAGACGGTGTGGAAATCCTCCAGAACACTGTGGCTGCCTCCAGTTGGCTTATCCAAAGCCCTTTGCCCTACCTAGATGTTGGGAGAAAGCTGTTGCTGGAGCTGAAACCCGCATCAGGGACAGTTTGTACGTGGATGATCACATGCTGGAGTTTGTGGCAGAGTTCTGGCCGTGTTTAATTCGCTAGTATAACTGCAACCTCACTGTTGGGATTGATATTTTTTTTGGCCGAGCTTGCTCTTGTCTTCCATACATTGTTTTCTCACACTTGGCTGGCATCCACTGGCAGTTTGCTCAGATGGACAATCCTGCATCAGTTTGGAGGAGATGCACAGAATCACAGAGTGTTAGGGGTTGGAAGGGACCTCTGCAGATGATGGAGTCCAACCCCCCTGCCAGAGCAGGGTCACCCAGGGCAGCCCACACAGGAACAGATCCAGGGGGGGCTGGAAAGTCTCTAGAGCAGGAGACTCCACAACCTCTCTGGGCAGCCTGGGCCAGGCTCTGCCACTCTCACAGCGAAGAAGTTTCTCCTCATGTTGAGGTGGAACTTCTGTGTTCCAGTTTGACCATTACCTCTCATCCTGTCACAGGATACCACTGAAAAGAGCCTGGCCCCTTCTGCTTGACACCCACCCTTCAGATATTTGTACACATTCCTAAGCTCCCCTCTCAGTCTTCTCTTCTCCAGGCTGAACAGCCCCAGGGCTCTCAGCCTTTCCTCATCAAAGAGATGTTCCAGTCCCTTCAGCATCTTTGTAACTCTCCATTGGACTCTCTCTAGTGTTTCCCTGTCCCTCTTGAACTGGGGAGCCCAGAACTGGACACAACACTCCAGATGTGGTCTCACTGGTGCAGAGTAGAGGGAGAGGAGAACCTCCCTGGACCTGCTGCCCACACTCTTCTTAATGCCCCCCAGGAGACCATTGGCCTTCCTGGCCACAAGGGCCCGTGGCTGCCCCATGGAGAACTTATTGTCCACCAGGACACCAAGGTCCCTCTCCACAGGGCTGCTTTCCCTACAGGTGTTATAGAGAGCTTTCTAGGTATGCCTCCATTTATCTCTGTTTCTGGGCATGATAACAATTCCTTAAACCCTGAAATTGTGAAATGTGACACCTGCCCAGCTCTTGGCACGAGCATGCGGGTGTTTCTGGGGAAAGCAGGTGCCCTCAGCAGCAATGAGGCTGGAACCCCCTGGCACCAGTTCAGGCTACCAGCTGAGCTGTGAGGCCTAGGATCAGTGGTGGGGATCAAGGGGGAAATTATTCTGTACTCAAGGCCTGTGTTTCAGCATGCACACTTGTACACTGTGTATTGTGCTTTGAAACACAAAGGTAAGCTTGGGACAGATGAAGTCTTTAAAACCATGTATTTCAGATGGATGCTGGGAGGACGTGGCTGAATGGACAGTAGAAAATAGAAATAAAAGCAGCTGAGACTGCTCCAAAGGTTCAGCAAAGCTAGGCATTCCCACAGAGGGAACTGGAATTTCTCAAGGCCTAACTGGATAAAGCCCTGATCTGGTCTGATCTTACAGCTGCCCCTGCTGCGAGCTGCAGGCTGGGCCAGGACACCTCCCGAGGTCCCTTCTGAGCTACTCTAATTCTGGGGGAGAGCCCTGAAGTGCACGTAGCCTGACTCAGCACATCAGCACCCAGTTCTTCACCTGGACACTCTGCAGTGGTTTGGACATGTATCTAATTCTGCTTGGGATATATTCTGGTCTGTAGTACTTGCCACAGTTGTCTGTGCATACACTTAAGGGAAATCAGCCCTATCTCTGGGGACCATGGGAAATTTAGATGGTTGATAGCTGAGTCTTTCTGGGCCTTCACCCTGGCTAGGAATTTGGCATCCAAGGCTGCAGAAGCACTGAACAGACTTGTCTCTAGGGTTCTCAGCCCACACCCCCTGGTTTGAGAACCTGTAGACAGGTTGCTGGAAGTCCTTAAGTGCTTCTTAGCCTACAGAGAAGACTTTCCCATAGAAGACTTGCTTGGTTGATTTTCCAGTATATGCTCTAAATACTGAATTTAACCCATTGGAGATTGTAAAATTGTATTAAATTTGGTTGTGGGGTTTTTTTGTGTGGTTTTGTTTTGTTTTTGTTTGTTTGTTTTTGATGCCAGTAAAGCTTTTAACCTTTGATCTATTCCTCGAACTTTTACAGAGGGTATATGCTTGTCTCTGATTCTTTAGAGCTGCCCTCTTCAGTACTGTTTCCATTACATGGTATGACTTTGACTTTGTCAGTATTATTTTATCAGCACTGTCTGTACCAGTGTATTCCAGATAAATGTGTCACAGCCCCTAAGAAATCCCAGAGTAAGTTGAAGCTGGGGACCAGCAAGCTTTCAAATACCATCGTCACTTAGAGCTTGAGCTTTCAGTGGACTCCTGAGCATGTCTGTGTTTCTGCAAGCAGGGGTACTTGAAACAAGGAGGCATGAAAATGCAATGAAAAGCCAGTGGGGATGACAAGATTAATTAAACTTTTCCTTAAGTTTGTCCCCTGAGTGATAGATGTAGAGAACTAAATCACCTCAGAAGTTTGGAGACACGGCTTCCCTCTGTGTATTCCCAACCCTTTCCAAACCAGTCTAGTTTAAGGATGTTATGTGAAGCAAGTGCTTCTGGATTAGAAGATCTTACTCCTGCTTAGCACTAGCACCCTCTTCACACACTTACCACCCACCACTGACGTAGTTCACTCCATACCTCTGTGTAGTACTTGTGTGCAGCAGAATTAAGTTGTCTTTGTTCATCTGGAAGCCTCATATGTGCCCAGCTTTAACCTTTGGAACAAGCCCTGGTTGGATCACAGGCTTGTGTAGCAGAGGAAGCCCCTGCAGCTGATAGGCTCTGTGCTTTTGGAGGAAAAAAAATAGTGAAGGAGAAGAGCAATGGAAAAGTCAGGCAACAGGTTAATTTGAAAGTTCACAATTCTTAATTTTTCCAGTTTTAACTTCCTTTGATTTTTTTTTTTAAGCAAAATTCTGTCTTCCTAGGGAAATTAATTTAAAAGCTTAGTGGGCCATTAATTCACCACAAATCTGGTACCAGTTCTTCCTCTGACTCCATAATGATTCTGAAGATTTACGGTCATTCGTGTTCAGCTTCTCCTGATCTCAGCAGCAGCACTGACAACGTTTAAAAGCCCATGCATCAGGCAGAGCAAACCTTTGTATGGATCTCATCGTGGTAGTTTCATTGCAGTAAAGAGGTAATAATTGGAAATAAATTCCATTAGGGAAAGGGAGATCAGACCCTACACCCTTTATGCAAGTTCTGTCTGATACTTTTCCGCCTAGCGCAAAGGATTCCTGGTGTGTTGCTTTGTTACTTCCCTCTGTATTTTATGGAATTACTGTCCTGTCTCAGGAAAATTTCATTATGTCAGCTACTAGATGCTGCATTTTTGCTTGAATATGTACCCTTGGGACCTTGATGGGTTTACAGCTCAAAGCTCCCATTTCCACATGACAGATTTCCATTCATACCTTTATGCACAACTACCCAAAACTATCTAATTGCAGAGCTATAAAAACCTGTCGAGGCAGACAGGAAATTGCACATCTCATATGTAATACTTAGAAATAAAAGGTCCTTTTTGCTTTGGAATGAAGGCACTTCCATCAGATTTTCCTGTCCTGCCATCTCTGCCTCCTCAGGTAGTCAGGAGAGGAATGAGAGGGCAGAGAATGGGCAGAGCCTTGCTGACAGCGCACTCTGTACTTCACACTCCAGCCCCAGCAGCAGGTCAGACAGCTCAGTGGTAAACTGGTTCCTTCCCCAGAGGAGGAGGAATCCTAGAATGGTGGGGGGTTGGAAGGGACCTCTGGAGATGATGGAGTCCAACCCCCCTGCCAGAGCAGGGTCACCCAGGGCAGCTCACACAGGAACAGAGCCAGGGGGGGCTGGAAAGTCTCCAGAGCAGGAGACTCCACAACCTCTTTGGGCAGCCTGGGCCAGGCTCTGTCACCCTCAGAGGGAAGAAGTTTCTCCTCATGTTGAGGTGGAACTTCCTGTGTTCCAGTTTGTGACCATTACCTCAGCTCATAGACTCCTTCCTATTTATTCCATGGGCATCAATACAATGATTTTTATTTTTTTTTACTCTGGACCAGGTTATATACAGGCTGTTTAGCCCTTACTAACTGTTGTTAATTTGTCTGGTGAGTTTGTAGATTTTTGGAATTTATTTTTTTTCCTAAATTCTGCCTATTACTGCAGCTTTTTATGCAACTCTTGGTGCACTGAAGTGCCTTCAAGTCCCCTTTAAGGTATGCAGTTATCAAACCAGTCGAGCAGAAGCATGTAGGTTATCCCTGGGGCACATCAGGAGCTTATGGGAGAGTTACGTATTAAAGGGCTTTTCATTTCTCTTTCCCTGAAGTGTTTCCAGAGTGGAGAAAGGTATCCTAGAGCCCCTGTGCTGCTTTAAAGATGGCATTTTGGGTAAGTTATATGGTGGAATAAATTCCTATCAATCCTCCACATCAAAGGTTATTGTACTTTATCTCCTGATTTCACTTGTACTTGCAGTCTGGAGAGAGCAGTACCGTTTTCTTGTCCATCAGATGGAAAAAGCAGATTTTCTGTTAAATAACATGAAGTAAAATATGCTCTGTAGTCAGGGAGCTGGAAACCTCAGCTCTCGGTGTGCAGCAGATCTCCTCATACCCCCTTCCACCTTGGCTTCTTTTTCAAAGGAATCTGTGTCATGGAATACATGATAGATCAGATTTCCTTTGGAAAACAACTTTACTCATAGAGCAGAACACTTCATTTTGATGTGAGAAAGAAGACACTTAACTTTTCCTCCACTGTTGTAGATCAGCAGAGGTCTCTAGTAGGTGATTTTGCTTGGGTTTGATGAAGGGCTATGGAAAAATGTCTTGACGGTGATCATATTTCTATAGCCTTTCCCATCCGTGGCTATAGAAGAAAACTCTTTTTTTTCTTTCTTTTTTTTTTTTTTTTTTTCACTGAAGCTCCTGGAGAGAGGAAAGTGTCTGTAACTTCAGCTGTCTGGCTTTGGGGGTGGCATTTTGGAAATAAATCAGGATAAGCTTGGGGTGGTGTAATGTGTTTTTCTCAGTATATGGCTGACAGTGTCCAAAAATTCAACAAGATTGCAGAAAATCCATGTCTGCTTATTTTCCAACTCCGTTAGAAGGTGACAGTGTGAGTGTAATGGGATGAAGCTGAGGAGGAGAGATTATATTAAATGTCAGAAATAAACCTCTGTACTATTTTGGAGCAGTTTCCCAAGGGAAGTGTGGGATGCTTCCTATCTTTGAAGCTGTGTTTAAAATGAGGCAGGGCTAGAAAACATCATCCAGTGAGTGAGCAATGCATCCTGCCCCGGGCCAGGGAAGGGAACTGGCACTGTCTGCTGCTTTCCAAACCTGATTCCTCAGACTTTATAAAACTACTTCTCAGGAATAAAAATGGTTTATTTGAAAACATATTCTGCATCTGTTCACACAATATACTTGGAAGTTCTTTTAAAATGTTATTTGGACTTTTACTCAGACTTCCTAATTACATGAGGCCCTGAAAACCAAGGGAGGCAGAGGCTTTGATCAATACTTACATCAGCAATCAAAATGTATTGCATCAAACTTATTAAAAATAAATAGTAAAGGTTAACAGGCTGAAGTCAGCATCGATGAAATTAGCTCAATTTAACCCAAGAATGCCATCAGCAGATGAATAACATCTCACAAAAGCACACGGGGGAATGGGAGGCAGAATTAAAAGCAAGTGCAGTTTGGTGCCTGATTGAGCTGCGCTTCCTGTTGAGCTCCTGGGTTTTACTTCAGACCCATTTTCGGGGTTTCTGTCCAGATCTGGTGGTGGTGGTTTTGCAGGGTGAGTGTCAGTGCAGTTGGGACTTTTCTCAAAGCTTCCACGGAATCAATTTATTACAGTTTTTACCTGCTTTCCAAACCTTCAAACCTGCAGGATTCTGTGAGTGTGCCGTGGCTTCCTGGGGACGTCTCCTGGAAGCTTTGCAATGAATGGATTCCCTTGCCTTGCTTGGGGTTTGGGGGGTTTTTTGGGTGTTTTTAGCACCTCTCACTGAGATGGAGCAACAGCTGCCTTCAAGGTTGATAGAACTTACATAGCAAGCACAATGGGTTTCTGGACTAATAGAAAGCCCAGTTCCTTTGGGAAGAAATGACTGTGGACTGTGGACCTTACAGCTGACTAAAAATCCACCTTCTTTTTCTGATGTGTCTTCATCTTACACCCTCTGTCTTGGTGTCAACCTTCTGACTCTCAGACCTCAGCGTGTCACACCCTGCTCTTCCCACCACAGAGGGCTTGACACTGGTGCTGCTGGTGCAGAGAACAGCTGGAATGAATGAATGAATGAATGAATGAATGAATGAATGAATGAATGAATGAATGAATGAATGAATGAAGGGCAGAGGTGTCAGACTGGCAAATGTGCATCTTGCTGTGAGAAGTGACCTTGTCTATAGCTGTTGTAGTCTCAGAGAGAAAAGACAGTCATTTTTCTGAGGAGCAATTTGTTTTGTTTGCAAGGTGGTATCTTTTGTCACGTGAAACGACACTTGTGTCATTTTACTCAGCAGAACAGTAGTTGGTGTTAGTGCCAAGGACTGAGAGTACAGAAATGTGTTGGCCTTTGCTGTTGTATGCTATATAAACATGCTTTGTGTGATCTGCTAATGCTGTCTGTTTAGCGCTGAAGGTAAAAAGGACATCTTCATATCATTAACATGCAAAATCCCTGTTTCATCAATCACTGCACATACCATGGCTCTTGCTTGGAGGGTGGATTTGTATACACTGTACAGAATGCAGACATCAGTAAGCTTATTTGAAACTTCTGGTGGAATTCATTCAAGGTTCAGAGCCATCTGTAGCTTCTGCTTAGGTAGGAGCCGAAGATGCCGTGTGTTATTTCCATCAAAGAGGTATTTTCTGAAGTGCTAAAGTTAAAACATGAAAGAGGGAGAACTTGTGTATTCTCTGTAGTCAATATAAAGTCTTGAAATGAGTTTTAATAGCTTTAGTGTGCTAAATGATATAGTGCTATATCCCAGGCTTCATGAAATCACAGTCACTTTAGTTTTGTATCTTTGCCTTGGGCCACAGAGTTTGGGGATGTAGTATTTTCTGAATTTAAAAAAAAAAAAAAAAAGTAGGATATCCTTTATTATATTATGAAAATTCCCCTGCATATGTGAAAATATGATTAAATGTCCTTAAGAGAGGAATTTTATCTTCTGAGCCACAGGCATTGTAAGTTCCCAATGTTCTTTGAGTCAGCAGATTCAGAGACTTTTTCTGGATTGTGGATTTTTATGGGTTTTTTAATATATTTATCTGAATTCAAGATTTTCTTTTTGATTTTTTTTTTTTTCCTTAGTATAACTGTTCTTTGTATGAAGACCATGCTATCAGGCACTATTCAGACAAAAAATGAGCTTGGTAAAACTCTCTGTACTTAATAGTATTAGGATCAGATATGTCTATAGCACGTTGATGCTATTTTCTGAAGGCTCAGCTCTTTTAATTTATCATTCAGAGTTCTGTCCTGTTTCTTTATGAACCCACGCTGCGATACTGAGTAGATGGAAGACTCATTAATTTGTTTCAGTAAGAAAAGTAATTAAAGAAATTAGACTTAAAGTAAATGAAAGAAGTTAAAATTGAAGAAATTAATGGAGTTTCTTTAGTATGTTTCATTAAAGAATACATTACATAAAATCCTCCTGTTTATATGGAAGGAGTGGGAGTTAATTTTGCAACCTCATAGTTTAACATGGAATTTTCCATTTAATTAATTTGGTGATCTGTTTTAAGACAGTTTTCTGTGACATTCCAGGAAAAAATTTCTTCCTGACAGGAAAATTTGGACAAGCCTTCAGCTGACCAATTATTAACATGCTTATCCAGCACTGCAACTAATTGAAGACCTCTTTTGGCAAGGTTTTGGTCAGCTAAACAGTAGACAGAAACAGTGCAATTTATCACGAGGAGCAGAGGGCTTGAATGTTGCTCTGGAATTGCTGAATACACTGAAATATGTATGGTGGTTTAGTCAAAAACAGATTCCACTGAGATTGATGTTAAATCTACTGCTAGCCTAGCGGGGGCACTTCAGAAACTCATCCATTATTCTTCATGAATACTTTTACCCAGTGATGATAATTTGGAACACTGCCTCTTTCTGACTAGGTAAAATGGTTTACAAAATGGCAAAATCAAAGACATTCTGCTGGTTCTCTTATGAACGATACGGGGCTGGTACAAGGGCTTGTTCTGAGCTACTGGGATCTTTATTCCCAGTCCGGGACTGGGATTTGGGACAGCTTGGTCATGAGTTCTGAGTAACATCTGTGAAGGAAATGTATTTCCTCAGTCGAAGTTCTGCTGTGCCAATAACAATGCTATTTGCAAGGGGTCTGACTGCGATGAGCAACGGCAATCTTCAGAGCTGTCAGTTATGGTGGAAATGCCTCTAGAAATAGCAGCTGAGAATATTCCAGGGAAGAGCTTTGCTATCTTTTTGGTATCTCTTGAAAATGTCCCTGATCTCTTATTGCACCATTTACAGCAACGGTTGCATTTGTCTATTAACCATGCAGAGGATGGGAGGGAGGGAAATGTGCATTAGCATTAAGCTCCTTGTCCTATTAACTTTACCCTGTGATCTTGACATTAAAACTTTTACTAGGTGTTTGTTTCCTTGTGATCAACGTGGCTCTTTTCCTAAGAACAGTCTCTCCCATGGGTCCAAGCTCTGATGGTCTCATTAGTGTCTGAATTCCATAAGCCTTCCAACTTTAAGGAAATTACAATTTTGGTTTGGTTGGTTGTTTTTTTTCAATTTAACGTAAACAAAAGTAGTCTTTTGATTTTTAAAATAATGATGTAATCTGTAGCCTACATACCTGCTCCAAAATGAGAAGAAATACTTGTTCAGCAGAGGAATATTTTGCTCTCCTATGGAATCTTGCAGAGTTATGTCAAGTGATGGTTACTAATGCTGTCAGCATAGCCCAGAGCACTGCATTGATTTCTCTTTAGGCTAATAATCGTGATAAAAAATGTACAGTAAAGTTCACTTTACTTCATAGTTTTCTGAATGTGAGTAGGCTTCAAGCACAGAAAAAGCAAGTATCTGTAGTTTCTTGTAAGGTAAAACTCATGTAAATAGCATTGAGAAAGTAATGAGATTCCTCCCCCTTGCAACAGGAAACGTTACTATGTGCTGAAGCTTAATTAATACATGGATTAAAACCAGCCTGGACATTTCAGTCCTAGTCCCTCTAGGTAACTATTATTGCATTTTTCATACTCCCAGCTTTAGTTACTGGAGTTTAAAGAGCAGCACAAGTTTTTGGAAAGAAAAGAGTCCTGACAGCTTGCCCTTGCAAGAGATTAATTTATATGTTTTTAATGCAGGGAGTTATTTTCCAGTGTAGCTCATATAATGTTAACTTACCCAGAAAAATAGTTATTTGTGGACACACAAATAGGTAAAGTATAAAGGGCCGACTGGTTTATATCAGAATATCCAAAGTGAAGGGACAGCTGATTGGGAAGAGGGGAATGATTTATTTATTCTTTAAGACTTGACTGTGCATTAAGTGAGGAGGTGTGAATTCATAGTGCAAACTAACGTCGGCTTTGGAACAGGCCAGAGAGCATCTCATCGAGCCACTTCTGGACCAAGTTTCCTATTCCCTTCTCTACTGTGTAACTGGAAGGTCTCCCACAACTAAAATGCCATTGTTTTTGTGATCTCTTCAGAGCTGCAGACCCCATGGGAGACACCTGCCCTTTGGATGGGTGAACTTGCTGCCCTGTGGCTGGGGAGAGACTGAGGAGACCTCAAGGAGAAAAAGCCAAGAAGAGGCTGAACATGAAATCTTAACAAGTCCTTTGAAATGGCTTGGAGTGGTTATGAAAAAGGTGGAATCTAAGGACTTTAAGGTTTGTTCTGATTCTTAATGATGGTATTATTGATAAGCTGAGCTTAGACTAGCACGTTACTCAGGTGCAGTGTTACTGTTGGCATCACGAAGGGAGTTCTGCCAACAGGACCAACACATGATTTTGTGACACGAACAATACCTCTGTGTGACTGTTTATTCAGTGAGTTTGGGAAGTGAAAGCCAGCTCAAATCCTCTGCAGCTTCTGTGAGCCTCTTTCCAGTGGCTCGGTCAGAGGAAGTTTCTCACCACGGTGATCTCGAATCCAAACTAGTCTGCATGCCTAGCCAAGAGGGATCTGGCTGACTTTTCCAGAAAGGGTTAATTTTTCCTCAATTGATTTCATTTGAATTAGGTACTAGTTCCTGATATTTTCACTTGTGTGGCCAAAATGCAATAGAGGCAGGAGGAATGAAGCCAGATAGATTCTTACCTCTGACACTTAGGCTATTTAGTCAGAATTAAAATATCTCCCTTGCATTCAGGAGCAGCTGGAAAGTCCCTTGAGGAACATACAAATACCTGAGTAGTTTCACATTTCACATGCTTCTGTGTTGCTTTTGACAGGATGAGTAAGCTGTCCAGCTTCAATAAAGTGTGGTAGAGATGGAGCTTGATTTGTAATCTAAAGTATGGGGAGTTTTTCTAAGTGAGTACACCAAACATTATTATTAAGCAATGTCACATATATCCCACAGCATAGCAGACAAAGACAAAGCTTGTGTTTTATATATGCACTGTGATCTTTAGTGCCTCAGCACATTGGTACTTAAGAAAAGAAATTGTAATGCCATCGTTGACAGTAGCACAAAAATAAGCTACTTGTCATTTGTTAAAAATAATGGTATGGTTTTTATAACTGCAAATTACAGATTTTTTAAATTTTTGTTTAATCCTCACTACTCTCCAAAAGACATCGTTTCCCCACGAGTGATTTACTCCAAAAGCTTTTGTCTACTTAAAGGAAAAGCTGTATGTGACAAAAGAGAATGTTGCTGAGAAGGCTATTTTCTCTAGTAAATAATGCTGCTTTTTAATGGCTGAACTTGTCTTGCATGGAAACAAAATGCAACAAGATCAGGCTGATCTATTAGAAAACCTGTAGATTTCCATGTGCTGTTTCCTGGAAAGCCTGTCTCCAATTCCAGAAAGCTGAGCTGCCACGAGGAAGTGTGCTGAAGGGGAGTGTGCTAAAGGGGAGTGTGCTGAAGGGCAGTGTGCTGAAGGGGAGTGTGCTGAAGGGGAGCTGGCGTGGGGAAGCCATGGCTCTGCGCTAGGCAGTTGGCTCACTCTGGACAGAATGCCAGGCCAAGCAGCCAGAGAAAATACTAGGCTGTTCTGTTTTTAAAGCTAGGCTCTGAGTCTGGCCTTTCCATAATTGTTCATCTGACTGATGTTTCTCTCTCAAGCCCTGTGCTTTATTACATTTCCACCCAGCTCCATCCTGACAGTGTCATTACAGCGATCTCGACAGTGAAGCCTTTTGCTCTGTACCTGAGCAGATGCCTTAATGATGCATGAGCTATGTGCTAAATGAAAAACACTTTTCATCATTCCCAAGAACTCATTCTCTTCTTCTTTGATTAATTCTCCTAATGAGCTTTGGCTTACTTTAACCTGTCATATGTTCCAAAAATAGAATAGACATTGAAACAGCTCTTGTAATAAACTATTTGCAAATCCCTAAGCAAAGGTGGAGGAAAGAACTCCACTGCACTAAACCTGTAGTGAGTATACCATTAGAGGCTGGATAAACCAGCAGCATGAGGGCAGCAGCTGATCTTACAGGGCACGTTCATGGCTATAGAATCAGCTGCATGGAGCTCTGGAACAGGGGAGGCAAAGGGACTAATTTAAAGAAATAATGATACAAGAAAGTAATTTTTTTTAAATCCCTTTCACACTCCTTATATAAAGTTGGTATAAATGGTTCCCTCTGATCAATAACAACGGAGTATGGGGGTAGCAAAGGGGATTGATACTGGTCCAGAGATGCAAAGATAACTGTTAATTAGTTAAAAGTTTTCAGGGCTTTTAAACAGATACAAAGACTGAAGAAAATTTAAATGGTTTTTCAAGTGATGTAGTGAGCAATGAGTCAATTAAAGCCCAATTACAGACTGAGGAAAAAAAACCAACCCACAACAACAAATTCCTTTTAAGCTCTTTTTTTTTTTTTCCTCTCCATTTTGTCTGGGAACTAAAACCCAATGATCAGAAAGGTGAGAAGCTGCAAGGCAACAGAAGGAAATGTATTGCAAATCACTGTGATGTACTACAGACATAGGAACTGCCTCAGGCTAATCTGGCTGTCAGACTACATGCAAAAAACCTCCCCACAAACCCCCAAAACCACAAACGTCATCCCTCCACCCCAGACTGATAAAACACTTCATGGTTTGTTCACTGGTGCTCTCCACATAACAGCTCTGGTGTTATGTGTAGCCTTAAGACATGGTGAGCCAACAGAGCTTTGAGCAACCATATCTGTAATGATCATTGACATTCAGAATTATTGGTATCCCTGGGAGGACTATTAAGAATGTGGAGTTTTTAGTATTTTCAGACAATGCTCCTAATAGGTCCTAGAGGTAAGCAAATATTTTGACCTGCATCAGTGCTTAGTTATTCAGTGAGGAGGTTTGCTTGCCCTGTAATAAAAGTAATATTGTCTTTAGTAAGTATAGATTGCAACCTAGCTTCACCCTATTCAGAACCTTCCTAAAATCTGATTGCTGGGTTTAGTCCTGGTGGTTCAGACTGTTCTCACCATATCTCACAGAGGAGTATTGCTCACTGAAAAGGCTGTGCAATCAGAATGGAGTCGGTCCATTCATGTTTTGCAGACAAGGAAATGAAGCAGTCCTGATTTAATTTTATAGACAAATACTGCAAAGCAAACTACATTGTACTGCTGAAACAGCTGCAGCAGCCCTGGAGGACTAGACTGGCCTTTAACTGGACATCTGATCCCACAGATAATTCTTTGTCATCTCTGAATGCAAGTAGAGCAAACAAAGGATCATATGATATGGCTTTGAGTTGGTATGCATGGGTGGTGGCTTCGTGTTCTGAAGACAAATTCAGCAGTTGTGAAAGCAGCTACTCAGGCAAACAGCCAGCACCCAAGTACATTTGTGTGTATCTGCTAAATTTGTGTCCTGGTTGTCATATGTATTTCTTGTCACTTATGTTGGTGCTTCCAACAGAATGAACTTAGGCTGTTGAGAGAGCTTGAACTCGGCGTCTGGAAGTTGGATCTTTGGGACTTGAAAGTCTTGCTGAGGAAGCCTGCTCAGTGGGCTGTCTCAGCTCGTTGTGAAATACTTGTTGAAAAAGCAACAGAAAGAAAGCACAGAGAAGACAGCAGCCTGGCATTAAGAGGTCATCTTTGGGGAGGAAAACGTTGGACAAAGGTTTCTGGTTTGGGAGATCTACAGTTCAGTGGGGTGTTCTCAGGTTCACAACACAAGACTCGTTACACTTCACAGAATGTGTAGTTCTCTGCAGTTTCTTAGATGGCTGTGCTTGCCATAAAAAGTGTGTTTCTGGGATGAATAGGTTCATATTTTCTGCAATGAGAAGAAAGCAGGTGAATAAGCATTGATTTTCCTTCTTCACTGAAAGGGTTCTCGACCATTGGGATGGTCTGCCCAGGGCAGTGGTGGAGTCACCATTCCTGGAGGCATTTCAATGGCCTGTGGACCTGGTGCTCAGGGACATGGCTTAGTGGTGAGCTTGCAGTGGTGAGTCAAAGGTTGGCCTAGATGATCTTGAAGGTCTCTTCCAACCAAAGACATTCTGTCATTCTGTGATTTTCATCCCCAGTGATGAAAAAGGTGTCAGACAGCCTCTGGTAGTCTCTGTTACTTCCATTGTTGTTTATGTGCTTGGTGTCACTGTTCTTTGTGGGTTTTTTTCATAATTCTTCATAGCCACGTGAAGGGCCTAGGGATTTGTATTTGTGTACCTGTGTGTACTGGTGTACCATTCCATCTCTTGGGAGCAAAAACCAAATCCTGTCCAAACATGGTTTGGGTCTTTACACATCAAATCATGTAAATACGGCCAACATGCAAGCATCCCAGGGGGATCTCAGGGTAGCTTCTAGGCTGACTTGTTTCTGTCTATTTGCTGAAACTACATCCTTGTGTATTCCCTTCAACAAGATCTTACATGGGGAGTGGGGTTTCTGTTTGGTTTCCATGGAAAAATCCTGACTTTTCTTCTACAAAGGTTTTTTAAATGCTTTAGGAAATCCTTGAAATGTTCCAGAGCAGTATAAAGCAGGCTTGAAAATCTTCTGTATGTGATGTTCTTAAGAATGAACTGTCTAAAGAAATATATTAGCAATGTTTATTTATTTACTTATTTATTTACATACTGAAATTAAAAGCTTCCAAAAATTAGTAGTGATATTCTCCCAGAATCCAGGAGGTGGTTCCCCAAAGTCAATACTCATTAAAACAAAATCAAACCAAAGTTTTCTAACTTTTGAAAGAGACAAAACCTTATTGCCTGTTCTGAAGCACAGAAACTGGTAAGATTCTGCACTGTAAGAAAATATATTCAGGGTTTCTTTTCCGATGATAACCTGATACAATTGTTTTGCTCTGCTTGGAAGAGTTATTTTCACAGCAGTCGCTGACTGTGATCAATAATACATTTTTTTATGCAATATATTTATACAAGTAAGCAACATCCTAAGAACTCTTTGCCATATAGGCACAGTCTAATAATTTTTGCAGAAGATAGGAGAAGCTTGACGATGACCACACGCCACTGGCCAGTGCTGTTGGGACTTCCTCTCAAAATTCCATAAAGCTTTTGTGTGGTTCTGAAGTTCCCTGTGTCTTCTGACTTCTACCCAGGGCACTGGATTCCCTTTGTGTTGGGGAAACTATAACATTGTCACAAAAACCAAGATCTCAGTCAGCACCTGAAAAGGTCTGACTAGTTTTATTTTACATTAATTTCTTTCCTATTTTTTAGACATTAATTATTTGTCTCTTCATTAAATGTTTAGAAGTGGCCTGTGGATTTTGTTTTGATGAAGCCCAGATAAATCTAGTGTACTTTCAAGTTGGCTAGTAAGCATTATTCAATATTGTGTATTTCCTACTTAAGGAAGGAGGAAAGGAGGGAAAGATACTGCACAGTAAAATAAATTCAGCTAGAACTACAGTGCACTGATTTGCCTTGAGGCTTGTTTGTGTTGCACAAGTGACTGGCAGCTTGCTGGTGCACTCTCACTTAAGTCTTAAGTCACTTAAGCACAGAACTCCTGTCAACCTTGATGCTTCAGCATTTTGCATCCATCCAGGGTATCTAATATTTTATTTCAGAGTTCATGGTCTCATGTGACTAATATGCTTTTAAATGGTGAGGTAGTTTCCACAGACTTTGGTTTGAGGGCTGGAGTGTTTATCATTTGCTGTAAAGCTCCATCACAACTCTTGGAAAGGATCACGCTAACTCCTCAAATCAGTGAGCTTAGTTGCTAAATGAATAAAAATGGGACCTAATTAAAACACTAAAATAAACATTTGCTGTGAGGATTGATAAATAACTTCAAGTAACTGCACATAAGTTACTCCGTTTAAAAAAGAAAAAAATAAACTCTGCTTGCTCTAAGAAGTCAAATCTTGAAATGCTTGCCCAAGAAAAAATACTGTGTGCTAATGACACAGAGACAGTTCTGAAACTGTTGTATGTGTTTCTTTAAACAGTTTTAACCCTTTTAATATGGAAGGGCTGCTAAATAAACTGGTATGAGTAAAACCTGCATTTTCTGTCCCTCACAGTACTGTGCTCGTGTTTTAGCAGGAGGAGTTTAGGAGCCTTGCATTCTTTCTGAAGAAGAAACTGTGCTGTTGTGCCAGCTTTGAAGCTGATAAATACTGTCAGTGTTGTTCCTGAGTTCCTCTAGGACTGGGGGCCATGTGCTTATTAAGACACCAGTATTGCTGGTACTACTGTTGTCAGTCAGACAGGTCACTTTTCTCATGACAGCCCGTTCCAAGCCACTCTTTGAAACACACTAACCAGCAGAGGCAATGTTATATAATTAATTCTCTGGGTAGATTTTGCTTAGTTCCCCACCCACACCCTCTATTTCAGCATCAAAAATGCATGGCAAATTTTATCAAAAAGATGCATTTCCTTTGAGCTGTTACTCTGTTTACAGACATTCCTAATATAATTAACTCAGAGTCATAATGCCTGTCACAAATGACAAAAGTAATTAAGTCTGAAATCTGGACTGTGGGGCTGTACGTGGAATGCTTCCCTTCAGGGGATTATGTCTCAAAAACATTTTAGGTCATTATTTATTGTGTCTGAGTCTAATAGCATGCCAGGTTTTGGAAGGTTTCAGTTATGATGTATGAATAATGTAGGAAGAAAAGGAAAAGTAACAGTTGCATGTTTATTGTATTAATTTCTGTCAACAGAGAAGGAACACTTTGCACTGGGGCTATAAAGATGCTAACTGCATATTCGGTGAAACCTGCAAACAAAAGTAGGTTATGTTTTCAAAACTGGGTGAAAATTGCTCATACAAAGAGGCAATTAGAGAAATCAATATGATTTGCATGCTGAAATACAGTAAATGCACCCAAGTTGGGGTTTTTCCTTCTAAGTCTGTCACAGCATTTCTAAGACTGTGATGTGTGTGTCTCTCAGGTACTGTTTACAGCAGTGCTTGAAATACATGGCCAGAAAGACAAAGCCCTTCATAAGCAAAAATAGGAAGCTGCCATTTAACCTACTTACCATAGAATGGTGGGGGTTGGAAGGGACTTCTGGGGATCATGGAGTCCAACCCCCCTGCCAGAGCAGGGTCACCCAGGGCAGCCCACACAGGAACAGAGCCAGGCAGGGCTGGAAAGACTCCAGAGAAGGAGACTCCACGACCTCTCTGGGCAGCCTGGGCCAGGCTCTGTCACCCTCAGAGGGAAGAAGTTTCTCCTCATGTTGAGGTGGAACTTCCACTGTTTCACCTTGTGACCATTACCTCTCCTCCTGTCACAGGATACCACTGAAAAGAGCCTGGCCCCTTCTGCTTGACCCCCACCCTGCAGATACTTGGAAACATTCCTAAGATCTCTCTGCTTGCTTCAGACACTGCTGTCTTTCTGTCAAGTTAATTCTTGCTGATGAATGCAGGGGACTGCTCTGTTTTGTTCTGCTTAGAGGTGATGTTTTCTTTTTTGAAGTAAGGAATGGGTTTGTTCTTTTCTCACAGAGTATCAAGCCAGATCCAAAATGATGCTAAAGGAAGAAGACATTCTCTTTGCTGGTTTAAGCAAACCCTGGATCAGCTTTGTGACTGAGAAACCTCAGAATGTGAACAGCTCAGCAAAGTACTTACCCCAGTTCTACATTGTCAGCTGATTCCTGTAGTTCTCCTAGGTGAGTTGACTTGTTTTACTCCCAAAGTATTGAGGGTCAGACCAAATCCCTTTAATTGCTTTAAGCTTATGTATACACTTGTGATTTATTTGAATGTTTTAATGTGTGCAGAATCAGAATGGCTGACAGCAATGGACAAATAATGGCACAGCATCACCACTCATTTTGTAAAGTTCAGTGAATTTTAGTGATTCTTAAACATGCAAAACTCAATGTACCCAGCAAGAGTTGGTTGGGTAAAAGTCACCATTCAGCAGATGCGTAAAGGCAGGAAGGGTTCCATTCATGTAACACTGTAGAAATCAGATAGCTGTTCCTACATACTGCCAGTGCTATTCATGTGAAGCCTCTCATTAGTTGTGACAGGAATTAATGCTGAGGCTGCAAATAATTAACTCCTGAGCATAAGAAGTTCTGACGATGGTAACCACCCATCAATTTCTCTGGTAGCTCTTTAACCCCCAAAGCCTCATTTTGTACTTGAAAGCAGCCAACACTTTTTAAAGGCCAGTTCTTTGATCTGGAGGTAACATGCCCTCCTAACATCCTGGGCTGGCTCCTTTGTAGGAGTGCTGAAATCGGTGCGAGCGTGCCCGAGCGTGCCCAAGCGTGCCATCTGGGACTGCAAGACCTGGGCTTCCCAAGGTTCACATTCCTATGATGCTGTCATTATTCTGCTTGCTTCCTGTGGAAAAAATGGTTTATTGAGAAGGGGAATTCTGAAAATAAAGATAACAACCCACGGCTCTTGATTGCTGTGGGTGCACAGTATTTGTAGATAAATACCTGTCTGCTCTCTTGATGGAGGATGACGAGCGCACGGTTCGTTATTTAATAAGGCATGATAGTCTTTGTTAATGAATTTTGAGGCTGTTTCTCATGAAGCTTGAATCCCTCCACTGAGTTGTATCGTATGAGATAGGTGGACTCCTATTTTCTTTCTGAGAAATTTGCCTCTTAAGGAAACTGGCTGAATGGGCACTGGATTACTTGCTTTCTGCCCATCCTAATTCTCCCATCTTCCCCCTCTAGTGCATGCTTAGGTATGGCAGATATCTAATTGTCTGCTTTAGAGTGCAGTGTGTTTATTATGCTTCATATCTTAGTGGAAATGCTTCTTCCACTGGCATTTGGGAATGTTCTCCTCTTACTTTTTTCATAAATGATTTATCAACTCTGTTACTGCTTGCATGGTCTTCACTATGTCTCCCCAAAGATTTTTCCAGAACCCTCTTTTGCATAGGATCACAGGCAGAAGATGAATGAAGCTAATATTTGACCAGGAATTTAAGTCTTTTAAGCAACATTTTGTAGCCACTGGCACATCCTTAATAGTCCCAGAGGGACAAGAAAGAAGGGAGCTGATCTAAGTTGGATATGCATTTAGTATCTTGTCATATGCACTGGAAAGTAGAGACTCAGGAGACCACCCAAACACTTTCCCTAGGAAATCTTCAGAATATGTGACAGCAGAGCTTAGACCTGACAGTGCCTCACTCAGCTTTGAGACGCGCGTGACCCTCGGAAGCTTCTCACTCTCACTGGCTTGTGTGTCTGTGGGTCCTAATTTGTTACAGCTTCCAATGTAACCCTCCAGTTCATCTCGGTTTAACTCCACAACTGCTGTATATATGTTTTTGCCACTACAAGAAAATACACAATCAGTGATTCCCCTGCATCCTTCTGCAAGATGGAGAGGCTTCTGAGTGTGCCAAGTGTTACAATACTCAGAAGAGAGCTGCCATTTTTCTCAAGTTCTATTAAGTAATGTAATCACTCTGGCACGTGCTTCCTTCTGGCCCATATTCATTCTCGTGGGATGCTTCTTCTGCAGGAGAAACCTGAAGCAGTTATTTGTTAAACCTCACAGAAGGGTTTGGTGTCAGAAGGGATGCTTAACATTTTGAATGCCTTGTCACTCCCATTGACAGGTGCCACCTCTCCTCACAGAAATCTGACTGGAAGTTGTGCTGAAGATGCTGTCGAAATAGCACAGCCTCTGCCTTTGGTGTTGTCCATGATGAGAGCTGGGGTGAGAGCTGCAGGTCACTAGGGTGGGTCATGGGAGCTAGAGGGGTTCTTTTGGCTGCAAATTCACACTGTGCTCATGGAAGATTTGCTGTGCTCGCTGGAGTGCTGCTGGAACCTGAAGTCATCTGCTGGGGTGCCACTCGGGCTGCTCTGCCCGTGGGGTAAGTGGAGGTGCTCCAGCAGCCAGCGTGCTCTCTGCGGCACCGTGGGACCCAGCACTGCCAAGGGGCCTGAACTCCCCTGGGGGTAAAGGCCCACTGTGGCCATGTGGTCCTGGAGCCATAAGGGAGAGCAGCACATCAACCCACCCCCACTCCTCACTGCTTGATGCTGCAAGTGCACCCAGTACCCCGGGACTTCTCAAAGGTGCTCGCTCCAGATTCTACATGTATGAACAAAATTATAGTCTTTAAAATTAATTGCAGCTGTTTGAAAAGTTCATTGGAATCACATAGATAGTTCACTTCTGGTTTTCATGTTGAAACTGAATTGCTTTAGGACTTTGAATCTATAAGTTTACGTGTTTTCTTCCAAGAACCTGAAGTGGGAGAAACTGAGACTGAAATAACTTTGATCTAATATGCACAGTAATATTCTTTGGGACAAACTGGGGGGGGAGGGAGTCCCTTAGTTTTTCAACACTGTGGGAACAGTACTAATCACTATGATGGAGTATTGACAATCTCCATAGGACAAGCTTTAGTCTTCTAGATTAATGTAGAGAGCTTTATTCCTCAGGTATGTCCAAGTACATCCAGCTAGTCCTAGACCACAGGACACAAATACATATCTTTCCTCCATTCATTTTGATCAAAATACCTTTTCTTTGTATTTTCATCTGTTCCATGAGATAGTTTATAGATAACAGAAAACTAAAACAGTACCTGAGATCTGATAAAACATGGGGAAGGTAACAGAATCCAGTGGGAACATTTCCCTCTGTAGGGTATATGACTTGTGAGGGATGCCACTAACTCAGTCCTGCTTACAGAGTATCAGTTAACCAAAACATCACTACTTAAAACCACGCAGCAATGTCAGGAAATATGTTTTTAGCACTGTCTTGTGCTTCCACATTGTAATTTCACCCTGTGTTTTTCTTGTGGTTGGTTGGATTTTTTTGGTTGTTATTTGTTTGTTTGTTTTTTAATTGCCTTCAGTATTTTCCTGCTGCATTATATTCCATTTTCTTATTCTCCTCACCTGTTCTAAGCTGTCTCCCCCCTGGTACTCTTCCTCTGATTTCTTCTGTGGTCATTCTTTTTCAGTCTTCCACCTCTGCTTTTTGTGTGCATTAAGAAGAGAGAATCTCATACTTCCTGGATGTATCTCAGTAGGAATTTGAAGTGGATAGCATCCTTTAGAACACCATTCCAGACCTAGATGTGCCAACTTGTTTCTCTTCTGACAGGGATTGTGAGCACTGGAGAGGTTTAGAAGAAATTTCACACCCAAACATTTGGTAACAGGAGTATTGTTAAAAATAACTCACCTAATGGATCACCTCTCAGGAAAGATGAGACCAGAAGTAATGCAGACAAGTGATCTGTACCAGAAAGGTAAAAGATCCAGGAGAATGAAGTTATTAGCATAACAAAAACCCTCAAAATTCTGCTTCAGTGCCTTTAATTTGTAAAGAAAGCAGGCTAATGATAACGCAGACAAAAGGTGAGATAGCACTGGTTTCTCTTTAATTAAAACCCTTGCAGGGAGTACAAAGCCACAGAAGTGTACCAGATCAGAAAACCTCAGAGTCTTCATTCTTTCTTTATTCAGAGAACAAGAGCATCGTGACAGAGCAGTTTTCTGTTTCTTATACCCTTGGTATTGCTTGACACCAGGCTTAAGCAGCCAGCTTGTTTCCCACGTTTGCCCTGGGAAAGAAGAGGGTGGAGAAGGGCAGTATTCCCAATGGATCTGCTTGCTCTGGGAACAAGGCTACCGAGTGCTAGGAGGGTGGGAATTACAGCTGTTTCCTTTGCCCTGGGTCTCAGGGCTGTGCTATAGTGGGCCAGGATTACTGAGAGACTGGAGTTTTTTGAGTGTCAAACCTCTTAAGTATCATTTGTGAGATTTCTGCCTTTTCGTGGCATCCTATTCTGGGTACTTTGGGGTATTTCTAGTGGCTTTGCTGCTGCTGAATTCACCTTACATCCTCCAACCAGTCAGAGCAGGTTAGCAAAAGCAAAGACAGGAGAACCTAGTGATGGCTCCTCTTTAAACCTTTTTATACAAGTCTATGTCACTGGGAACTGCTATGGGAAAGGATGAGTTATTTGTTTGTTTAAGATTTAAACTCTACCTTGAGTTTTTGTAGCACCCTTGAATAACAGCAGATGCTTTGACACATCAGAGATTTGGGATCTACTCAAAGCTACAATTTGATAAGATCTAGGCTTAAGCTCTTAAAAGAAAAAAAACCCAAACAACAAACCAAAACAAAGTATTTGTGCATCAGGAGACAGAACTTGTGTTTTAGTAGTTATCCTCTTGTAGCCTTTTATAACTCTTGTAGCTTTGCTTATCTGCTGAGCTCCATCCAGGAAAGAGAAACAGTGCTTCCTAGATAACCTGTTATTATGTGAGCAGATAGCAGAAGGAGAAGGAAAGATTAAGTCTGTTTCTAATCTTTCACATTGATCATGTTTTCTATCAAAGAAAGTTGTAAGAGTATGTTCCTGGTGATAGTGGTTTGGTTAGCAGGTATATGGCTGTGGGTATAGAGGGCTCTTTGAGAGGCATCTGCAGTTACAACAAGCTCAGTAGATGGCTGGGCTTTTAGAAAACCTGTGTGTGTGCCCAGGGATGGATGTATAGGGGAAATACATTCTTTAAACACATTTCAAGGCCATTCTGGTCATGCTGTCTTATCAAAGAATTGTTTTTATCCACCAGACTAAACCCACAACATTTTAATAGTTGTGTAAATCTCTCCTTTTAGAAATAAGCATAGAAACTATAGAGAAGAAGGTCAAATATGTACAGTGATACTCTGCTAAGATCACAGCATCTGCTGTACTTCAAAAACAAGCTAGTCTAAAATTGAATAACATTCTAAAGCAAAAATCTGTCAATGTTTTCACTTGACTTCATGTAAAAATTGCTGCAGAAAGGTTCATATTATTGTTTTCAGTATTTCAAAGGGGCTTTTAGGAATTTAGATGTGTATTTGCTGCTTTTAGTTGTATCTAGGAACTGATGGAAAGCAGTGTGTATTTGTTTAGATAGTTTGCTGTGGTACCAATCAATCAGGATTTCATGTTTGAGTACTTCAGGAGATTTGATCCAGTTACCTAGTTTATCTTTTCTGCAATGCTAGCTTTGTGCTAAGGAAAGCTAGATATTAACAGACTGTCAAGAAAGTAAAGTGTTAACACTTTTCCATGGCTCTGTTGGGGTACAAGGTCAGACCTAACATGTTATAACTGCAGCAGAACAGAGTATTTGTTATTATTATTTTTCTTTTCAGCTAAGTTTCTTTCTTGGGTACTCCGAAGACGATCTATCTCCGTTGGATAAACCTGGCTGGTATTGTGGAGGAAAAAGAAATACCCCTAAGTGTTTAAGCATGTCTGAATGAGAGAAACTAGATTGAAAATGCAGAGCAGCTGCTCTGAGTTTCCTCTTGCTCCTCACCTGTTTTGTGAAATGGCTTTTCCCATACTGACAGAGCTTCAGCATCTCCAGTACCCCGTTGGTGTTCATCTTTTCCGCTGCTTTTTCTGGGCGTTTGAGCAGTTGAACTGCATTTTCTGCTGAGACTGCTAGGAGGCAGAGCTGAGAAGTGGAACTTCTGTACAAATGTCTGCTTTGTAAACTCTTGGGAGCTGAGTCTATTATAGAAGCTTTTGTTATGAACATGGTTTAATGTTACTTCTGACTGTTTTAAGAACGATCTCTGCAGCAGAGATACACTAGAGCAACATTGAAAATATTTTTATGTAGTCAATCACCTACAGAATGTGTTCTAATTCTTATTAAATACTCAGATTTTATTGCAGAATAAAAGTGGCTTAATGGTGTAGTTTGTCTGTACCTACTGTATCTGTGACAAACCTAAAAATCCTTCAAAGATTGTTTAGATCAGCACACTCTTCTGGGATATAAAGGAACTGCCTATACTGAAAGCCAAGGGGACTCACGTTGTGTGAAATATCTTTGCTTTTCTGCTCTGCAGAAGTTCAAAGGTGTTTATACAGACAGAACAGTTATTTTGGGATGTGCTTGTTTCCTGAAATTCCTGGTATCTCCCTGTCCTCCAGAACTGGGATATCTAGTGCTTTTTGGTGGAGCCAGGCTCTTCTCAGTGATGTCCAATGATAGGACAAGGGGCAACGGGTGCAAGCTGGGATGTAGGAGGTGCCATGTAAGCATCAGGAGAAACTTTTCCATGGTGAGGGTGACACAACATTGGACATTGGACCAGTCTGCCCAGATAGGTTGTGGAGTCTCCTGCTCTGGAGACTTTCCAGCCCCCCCTGGATCTGTTCCTGTGTGGGCTGCCCTGGGTGACCCTGCTCTGGCAGGGGGGTTGGACTCTCTGATCTCCAGAGGTCCCTTCCAACCCCACCATTCTGTGAGCCTGCTGTTGCCCTTCTGCATTCCAGTCCTCGCCAGCCGTTCCTGCCCCTCAGAGTGAGCTGTGTGTCAGTGCTTCTGCTGCTCTCCTTCACAGCTTAGCATGTCACCTGGTGCTCAGCTGGTACTAACATGCTGTGTGGTCACCTCGGGGAGCAGGGCTGCATGTGCTTGTACCCTGCTGTGCTCTGCTGTGGGGACTAACTCCCAGCAAAGGGCTGAGATGGACCCCTGGGAACCTAATGTCTTTGGAAAGTGGTACTTACCCACTTCAGCTGCTTAGCTGAAAAGCTCTCTGCAGAACGTTTATCCAAGTGACAATATATCATGGTGTTTCTTGTGTGTTTGTGATTGCTCTCCTGTGGCTTAATAAGGACTCAGAGGGAGAGGGAGGATGATGACGACAAAAAAGGATTGGAACAGGACAGAAAATGGAATGTGCTGATAAGAACAAATGCTGATGTTGGCAAAGAGGTGATGTAATTGCATTTTGATAAGTGCCATTTAGGGGTTATGAAATATCTGCAGAAAATCTCATCGAAATAATTGAACCAGACAGCTTTCAATTCTGGTCATCTGTGTGCAAAAGATCCAGTCTCTGTGGTTTATACAAAAGTAAATTTATGCTTTATTGTGTAAAAGAGATCTAATGATGAGCTGACTTTCATATTATACAACATGCACTGTTGATGTTTAGCTACACAGACTGAGCCATTTCTATTCTGAATTTCAAATTTCTAGTAGCTTTGGATTTCTTCCTCTCCTTGTCCCCATCTAATTCATGTTGTTTCTTTTCCCCATAGAGGCTTATTCCTTATTAAAGAAGATACAAGACCCAGAAAGATTCACCTACACCTAACTCCTCGGAGAGGATGAAACGAGAACAAGGTAAGTGGGAAGATTTCTTTATCAAACTAAGTAGCAGCTAGACTCAAAGTAAGAATTGGAAATTATTTTCTAGCAACTTGTGAGCTGTTGACAGTCTGGACCCACCAGCTCCCTGCTTATGGCCAGTGAGAGCAGCAGAAACTTTAGAATAATTGATCTGAATGAAATGAAGAAAGTTCCCAACAAATGACCAGAGTAAAACAGAAAAGCACGTGTGCCTTTTCCATCTCTATTATGGGAGACTCACTTATTTTCTTGATATAACATTTCCATTTAATTTCACTTCAACATGAATTCTCCTTCCTTCCTCTCCTTTAAATTTCTAGCTAATCCTAAAATTATAATTACACTTATTTTAAATGCCTGTAGAGAAATCCTATAGATCTGGATGAGAATCAAATAGAGCTCCTGTTGAATTCAGTCTGTGGGAGCAGATAAGGTTTTATAATACATGCTTTACTGGTGACACAAACTCGATTTTTTTTTCAGTGCTAACTGTAGCTGGCCACAGCTAGTTGGTCAAAAGGAGTGCTGCTTCTCACAGAAACAAGAATTGGAATCCATTCTTTATTTGTTAAGGGAGGAAGATTACAACCAAGTGATGGATCTGGAATACTGTCCTATCTGCAACAAATTTGTAAAAGCGAACTGCAGGGCTATGCAAAAGCTTTTACGATAAGCCCTGAATTTACTTTGTGTTCTTAGCCATTCCTGTTTTCTGGGATATGTTTAAAACCAGTAGATGTCTGCACCCTTCTGTTGGTTTAAGAAATGCTTCTGTCCTGAAGTCTGTGAATGACATGGGAAGCATGTGTTTCCTTCAGTCACAGCAGCAGGAAGTCAGCTCCCTGGTTGGCCCTGCTAGGGTGTTCACTCTCCTTTTGGAAATGTAAATGAACCATTTGTTGACACTGATGGAACACTCTCTTTTCTGAGGCAGATCATGTGTTTTTGCTTGAATATCTGCTGAAGTCCCCTCGGTCTTCCCTTGATATAGTTTCACCGTGTTACTCTAACCAGGAACCTTTCGTGTAGCTCCTGGTGGTGCTGAGAGATGCAAATAGTCAAATTTGATGTGGCAGGTTAGTTACCTTCATGTTGCTACCCTCTCAGGATATAGCCCATAGGCCTGTCTGAACCCAGGCTAATACAGGGAAGAAAATAGAGGTGTGTGGAGTATACATCTGGAGAGTCCTGCAGGAGTAAGTACTGTTACTTGTCACTGCTTGCTGCAACTCACATGTCATTCCAAGAAGCATTACTGATGTTTAAACCTTGCTAAGGCTACAAATGGGTTTGCTGTTTTACCCAGGAAAGCGGTTTAGCCACGTACTGTTTTGACACTTTTCTTCTTCACAAACTGAAACTTCTCAGAAATTGAAGATATTTTTGATGCTTTTCCCTAAGCTCTTTAAAATGGATCCATTTCTGCTCTGTGATCGGATACATAGAATGGCATATAACTGAAACTGTGGCTGGGTGTTCAGAACTGAACCAGTTTATACATTTTTAAAAGCTGTATCATCTTCTCTTTACCATCTTCTCTTGCCTTGTGAATCGTTGGTTCAGACATGCTTCCCAGAAGTAAGCTTCTTACTTCTCACATATATCCCTGTAGATCAGTCTATGCTTATTTGTAGACAAAATCAGGGAGGGTTTTGTTTAGTTTTCAGATTTTTTCAGTTATACTTTCAGAGGTTTGTAGGGCTGAGCAAATCAGCTGTTTCCAATTACGTTAAGTTTTAACAACGTGGAAAAAAAATATGAAGGAGAAAGGCAGTATATAATCCTTGTGAAATGAATTGTGGCAATGGAAAATACAATTTATTTGAATGTTACCAGATAGTAAGATACAAAGCAAAGTGCATGCAAGGGCTTGTAATTCGTTAGCTAATGATTGTACCAAGATCACAATGGTAGAGGAACAACAAAGACTGAGGTAAATCACATCATTTATTTCTTTTTGTTCCTAGCACATGTTGAAAAATACACCTCCTTTTGCTGTCCCAGTGATGTGGTTGATGTGCACTGAAACTTGTGCTCCTGGTGAGCAGAATGTCAGCTCATGGAGATGTTGCAGGATAGCTTAGCTACTGTTCCTGCTGGTGATTTGCTTAAAAAATGGTGCAGAAGAAATCAACTGTCTAATAAAGCCAGTGAACACATACAATATTTTAAAGAACTGTAAATACAAATATTAGAAAATTAGTATTCTGTATTTTGAGTGGCTGGTTTGGATTTCTTCGGCTCACGTGCCCTTGTGCTGAATGCAGTGAACGGGAAGAACAGGGCATGGCCAGCAATTGAAATTAAGGAACATACAAAAGGTGACAGTGATAAAGTTTACTGCCATCTTTCAGGTAAATGAAGCACTAAAATGCTGGCTCCTCTTTCTCATGGCAAAGGTAGAAACAAACGTGCCCTTACTAGTTCTCATTTGTTTGACATGAGATTATTTCATTGTCACCTTCTAAACATTTACTAACTGGTGGCTCTTTAAAAAAAAAAAAAAGTTAAAGTAAATTCATCTGCCTGTCCTTCAAACCGTTAAACTGCTGAGCAAAGGCAAGAAAGACAAGGGAAAGCTGCTTAGATTTGAATAGATTGATGAAGGAAGAGCTGAAGAACTCCAAGCCTAGGGAGCTAACGGAGAATAGCCCGTAGTTAAATACTCACATGGTTCCTACAGATTGCTACAAAGCATATGGCTTTGTGAGCTAACACTCTGGGTCCCGTGGGTTTGTGCTGTTAACCAAAAGTCTCCTGGGAAATGGAAGGGAAAGCGAAGGCTCTTCCCCAGGCTGCAGCTGCCTGCCACTGAGCCAAGCTTGGTATTATTCCATCCCAGTGCTGGCCTGCATGTCTGGAAAGGAAATTCTGGAAGCCTGCCTTGTTCATCAAAAATAATTTAAGGTGCCACCACAGAGGCAAGAGGGCTTCTCGTTATTGTTTCCTGTATTTTATGATGTTGGCATTCTCCCTGAAATAATTAGAGAATTGCAGATGTAATAGATTGTTTTTCTACAATAGATTGTAGAAAAACAGAGCTCAACAATGAAATTCGTACTTTATCTAGGTTTTGGTAATGTGCTTCCTCAGTGAACACAATGTTTGCTGGAAACTGAATCCCTACTCTGAATTATAGCATCGTTACGTCAGGCACTTCTGTCCACAGCTGAAATACAGCAATTAGCAAGAAAGGAAAACCACAATGGGGGTGTTTTTATAAACTTCTACGGGCTATCGGCAAAGGACTTGAAAAGCACAACCTCCTGAACTGCAGATTCTTAGAATAAACAACTTGAACATTTTCGTGTTCCCTGCAGACATTTTCCAACTAAGCTTGCCAGTGAGAACTCGGGGAAATAGGGAGGAGGTGTGCAGATGTAGAACCATGGAACCATTTAGGTCAGAAAAGACCCTTAAGATCATTGAGTCCAACCATAAACCCCACACTGCCAAGTCCATCACTAAACCATTTCCCTAAGTGCTTTTAAATCCCTGCAGGGATGGTGACCCCACCACTCCCCTGGGCAGCCTGGGCCAGTGCTTGACAGCCCTTTCAGTGAAGAAGTGTTTCCTCATGTCCGGTTCAAACCTTCCCTGGTGCAACTTGAGGCCATTTCCTCTCATCCTATTGCTTGTTACCTGGGAGAAGAGTGTGACCCCCACCTCGCTACAGCCTCATTTCAGATAGCTGTACAGAGTGAGGTGATCTCCCCTGAGCCTCCTTTTCTCCAGGCCAAACAACTCCAGTTCCCTCAGCTTACCCTGGTAAGCTTTGTGCTCTGGACCACTGTGCTCTAGCTCTGTTGTCCTCCGTTGGACACCTCCAGCATCTCAATGTCCCTCTTGCAGTGAGGGGCCCAAAACTCAACAGAGTATCTGAGGCGTGGCCTCACCAGTGCTGAGTACAGGGGGACAATCACCTCCCTGGTCCTGCTGGCCACACCAGTGCTGATACAAGCCAGGATGCTGTTGGCCTTCTTGGCCACCTGGGCACATGGTGGCTCATCCAGAGCTGGCTGTCGACCAACACCCCCAGATCCTTGCCCTTTATGTAGTTTCATCCCTAGATACAGAGCTGCTTTGGGGAGAAGGAGCCTGACAAGTTCAGTCTTTTTAAGTTTTTCCTTTTCTGATTCTACAAATGTGACCCATATTAAGAATCTTAATTAGAAATAACCAAATCTGGCTTCATACTTTGCAACTGCCCGTGGCCTGAGAGCAAAGCTGTCTAGGTGAGTTACCAGATTAACTGGATTTTGTAGGGTAAGAGAAGTCTACTGATCTAACTTAAGCACACATAAAAGTGCTTGTAAAATACAGGGATTTTCCCTTTCATTGTTTCCCAACTAATGTGATGATTGTTATCTGTTCTTAAAATGTGCAAATAACAATTTTTTATTTGCTTTTAGCTTGCCCAGACCTGTGTTAAGAGGGATTTCAGAACAACTCATTGAACCTGAACCGTTCCGTTCTGTCGAGCAGTGATTCCAAATGTGGTATGACTGTATTTTCGGGAGATGACTGTACTTCATATTTCTCTTCCTCCAGATGAACCAAAGGTAGGAAAAGCTATCTCCTCATAGCTGTTCAAGTGATACACGAAATTGAGAGTTTAGGGGTTGATAAAGAAGAAAATCCATTTTGCTGCTAGCCAGGAAAGCTTTTTGTGTGTCGTAAGATCAAAGTTGCAGAATGATGTTTAATGCAGGGTGTTCACTGAAAGAAATGAAAACTGGAGAATGTTCCCCCCTTGTGCCCTAGAAGATGTTTGGGTTTTTTTTTTATTTTATTTTCTGCTCCCTCTGAAAGGCTTTTCAAAGAAAATAAGTCATTTGACACAAAGGAAAACTGGGATGACAGAATTGCTAGAGGAAGACGGGTGGATTCACTGATGTTTTGATTTACGTCAGAAAATTAAATCCTAATCTATTTTCCAGTACTTAATTTTAAATCCAGTTATGATTTTTCTGGCAGAAGAGCAATGCTCTGAAACAAGCTGATTTAACAGATACATACTTTATGTCAATTCACTGATATTCGAAGGGAAACGGGGCAGGTGAGGCAGGTGGCATGCAACAAGGATGTCACACTAGTTGGCTTGGAGGGTCTGTGGTTATCCAGTACTCTTAGCTCCCTAACTAGCAGCTGTACTGGCTGGTGCTGCAGGTTGTCCCATGTGCTGGCTGCCTGGCTGTTAGGGGCTGTGTGGCTGCCCAATTGCTTATCAAAGGGATAATTTTTTGTACCTCAAGTTTTCCTTGACTGAGGGGTTCTTTTGACTATGAACCCACTAGGTGCATGCTTAAAATGCAATAAAATTAAATCTGATTTTAACAGCTGATAGATTAAGGCCAAGTAAAAATACAGGAGGAGCATAAAAAGTACTAGTTTCTTCAATTAGAAATGCCTTCAGTAGGTATGATGAATTTGGCTTATTCTGGAAATGTTTTTCTGGTGTCATTACACTTCTTGGGCCTAAAACCCCTGGAGTTAATAGAAAAGACATCACACAAATGTGTGGCTAGTACCATTGAAATCAATACTATGAGTCATAATCTCACAACATCTACATAAATATATCAGCATTTCCTTGTGTTAGGTTCAGGGAATTGAAATGAAATAGCAGGTGTGAGTTATGTGGGGGGAAAAAAATGATCCTAAGCCTTGTAAGCCAAAAGCATAGGGGATGTGAAGGAAAGTCTTTGAGAAAGTAACAGCTTTTATACTGTTCTTTTTATTGTACTATTCTGTCCCCCTAAAAAATTTCACGTGGCTTCTAGTGAAGCAAAAGGTTAAAGTAGAATTCTTTCAATACTGGCTAAAATTTCCCAATATTACATAAGAAATACGTAGGCAAGATTGATTGGGCTTTCTCTGCTTTGTTAAGCCTTTGAAATTGAATATATATGCCTGTGTTTTTCATTAAAATGGAGATATATGTGTGTATATGTGCTCTTTCTGCTGGAACAGCTTTCAAAGAAAATTGTGCGTGTTCTTGTTTAAATACACAAATTGGATTCTATTTTCTTTCAATTTGAAGAAATTAGAGCTGCTCCAGTAGTCATAGAAACTGCAAATAAGAACAGGCTGTTGAGTATAACCATCAGCAGAAATTCTGAATATTAAATACAGTTTTGTTAAGTTCTAACCTACATAGGAAGCTGAAAGAACATTTCAGAACAAAACTTTGTTAGCAATCTATTATAGCAGCAACAATTTGTTACTTAAGCCTCCATGGTAGCAACTGTTAGCACTTAAAAGGCTACTCTGCATTTGCTGTCCACTGTCTCTCAAATTAATACTGAAATTTGTTAGCTGACAAAACCCCTTTGATTTGGAACACACTACCACTTTATCCACCAAAATAAGATAGAAGTTGCAAGTACTCTTCTACAGTTGGATGAAAACTTTGATTATGAGCATATGGCCTTATTTTAATATCTGAAATATCAAAATTCAGTATTAAAACTCTCTCTCTGTAAAGTACCTACATAGACTAAAATTGTATTAGCTGTCTGTAAAATATGTAAACAAGGATATATCAAATTTGTACTTCTAAATACTGCAACTACAGACACTGATGAAGTAATTGCATATGAAATTAGTAATCATGTATGGAATTACCTGACCTGATTTGCATTCTCGACCGTGAAGAATTCTGCACATGACCCGAGCTTGGTAAATAATTCATACCTTATCCTATAGCTAACTAATTCAACATCATTTTTCTCTCCTGCAATTTGTGTAGGAGTGCAGTGTTCTCTTGAAATTAGCAGCCTTTCAATAATAATTACTAATAGCTAGGAATAAGTTCTGGTTTGCAAACTTTTCATTGCATAGTAACTATTACTCTTTCCATGTTTGAATAATGTTGGTTAGTTCTAATTGGTCACACAAGTCTCCTTTTTCTCTCACCTGATGAAGACAGTGCTGGGCTGTAGAGTACTGGTGTGAGTACAGGCTTTAAAAACAAGGTTTCTGCAGATATTTAATATGCTCCTCCTGCCTCAAAATCCCAGCCTTTGATGTCCTAAAGAGTCAAAGTAATTGGGAATGGGGAGGGCAACTAGAGATCAGCAGCTTGCTTATGGTCCATAGCACATACCTACAGTGAAAATGAGGGCTGGAAACGTGTTTTCATGGGTTTAACAGCAGAATTTGGCTTCAGGTAAATAATTAGAGACCGGTAAGGTTCACAGTATTTTAGGGGACCTACGGATACAAATTGGGCAATTACTGGCATGTAATGATACTGCAGAAGCTGCAGCAAATTTATTAATGGAGTACTGGGTTGCCTACTGGGCCTTGTCGATGAAAGAGATCTGAGACAATCTGAGACACTTCACTAGCAAAGTGAAGGAAAGTGTGTGGAAGGCCCTTCCATGTCTGTATCTGCTTCACCCTTCAGAACCTTGGAGCAAAGCTAGAAGAATGCCAAGTGTTGTAAAGGTTTGCTTCTCTGTTCAGGGGGCTTGTAACGTGAAACTCAGCCAGCCCTTTGAGAAACCCTGTGGTGTGGCACAGAGTCCTTAACCTTCTGAAAGCAGTTGCAGGAGTTTGCATTACTATCTGCATTGCTTGCAAGGTTTTCATAACCAGGGAATAGGTCAAAATAGAATTTGGTGATAGGCGAGGAAGTAGCAGGATGTTCATTTATCCCATATGCTCCCTGCCACGAGAACTACATAATCTTTTCATCTTGCAATTACGCACTTATTTATTTCAGAGGCTATCAAGCCAGGAGAAATGTGTTCCTGACAGTCTTTTTAAACTGATTGAGAGCACAGCCATCTTCTCATGGACTTACACACTCTTCTGGGTCAAAACTCTTAATATTACAAACTAGGGCTAAGTCTGTACCAACAAGATAACGTGTCAAGCATACTTGAATTTTCCCTGTGTTAAATGCAGCCAGGAGTCGGCTTCTTCTCACAGTCTGCAATTTGTTTGCATTGTCCCTCGTCCTATCCCAGGGCACCACTGACAAGAGACTGTCCCCTTCTGCTTGACACCCACCCTGCAGAGATTTGGAAACATTCCTAAGCTCCCCTCTCAGGCTTCTCTTCTCCAGGCTAAACAGCCCCAGGCTCTCAGTCTCTCCTCATCAGAGAGATGTTCCGGTCCCTTCAGCATCTTTGTAGCCTCTGTTGGACTCTCTCTGGTATTTCCCTGTCCCTCTTGAACTGGGGAGACTGGTTGGGTGCTGGCAGCCTGGGTAGCTGGGGCTCTGGCATGGAGCAGTACCAGGACAGTCCCATGCTGCCCTCTAGGTGCCAGCTTTGATCTGCCCTCTCCCTGGCTGTATCACCAAGTGCAGGGACCTTCGTTAGCTTGAGGTACACCAGGGCCAAGCTGCTGAGAGCCCTGGCAGGGCACAGAAGGGCTAAAGTACAAGCTCTTGCTGTGGCTGGGTGTAGGTGGGGTGAGCACATGAGTTCCACCCCAGACTTGGGGAAGCCATGTGACCATTTCCCAGTCCAAACCCTGGCTCCTGTTAGCCCTGCCACCCTGGGCAGAGGAGAGTATTTGGCCTGGCAGTTCTGGAGGAGGCCTGGCGAGCTAACATGGGTTTGCATACTCCATCCTGTTGAGCACTGGAGCTCCCAGTGCTGGGCACATCCGTTCAGTGCAGCCCCCTCAGCTCCAGTGCCCCAGGTCTGGATGGCTAAGGAGGAGATGTTTGTGGTGGTGAAGCTCAGCAGGGTGCCCTGGCTCTCCCGGCAGCCACGCTGCGTGCGCCCGCTGGCCTGGGCTCCCTCTCCTCTCCCCAGGTGGCCCTCGAGGCCCTTTTTAGGGCCACAGTGCCCATGGGCCTCTTCAGGGAGCCTTCAAACCCAGCAGCAAGTCTAGCCATTCAATGACCTAGAAGCAAAGTGGACTTGCAATTAGTTGAGGCTGGTGAGGAGCAGTTATCATCAGAGCAGGCAGGCCCCTGGAATGGTCGTGTCATGTGGTCCTGTTTAATGCCAAGGTAACAGCTGTAATACCCATAATAACCACACTTCTCTGTTGTGATTTATTCATAACATTTAACGTGTGAGTTCCAGCAGCAGCACGGGAGGGTTTTGAGGAGCTGCAGTGGCATGATGGTGCTGAGACACTGCTGGTCAAGAGGCTCTGTGTCAGGCACACGGGCACCTCAGCTCCCAGCCTCTCACCAGCTTTGTAGCTATGAGGGCACCCCTGGAACTGGGGGCCCTCTCCGAGCAAGCACTGGGTCATGCTGCTGTAGTGGGAGCAGCTTACAGCCTGGGCTGGAGCGGGCGGTGGGTGCTGGCTGGGGGGCAGCACTGCTTTGCAGAAGCAATGTCTCTCTCTACAGAACGCGCTGGTGCAACGAGGGCTGTGAGGTGTCACACTGCTTCCCCGCCTCATTTGCACCTACAAACAAAGCCACGGTGCAGGGAGGGTGAATATTGTGCCTGTGGCACCAGGTTTGCCAGAGCATCGCTGCGTGGGGATGCTTGGCCTGGTTTGGGTCTCAGAACTCTGTCCTAGCTTAGAGCAGGCTGGGGACCGGGCTGCCAGGGGGTCAGTGGCTCAGGGGGTGGACACAGCCCTACATGGTGTCTGCAGATGCTCTCTCTTACTCAACTTCTCATCTTCTCTGAGCAGGAGGGTGCAGGTGAGGCCAGCTGGGCCAGCTGGGTTTGGCTCTGACAGTGCAGGGGTGTCACAGGAGAAGCTGCAGCTTGGGCAACTCCTCTGGTGCTTCCCCCTGCTCTTACAGTGCTAAATGCTCCTTCCTGCTGCCTGGTGGGTATTTTCCATCACCATGCTGACCCGAGCCTGGGCAGTTGTTTCAAGGAGCATGGGGGTCAGGCTCAAAATTCAGGTGTAGCTTCAGAAACAATTCTCTAAAAGCTGCTGGTGAAAGGGCTGAAGGGAGCTGCCCAGGGCTTCTCCTGGCCTGATGGAGCAAGCAGGGACAGGTTTGGATTGTGCCACTCCTTCCTCCGTTAGCGTCTGCAGCCCTGCTGTCCTGTCTTCAGGGACAGGAACGAGCAGTAGTCAAGTGGACCTGGCAGGCCCATCCCCATGTTCCTGTGGGAGGGTTGTGGACTGTAAATAGACACTGCCAGAGTCTTGCCTCTTGTCCTCACTGGCAAGTTGTCTCCTTCCCAGCAGCGGCTGTGGGCAAACACAGCAGTTGGAGCTTCGGTGAGCCGGTGCTTGGCTTCTCCTGGCCTGGTAGCAGAGCTGCTGGACACTCCCCAGGGGAGCACTTCCTGGGGCAGCATCCTTGTCCTCGGCCCCTCCTGCTCTGCCTGTGGAAGGAGCTCTGTAGTTGAGAGAGGAGGAGCTGGGCAGGTTGGTGGCTCTGCCTCCTGGGGGGCAGGAGCGGACAGGTCCCCATCTCTCCACCGGCCCTGCAGAGCTCATGGGCTTGGCTGCAGAGTGGGCCTCTCCTCCTGCTCCTCCATCGAGCGCAGGGTGCTGCAGCCAGCTTCAGTGTGGCCCTGGCACCTGCCAAACTTCCAGCTAAGGCACCAGGGCCACAGAGATGGTGTTAGACAGCGACAGGAGGGAGGCCCTGCAGCTCTGCAGAGCTCACCGCTCCAGCAGGGAGACTGGGGGGTGTGGGGGTGCCTGTGTGTCCCATGTGCCTGAAATCCATGCACGTGGGACACACATTCATTCGACAGGGTGGAGGGAAGGAGAGGAAGCAGGTACCTGCTACTTAAGTTCATATTGCTCTCTCCTGCACCTTGCTGGAAGCTGCCTTTCCTCTTCCAGGTCACGTATCTCCCCCGACACAGCAATTACACGGTGCTTGATGCAGGCAGCTCTGGGGGGGCCAGGGCTGTGATTCAGAGCTGAATCAGCTCCTGGTTGTCCGCGTTTTGAACACAGAGGGCCTTATTTTCAGCCTGACATCATTCAGGCTGAATTTTGTGCTGGCCAGGAATCATAGAATCATAGAATTGTCAGGGTTGGAAGGGACCTTAAAGATCATCCGGTTCCAACCCCCCTGACATGGGCAGGGACACCTCCCACTAGAGCAGGTTGCTCAGAGCCCCATCCAGCCTGGTCTTAAAAACTTCCAAGGATGGGGCTTCCACCGCCTCTCTGGGCAACCTCTTCCAGTGTCTCCTCTGTGCGGGCAGAGCCACACGTGGGTAGTTTGGAGCAGATATCCCCGTGGGGAGGTGATGGCTCCACGGGGCTGGTGACCAGGACCAGAGGTGTGAGCAGAGCAGGGTGGCAGTGTGGAGAAGAGGACACACCGTGCCCTGCTGGAAGGCAGGTGCTTCTGCCGATACCTGAGCACGTTCTCCTTTCTCCCTTGTAGGAGAGCCTGGTCATCGACAGGCCCCGAGTGCGGAAGCAAACCAAACACTACAACTCCTTCGAAGAGGACGAGCTGATGGAGTTCTCCGAGCTGGACAGTGACTCGGACGAGCGACCCACACGCTCGCGGCGCTTCAATGAGAAGACGCGGCGGTACCTGCGGGCTGAGTGCTTCCGCGTGGAGAAGAACCTGCTCATATTTGGGTGAGTCTCACCCCCTCCCAGAGAGCACAGCCACAGCCTCCAGCTGCCCCAGTGCACACGTGGGCCACCGGCTCCCCCAGCCACTTTCTGTCTGTCCTGCTTGCAGTGTCCCCTCCTTCCAGCAGTGACCTCTCTGGTGGGACCTGGACTCTTAAGTGAGCATATGGGATGGAAGGAGAGTTAGGGGAGCAAAGCATGAGCTGGCACTTGGCACTTTCAGATTCTGCTCCTGCCTCTGCCCTGTTCAGTCCTGGGCAAACCTCTCCCCCTCTCTGCTCCCATAACATGAAGGCTGAACACCCCTATCCAGGGGAGCTGGCAGTGCCATGCCTCTGAGTGGGCTCCTGGAGAGAAGTGGCAGTGAGGTCTCTAGTTGCACAGGAGCATTTACACTGTCTGTGTTCCTGCTGTTCCAGCTGGGGACGCTGGAAAGATATCCTGACCCACGGGCGGTTCAAGTGGCACCTGAACGAGAAGGACATGGAGATGATTTGTCGGGCCTTGCTGGTCTATTGTGTCAAACACTACAAGGGGGATGAGAAGATTAAGAGTTTTATCTGGGATCTCATCACGCCAACGAAGGACGGCCAGAACCAGGCTCTGCAGAATCACTCAGGTATTGCGTGTTCTCTCTGCCATTGCACCCGTACCCATCGCCATTGTGCCAGCCTGTGGGACCGAGGCTGCAGAATTCAAGGCAGAGCTGATTGAAGCAGCCACAAGTGGTTGTGCTTGAGCACCTCAACTCGCTCTGCACACAGAAAGTGGCTGCCATGGGACTGACCTTCCAAGCCAGCAGCAGGGGCTGGCTGGGTTAGGGAGGCTGTTTCATGGCTTTCAGTGCTAGTGCAGAGAGAGCCTTGTGGAGGGAGCAGAGATGCCATTCTACTCTCGAGTGGGTGCTGCTAAGTTTTCTCTGGCCTGTGAATGCTGCCAGGGCTCCCTGGTGTGGGGAGGCACCAGGCAGTGAGCTCGTTGGGCAGCAGTGGCCGTATGAAGGCACTGGGTGTGATAGGTGTGAGGGTGCTTATTCCACCGGCCTGTTCCTCGGGCATGGTGGGACGTGCCGTGGGTCACCGTGTGGGGACCCTGCTGCGCCTGTCCCTGCCCCAGCGCCGGCAGCGGAGATCGCGGTGCATGGCACTTGCGCTGCGCTGGGGAAGCTGGTGGTGCAGCCATCTCAACCCAGGTCACCAGCTTGTGTCTCCATCATGATTCTTGTCCCAGACATACCGGTCTGCAGCACCTGCCCTGATGGGTGGAGGTGCAGCGTTGGTTTGTCCCGACACCTCTGCAGTGCAGAATCCTACCCAGGTAGTGCTGCCTTCTCTCACTCCATGGGAAAGGACCCTTTATCTCAGGTTTAGCTGTGCCTTCCCTGCTCAGAGATCCCAAATGGTTTTTTTCCAGTGTGTGTGAGGTCCACATACCACACCACATGTCCAGTCTGGATCTGCTTTCTGTTGGCTGGAGGTTTCCAGTGCATCCTCATCTTCAGACGGGGCTGCCCAGCCCCTTCCCCAGCCCTGCTCTGCCGCTGGCTCTGGCTCTGCCTGAGCAGGGGGCCCTGTGGCTTCACCCCCACCTGCAGAGCAGCCTCTGCTCTCTGCCAGTGTCCCTCAGGGCTGAGGCAGCACAGCAAACAGAGCTCACCACACAAACAGCATCCTGCAGCCACAGTGGCCTTTGCCTCTAATAATACAGAGGTAGAGCAGGTGCTGGCTCCTTGGATCGGCCAGAGCATTGTGGCCTGGGACACGTGGTCACTGCCCATTCTGTGTCAGAGGGTGACCTGCCAGCACAGCACTGGCATCCTCAGCTTTCGGGCCAGGTGAGTTGGGCTGGGAGGGCTGGCTGAGGGGGGCCATGGTGCTCCCTTGGCAGGGCCGGAGCCCGGGGCTGCGCACTGCTTGTCATGCACTTATGACCTGTGGTGCGAGGTGAGTAGTGAGGCGGTCGGGACTCTGCAGGGTCCAGGCTGAAACCTGGGGCTCCTGCTCTGAGGTGGTGGAGCACAGGGCAGGCTGTTCTGCAGCAGTGCTGTTGCTGAGCCCCAAGAGCACACTGCACGTTACTTGGTGATTAGATCCTAACATCACTGATTCCTTCTGTCTGGAAATGTCTGACTGGCCTTACAGTGTGAGGTCTGAGCCTGTGGCCTTCAGTGGCTTCCTTAAGTACTTCAGTTGCCTCCTACAACATGAGCCACTCTGGCAGTGCTGCCTTCTGTCCTTGACATGCAACCCTGTCCAGAGCAGCTCTGGGACTGGATTTAGAGTCCTGTGGGGAGCAGAGCAAGAGTAAGAAAAAAATTGGCTGATACCTATGAGTTTGATTTAGATAACGCCAAGTAACAAGCAAGCCATGGTTTCAGTGGAGTCTCAGGAATGCTTTAGTGTAAGAGCAGCACTAAAATTGGATATTTAGCAGAGAGAAGCAAGCAGGAGCTTCTCCATTAGCTCTTCAGAATGGCTTTTCCCAACTCTGAACCCCTGGTGTGGTCTCAGCCAGAGAAACAATAAAACCATCAAGCCTAACCTCAAGGAGCTGGAGGAAAGCAGAGCCCTCCAGTGCAGAGCAGCCACATGTTGAGTGCTGCTGTGGCTTGCCAAGGTGCCTGAAGTACCACTCATGTCTGCAGAGAGCTGACCAGGCAAGACATGCTCTGGGCCTCCCTGATGTGCAGAAAGCAACAGCATCCTCCAGCCCTTGCTGGTGCACCCTGGGGCCTTCCCTTCTCAATCCTGTATCCACATGGCTATGAGGGGCGAGCTCAGCTCAGAGCTCTGCTCTGCTCCAGCCCCATCCTGCCTTCTGTCCTGGAAGAGACCAAGCTGCTGAGAAAGCAGCATTTGCCCAAAGTTCATCAGACCAGTTTGGTGCTGGGGACAGGAGCCCTGGTGCCCACAGCAGCCTCCAGCAGCCACCTGGGTTGGAGCCCTCATCCTGTTGTGGAGCTGCAGACTTTATGCGGGTGTTGAGGACACGGCGATGCTCTCTGTTCTTCCCTGGTGTTGCAAGAGCAGAGGAGTGGGACAGTGCTGCTGAGGTACTCCTGAGGCACTGCTTCCCCCTTCACACACATAGGCAGCAGAGGACATCTGCAGAACCCTGCCCCAGAAGCTACTGCTCAGAGAGGCAGCTCTTCCCTCTCAGAAGACTCCAGGGAGTAGTCAGCCCACAAGGAGTTGTTTCCATGTTCTGCTGTGAACTCGCATCTTATTTCAAGGTTGAAAACGTGTTTAATTTTCAGCTCTAACCACTGGGTCTCACTTTATCTTTGTCAGTCAGATGAGACTGGGTTCTTTTCCCTTCGGTATCTTTACCGAGTGTAAATACCCCCTGCAGTGATCTGGTTCCCTCCTTCTGATGCATGGAATAGGAAACAAGCCTTACAGATCAGATCATCAGGGTTGTCTTCTGGTCATTGATCACTGGGGAGCCTCTTGTTTGAACTCTTGACCCAAATCACTGTGTTGTCCCCACAGGGTGCACTTCAGAGCTGGCTGTCGCGTCTAGGTAAGGCTCTAAGAGCTGTGCCCAGGCCCAAGGTCCCTTCCGTGCTTCTAGGTGATATTTTTGTACATCAGCGGGCCTTGTTACACTTTGGGCTCAGCACTGCACTGAGAACTCACCACAGTTCAGTTCCTGTGCTGATTTTCTTGGAGACGGAGCCTCCCGTGCCCTGTGTTTACCTGGGGGAAGGCCCCGGCCCTGGCTCACCCCCTGCAGCCAGGAGCTGTGCACGGCCACCTCCCGCTCCCAGCTCTGCTGCCCTGGCCAGGCCCGTGGTGCTCACTGGCTGCCACTTGCTGTTACAGGCTTGTCAGCACCGGTGCCCAGAGGCAGGAAGGGGAAGAAGACAAAGAACCAGATGCTGCTTCCCGAGATCAAGAACGCAGACTGGCTCGCCACCTGCAACCCCGAGGTCGTCCTGCATGATGACAGCTACAAGAAGCACCTCAAACAGCACTGCAACAAGTGAGTGCGGGAGCCCGTGCCAGCTCATGGAGACTGTGAGGAGGGTGGCAGGGAGCTGGGGAGGGCTCACAGCCCATGCAGGGTCAGTGTGCTCTGGCTGCTGGATCTCTTTCGGCCGCTCCTCCAGCTAACGGGAGCCGTGTCCTAAGCGACAAACCACCAGCATGACACCACAGGGCTGGTGCCTTTCCTGCTGTGGGAAAGTGGGGCCTCCCGCCTGGGGAAACACCATGTCGAGTGGGTTTCTCTGGCCTTGGAGCATCCCCTGCAAACTCTCTGGTGAGGGCCATTGGATCAGGCCCTCAGCTGGTATGTGAGCACCTGGATGCTAGTGTGTGTTCCTCTCTGCTGCCCCGAACAGAGTTCTGCTGCGGGTGCGAATGCTCTACTACCTGAAGGCTGAAGTGCTGGGGGAGGCCGCGGACAAAGCCTTTGAGGGGACCCCCGCCAGGTAGGGACCTTACGGTGACCCCCTGCAATGCCTCTCAGGGAGATGGTGGCAGTGTGAGCACTGCCACAGCCACCCAGCCCAGCCATCTCTGGGCCAGTCACACCCTGGGGTCAAATCCCCAGGTCTTGCTCAGGCAAAACTTCATCCTCTGCCAGAGCAGGGACCGCAGCCGGGGCAGCCCAGCTGAGCCAGCCCTGAGGCTGCAGTGCCGGCCTAGGGGGTGGTGAGGACACTTAGGGACACCCTGCAGAAAAATGTCTCCATGTGTCTGACAAATTTAATGGCCTTTAATCCAAAGTGGGACCTACAGAGACTGTGCTTGGTTCCCAGGGTCAGTCCTGGGAGCAGAGCATGCCTCGTGGCCTACACCCACCACTGAGGACAAGGGGGCTGACAGGCACTGTTAATGCCCCCCTGAGCCTGCAGCCTGACAGCGCTTCACCTTCCTGCAGAGACTCTGCTCTCGGGGCTTCAGAGAGAAGTGGGATATGCTGAGCTTAATTTCCCAGAGCAGAGGCTGCTGCTTTCTCCAGCACAGCTCCATCAACTCAAGTCGGGGGGGATGTTGCAGCCCACCCCATCAGACATACTGTTCTTTTGGGACTGGTAGGTTTGACTTGGTTTCCCCCAAGAGATGCTGCTCAGATCAGACAGGATCTCCAGCCCTCTGGTGTTGCTTGGGTGGGAAGGGAGAGAGGCTCTGCAGTACCCCCATCTCTGGAGAAGGAGGATGGGGAAGGCAGTGGCTTGTGATGGAGCCAAGGCTTCAGCTCTCTGACCCCAGGGAAACGTGCACACTGGGCTGTGGTGGGGTCCCAGGCCAGCTTTGCCTTCATGAGCTGTCCCCAAGCCAGCATGTGATGGTTCCTGTCTCCCCCTGGCACTGCCCAGCAGTGCCCAGTGTGCTCCAGTGCCTGATAAGGCTGGGAGAGGGACATTCCTACCTTGTCTGCCACAGGGAGCTGGACGTGCTGCTGCCGGACATCGACTACGTGGAGATCCCAGTGGACTGGTGGAACGCCGAAGCTGACAAATCCCTGCTCATCGGCGTCTTCAAGCACGGTGTGTACCCAGCTTGTCTGGTGGGTGCCAGTGAAGGAGAGGGACCCAAGTGGAGCACCTGGCCAGAGCTCTGGTACCTGTGAGGGGGCAGAGCCACAGCCCTACGCCACACAGGGCTGCAGCAGCTCCTCGTAGGGGTGGCGGGGCAGGCACATGGCAGTGCCCAGGGTGCCCGTGCCCACTCTCATGGCAAACTCCTCCAGTTCACCGGGAGCAGTGCACTGTTGTCATGTGAGAATCGTAGAATCATAGAATGGTAGGGGTTGGAAGGGACCTCTGGAGATCTTTGAGTCCAACCCCCCTGCCAGAGCAGGATCACCCAGGGCAGGCCACACAGGAACAGATTCCTTTCTGATGCCCGTGACCGTTGGCAGGTTACGAGAGGTACAACGCCATGCGGGCAGACCCGGCGCTGTGCTTTCTGGAGAAGGTGGGCATGCCGGATGAGAAGCTGCTCTCTGCGGAGCAGGGCGTCAGCGACGTGGCCCAGGACACTGCCGAAAGGTGGGCAGGGGACGGAGCCAAGCTCTCTGGGGCTGTCTGGCTCTCTCCTGGGGACCGTGCTGGCTGTGGGGCAGTGCTGTGGGGTGAGCTGTGCGCAGAGGGGGGGAAGAAAGCAGAACGTGTGCCTGAGCACGGTGGGCCGGGGGAAGGCAGGGGCAGCTGGCTCCCCAGTACAAGGCGGAGGGTTGTTGTGAGCACCAGTTCTCTGCTCCCTCCTGCTGATGACTGGTACAGCCGAGGGACTGTGCTGCTGCTGCTGCCAGGGACTGATCCACTCTTCTCCCCAGAGGCAGCATGGAGAAGGAAGAGAGCGGTGGAGAAAAGCTGGAGGGGCTGCCAAAGCAGGAGGTGAGTGGGGTTTGTGGTGCTCAATGACCGTCAGCTGCTACCAGAGCTGCCCCCCCGCCCCCCGCTGCAGGCTCCGTAAGCTCTGCCGTGGGGCACAGGGAGCCACCCGCTGCCGGTGACCCTGCCGTGTGCCACTCTGCCGTGCCGCGCACAGGCTCTCCCTCGGCTCTCCGCGTCATCTCCGCTCGCTGGGGCACAGCTTCTGTCGTTGCCTTTGTGTGTTCCCTGCCTGGGCAGCGTCTGCCTCGCGGGGAGCTGGGGGGATTGAGGGCTGGGGATGACCGGGGAGTTGCTGGCTCTCGCACGCGGCTTCAGGAGCCACGTGGGGCCCTGGCAAAGGAGTCTGGGACATCCCAGAAGAAATGGCCCTGGGGGAGAGGACGAGCAGTGGATGAGGCAGCACAGAAGGGTGCGGGGTTCATTCGAGCAGTGGAGGCTGTTGCGCTGCTACTGTCCTGGGCGGTGGCACCGCAGCCTCGCAGCCTGTGTCACTGTGGTGGACCTGCCCTCCAGGTCCCAAATGGACAGCGCTGTCCATCTGACCTCTCCTGCCCATGCTGCTCTGACCCCGTGTGCTGAGGGCAGCCAGCAACTACAGCCCCAGGGCACAGCACACATCCTGCTACCCCACACCCTGCCACGGCCAGACGGGCAGCGGGTACAAGGGTTCTGTGTGGGGCTGGGGAGCCCTCTCTGATGGTTTCCTTCTGCAGGACATGGTGGCTGCTGGGGCCGGCGAAGGCGGTGAGAAGCGGGACGAGCCAGTGGCAGGTGAGGCCGTGTCTCCCGCGGTGTGGCACGAGGCTTCCTGGGGTCAGGCTTGGCACAGCCGGGGGCAGAGCGCTGAGGCAGGCACTGCTGGGTGGGAGGGACACGCTGCTCTGTGGTAGTGGGTGAGATGGCTTCACCTGGGCAGGCTCCTGTCCCACGCAGTCACATGTGACCCAGCGATGGGCGCTGTGGCCTGAGTCCCAAAAAAGAGTGTTTCCAGCCAAAGCCAGCCAGAGGCAGCTAGAAGCTGTTAGTCTGCCCTTATCCATGCAGTTGCCTGCATGAGATGAGGTGCAGGATCTCTGCAGGGAGCAGGGCTGGTAGATGCCATGGGCTGGCTGGCTCTGCTGCTGGGCAGGGAGCTGCAGTCCCCTCCCATGTGTGGCCTGCTCTGGAGCTGTCTTTCTGCCCTGATCTCTGCCTCTGGGCTCTCTCTGAGGGAACCTCAGACATGGCGAGGCTGTGAGCCAACAGCTTTTAGGTTGCGAAGGCCCAGGAGTGGTTACCACAGCCCCCCACTCATGACTGATGGAGTGGTTACCACAGCCCCCCACTCATGACTGGTGTCCCCCATGGGAGGGGGGAGGGAGCATTCGGGGCTGGTCGGAGGGAACCATGCCTTTGAGTGTGCATTAAATACTAATGTCCTTGCTGATGTTTGAAGCCCAGGATGGCTCCGACTCAGACAGATCCTGCTGGCCTGTCTCGTCTGCTCTCACAGCCAGACTGCGAAGGCTCGTCACCGTCTACCAGCGCTGCAACCGCAAAGAGCTGCCGCCCCGTGCCGAGATGCTCATGCCTGGTAACCATGGATACTGGCTGCAGGATGAGATGTTCAGGAGAGCCTCTGAGATGGACTCAGTGAACAAAGAAATGCAGAAAAGGTAATGCAGCACAGCGTCCTTTCCAAAGCTGGTTTAGGCCAGTTGAAGACCTTGCCCCCCTGATTTCACCCCTGAATGTCACCGTGGCTGTCCCTGCAGCCAGCTGCCCGTGGTGGAGGTGTGTGGATTCCTGCTGCGTAGGGGACTCAGCCCCCAGCTGTGGAGCAGCCCCCACTGGATTTTGTGGGTAGCAACTGGTGACATGGTGGAAGGAAGTGAGTGGACAGCTTTTCAGGGTCAAATCCAACATCTGCTGGGCCAGGGATTGCCCCCCAGCAGAGTGGGTGCTCCTGAGCCAGGTGGTTCACTGGGGACATGCCACGGACACGGGTTGTGGGGTGGGCACTGCCACAGCCCCCGTGCGCAGCCGCCCTGACCCGTGTGGTGCTCAGGCTGCTGCATTAGCCTCCTGCTCCTGGCCTTGGGACCATGTGGGTGGTATGTCCTGCTTGTGGTGTGCTCCCATTTTGTTTGCATGCCAGTAAGAGGAAGGATGGTTGGACCACCCTGGCACCCTGAGTGGTTCTGTGCAGAAACCAGGGAAGGTGTGCAGCAGGGTGGTGCTGCCTCCATTGCTGCCAGTCCCCAGAGCGCAGCCCTGGGACTTTCTGAACTGCAGAGGATCTCTGTGGTCAACAGTTCTCGATGGCTTCGTGTCCCGTGAGCCTGTCCCTGTTGTGGGCACCCACGTAACCGCACGGTATTGGTGCTGCCCTGTGCTCTCTGTTCATGGCCTTCTTGTATGGAAGCTGCTCCAGCCCACTGATCTTCCATCTCCTCTTCTGGATCTCTTCCAGTGGTACTGTCCCCTCTTCAAAGTGGGGGCATTGGTGGTTGTGCTGTGGACACCACAGCAGCCTGGTATTTCCAGCTCCATGGGCTTTTTGTTTGGAATGTCTCTTTACAGGAGTGTCCAAAGCAGTTTCCCACCAGCCTTTAATCTGAGGCTTTTCAACCAACTCCCCATTGGGCTCCTTGATTTGGATCATTATTGGATATTTTTTTACTGTCTTCTTGTTATCCTCCTTTTTGGAAAGAAATATCACTGCAGAGGGCTCACAGGCCCTGGGAGCAGGGGTGGAAATGCTGGTCTGGGTGAATTTTGGTCAGCTGTGGAGCACTGTGGGTGCTGTCACCCTGTCTGCTCTCCCTTGACGTGTCCCACCTGCTTGCTGGTTCCAGCTCAGCCCCATGATTCAGAGGAGCTGAGATCTCACTTGAAGCTTTCTTCAGCCTGCAGCATTCGCCTGTCTCTGCCTTGCCCTGCTCCTGTGGCTGCCCTACAGCCTGCACCCCATCCTGCTCTCTGTGTCCTGTTCCTCTGCTCTCTGCTCGCCTGGGGCTGTCTTTGCTCAGGATGCTCCTTACCATCTCTGTCCTGGATCATTCCTTTCAGTGATCCTTGTGAGGTGGAAGCTCAGAAGTTCCAAGCCAGAGTGAAAGTTGTGCTTTGGCAATGCTGTAGCTGAACCCCCCACTACTTTCCTTCAGTGGGGAGGGGGTGACACCCACCCCTGGCACCCAGGAGTCCACAGGAGTCAGTAGGGTGAATGGTGTTTGTTACTGGGATCCTTATGGCAACCAACTCCAGTCCCAGTTTCCCTCTGGAAGAGGCTGGGTGAGAGTTGTGTCTGCAGGATCCTCCTTGTTCATTCTGGGTGAAGAGAGTTGACCTTTCTCTGGAGGTGATGAGACAGCTTGATGTGGCAGGAAGCAAGTAGGTGAGATAGGTTTGTGCCTCCACAGAAGCTGCTGGAGCAGGAGCTGCACTTTGTGGTTTTTTCAAACAGCCAAGAGTGTTTTTTCAGCAGCGAGCTGAGAAGCAGAGGGCCCGTGGCCTTCACCTCTCACTGTGTGCCATAAGGCAGAGGATTGCAGGTTATGGTGATTCTCTGGTGTGCTTCTTCTGGCATCTCCCCCAGAACTGGTGGGCAGTAACTGCATAATCCTCTGCCTGGTGCCTTGCCCATTGTGGGACCAGAACATGTCTCAGTGGTGTTCATGTCTCCTCCCTGCCCCACAGGTGGACCAGAAGGGAGCAGGCAGATTTCTACCGCACTGTCTCCTCCTTTGGGGTTATCTATGACCAGGAGAAGAAGACCTTTGACTGGACCCAGTTCCGAGCCATCTCTCGACTGGAGAAGAAGACAGATGAGAGCCTGGAGAAGTACTTCTACAGCTTTGTGGCCATGTGCAAGAATGTCTGTGGTCTCCCACTGTGGAAAGAGGATGGTGAGTAGAAATTGCATGGCCTATGGCCAGGTAACGGTAGGTCCATGTAGCCATAGGTTAGAAATGGTCCCACTGCTCTCATGGAGCAGGAGAGCAAGGGAGGAGTTTCATGGACAGTTGGAGGCAGCAAGACGCCAGGCAGGCTGTCGGCTTGCAGAAGAAGTGTGCATTTCTGGCTGCCTTCTCAGTGCCTTGTACCTCTCCGGCACAATGGGAAGGTAGGGCAGCCCTGTTGGCTCCAGCACCTGCTCGTGAAGAGCTCTCCCATGAAATCACAACCAGTGTTATCCAAGACAACAAGCTCTAGATGTGAGAGAAGAGAAGCAGCAGATAACATCTCCTCCACAGTGCAGCTGGGGGTTATTTGGGTGATCTGCATTGCTGCTTACGTTCCGAGGATCTCTGTTGGCTCTGGGCAGAGTCCCCACAGTGCCCATGCTGGGTCAGAGCTGTCTGGAGAGCTCTGCTGCAGAGTAAAGGCAGTTTGAACCCACTGCTGAAGGCCTGGGCAGCCTGGCCAGCAGACATGGCATCCTTCTCAGAGTGCCCTGCAGAGCCCAAGTGCATTTGCACCTTGCAGGACGTGGCAGATGAAAAGCTGCTTGGGGACAATTTAAACACAAAGTGATTTGCTTCTGACAGCAGCAGGAAGGATTTAGTCTCAGACCTGTCAGGAGGTCTGGTCTCAGGCACAGTTCCTTGGATGTGTGTTAATGCTTTAGGTGGGTGTTCCTCACCAAAAGAGCTTCATGAGTTGAGGTACTCCCTTCTTTGAGAACCTGCTGAAGGGCTACCAGAGGCTCAGACCCCAGGGAGCTGCTCCACCAGCATGTCCAGGCAGCTCCGGCACTGGTGGACCAGAGCTCAGACAAGACTCTGAAGTCCTCTGCAGCCGAGTGCCGCTCTTGGTCCAGCTGCGAAAGTCAAGGGAGTTTACTCCCGTGTGTCCATTTGGTGGGAAATGAATGGAAGGTGGTGAGCCGGGGAAAAGAAGCCTCAGTGGTGGCTACAAGAACTCCCCCACCTCACCCGCAGTCTGAGCAAGAGTTAAAACTGCCCTTGCTCATCACTGCCTCTGAGTAACTCTCAGCAATCTCTGTAACGGGGCCTCGGCTTTTCTATCCCTGCTGTAGGTCCCCCAGACCCTGACATCTACGTGGAGCCCATCACAGAGGAACGTGCTGCCAGAACCCTCTACCGTATCGAGCTTCTGCGAAAGGTGCGCGAGCAGGTGCTCAAGTGCCCGCAGCTCCACGAGCGGCTCAAGCTGTGCCGGCCGAGCCTCTACCTGCCGGTGTGGTGGGAGTGTGGTAAACACGATCGGGACCTGCTGATCGGCACCGCCAAGCATGGCCTGAATCGCACTGACTACTACATCATGAATGACCCCCAGCTGTCTTTTTTAGATGCATACAGGAACTATGCCCAGCATAAAAGAACAGGGCTTCCAGGCCCAGAGACCCTGTGCTGCCTTTACCAGACTAACTCCAAACTCTACAGTTCCCCTCTGTACAGCCAGGTGGACCGGGCTTGCGAATCCCTGGAGCACGAAGCCGAGAGTCAGATGAAGCTGGAAGCCGTGGACAGCGCTGTGCCTCAGGCCGGGTCCAGCCCGACGGATGCAAACTGTGAAACGTTCATGTCTAAAGTCCGGGACATCATTTCCAGTAACTACGACGAGAGCTCTCTGCCGGACTCGCTGGTCTGCATGATGTACGATGAGAAGGTCTGTAACAGCGAGCGGAGCTCCCTCGCCCGAGACAGCCCCAGCTGCACCGACGTCGGCAGCAGCGTTGCTAAACTCTCCGAGGGCAAGCTAGAGGGGGACGAGGACCCGTCCAGCTGCGATGCCGATGCCATGAGAGATGCTCCCTTCCTAGAGGGGTCGCGGGTGGGCTGTGACCGAACGGACAGTCAGAATGAGGAAGCTGAGCCTTCACCTCCTACCCCCGAAAGCAACCCCTCGCGCGTCCCAACAGAGCTCTGCGAAGCCTTGCAGCAGAAGGGGGACCTCACCAGCCCTGCGCCGGGGCTGCCTGAGCGTGGTGCCATGGAAGGGGTCCTAAGCATGGGGCTCTACAGTCCCAGTCTTCATAACTATGAAATAAAGGTTCCTCCTGAGCAGAGGTTCATCAGTCTGCTGCAGGAGAAGGGAATGGAGGCAAAATCAGGGCCAAGTCAGAGCCACAGCGAGGAAGATGAGGAGGAAGAAGAGGACGATGATAACTCTGAGGCAGCAGCAGATGTGGAAGGCTTGAGTGGTCCCAGGACCAGGGCCGGTTGTGACCCTGAGGCTAATGAACTGGGGGGTGAGGAGCAGAGCTCTGGCCTCCCCACACCTGAGGACACTTGCCCAGAAGCTGTGAATGGCGAGAGAGAGTCCCTAGGGCTGGGGACACCCGAAGGGCTGGGGGAGCCTGATCCAGAGGGCAGGGAGGACCGTGGCCTGGATGAGGAGAGCACCCTGCAGCACTCACCAGGCCAGGCTCAGAGCCAAGCCTTCAGCCTGCCTGCCCCTCTGCTGAGGGCCCCTGGGACAGAGCCCCCCCTTGCCAGGGGGGAGGCCTGGGGCCGAGGGGCTGAGGGGCAGGCAGGCTGCAGAGAGGCCCTGCACCCTGAGCCCCGGGGGGTGAAGCAAGAAGAGTGTGAGAGCAGAGACGAGGGGGAGAAAGCCAGCATCAGCCAGACTCCAGGTACGGTCCTGAGAGCTCCCTCTGGTTGACAGTCACCTCCATCTGGGGTGGGAGAGACCTGCTGTCCTCCTTCTAGAGCCGATGTCTTGGGGCTGCCGACCCCTCAGCAGCTTCCCCTCAGCAGGAGTTGGAGTCCCTCCAGCTGATGTGACTGGGGAACAAAGAGTTGGTGGCTGCATTTGACAGCTGGGCTGGCCAGAAGCACACCCACCAAGCCCCAGCAGCCCTTCTGCCATGAGGCTCCTGTGGAACGCAGGACATGTTTCCCTGCCTGGCACGGGGCACTGCCTACCAAGCTGCTCCTTCAAAAGCATGTGCCGTCCTCCTCACCCATCCAGGATATGGGAGTGGTCAGGGTTGGGGGCCACTGCAATACAAGCCCCCCAGACTCAGACCAGGGGAGCTCTGGCCCTTCCTGAGCAGCGTGGGCTGCCTGCCGTGACCCAGGGCTGCTGCGTTTCTTGGTGGCTGGTTGAGGAATGGGACCCTTGTCGAGCTGGGTGCTGGGATGAGAAGATGTGAGGAGCTGCTCCTGCCTTGGAAGGGCAAGAGGAGCAGAGTAGTGATGGGCTCTGTTCTCTGTTGCTTTCTCAGATGGTCCAGAGAAGTACTTGGAGGAAGAGAGCAAGAGTTCTGCTTCTGTCCTGCCTGGGGAGATTGATGACCTACAGGATGCCCGGGCGCCGACCATAGCCCAGCTGCTGCAGGAGAAGACACTTTACTCCTTCTCCGAGTGGCCTAAGGTGGGTTTAAAATGAACACTGTTTGTATTGTAGATGTTACTGTGTGGTCCTGACCAGCAGTAGCTCACACAGCCCCGTTCTGCCTCCTGTGCCTCTGCACATGGCTCCCCACAGATGCTCTCACTGGGGAGCTCTTCCCGAGCAGCCATGCTATGGACACACCTGCCCCAAAGCCATTCCCCGCGGAGCTGAGGCCTCCAGGGCTGGTTTGTCTTTAATCCTGAGATGACACGAGTCAGTCGTTCGAGTCCCAGCCTGTCACTGTCCAATTCTGTTTGCAGGACCGTGTGATCGTCAACCGCATTGACAACATCTGCCATGCCATCCTGAAGGGCAAGTGGCCATCCTCCAGCCAGCAGTTTGAGACCCAAAGCCTGCTGACGGCTCCAGCAGTGGCCACCAGTGCAGGCAGCAGGAACAGCTTTGCCGAGTCAGAAGTCCCCGATCCCAACTTCAATAACGGGGTGTTAATCTCACAGGTACAAAAGGTGAGGGCTCCTTGGGCAGGGACAGGCTCGGGACTCTGGGCTGAATCACTGCCCAGAAGTGCTCAGGAGTTTCTCAAGCGGGGCTGGGTTTTCATCGCCTCTTGGTGCCACTCGTGGTGTATTAACATGTGGCTTTAAGCCACTTGGTCCCCGCCACTGAGGGCTCCTGGTGAGCTGCCCGTGCTCTCAGCCCCCGCCAGCCCTGCTCCCCCTCCTGGGAAGGCAACTGTTCTGTGGCTGCAGAGCTGTAGCGATGCTTCCAAAGTCAGCTCTGGAGCACTCTGTGTGGTCAAGGGGAAAAGGGGACAGTGCCCCGGTGTCCCAAAGGAAGGGGTGCAGGAGAGGGCACTGCCCCCTCAACATCAACTCTCTCATCTCCTCTCACTGATGGACACGGCAGGGAGACAGAAGCTGCTGGCCTGGGACCCCAGCCCAGCTGGCAGAGCACCCAGGGTTCTAGCACCTTGTGAGGTGGAAGTGTGTGTGAGGGAGGTGTGATGTGCCCAGGGAAAGGGCATCCTTCAGGGCTCTGTGGAGGGGCAGAAGAGCCCGACTGTTAGCTCAGAGCTGCGGTCCCTGGGGGGTGCTCAAGTGGCTGTAATGCTCTCGGTGGCTTTGATACCCACAGGAAGGGTTCCTGGCCCCTGCCTTTGCAAAGGATGAGCGGAAGCACAGGAGGCCCTATGAGTTTGAGATGGAGAGGGATGCCAAGCAGAGGAGCCTGGAGCAGCTAGCAGCAGCCCATGTTCATCCACCCATCGTGCTGAACGGCTGGCGCGACGCAGCGGTGGACTTATCCAGAGCCTCTGATGGGTCCCCAGGGAGCACCTCTCCTTTCCCCCTGAACACAAACATGCCCAAACTGGGGACTGTGAACACCCTCCAGGGCTCCCTGGGCATGGACTTGTCTGGCATCCTCCAGGCAGGGTTAATCCACCCTGTCACGGGACAGATTGTAAATGGCAGCCTCCGGAGAGATGATGCTGCCATGAGGAGGAGACGGGGCAGGAGAAAAAATGTAGAAGGGATGGACCTCATCTTCTTGAAGGAGAGACCTCTTCCAACCAGGCTGCAGGTGGGTTGATGCTCCTCCCTTTCATGTGGCCCCGGTGGAGTCAGCATGATTTGTCTCATGGTCCAGTTCTCCCCTGCAAGCTCTGCTGCCCATGAGAATGCAGGACCTGCTCCAGGACAGCTTGCCTTGTGCTGGAGCTGGCAGGAGTGGATACTACTCTAGGGAGGAAGGGAAGTTTTCCCTCTGGCTTGCAGCACTCTACCTGGAGTGTTTGAGTCCTGCTAAGCATTATCAAAAGCAGCTGTCCCACCTCAGGGGGTGTGCAGGGTTAGAGAACATGAGGAATGTCCTTAACTGCATTGGAGCTGTGGCCAAGAGCCTGCTGCACCCTTTCTCCTCCTACCCTGGGATCCCCTCAAAGAAGAATGGAGCTCTGGGAGCAAGACCAGTCCCTCTAGACCACTTGTAGGAGTGATGTCAGGGGGGGAGTTGGTCCTCCTGGTGATTAGAGGGTTTCCAGGTGAGTTCAGAAGCATCTCCCAGCTCTCCATGCCCTCCATGCCACCAGTGCTGGGTACTGAGTGAGGGTGTAATGTGGTGGTGGGTGGTGATTTAAGGAACAGTCCTGGAGAATATGTGGAATTAATCTGTGCGATGGGAGCAGATGACCTGCTTTGGGAGCTCTGTGTATCTGGGTGCGTGTACATCATCACTGATGGGCTCTCCTTGCTGCTCCCTCCATGTCAGGATGTTCAGGAAGACCAGCCACAGCCCCCCCAGAACAGTCCCCTCCCCGATGGGCCGGTTGCTGCTACCTCAACTCCACAGCCAGTCCCAGCTGCAGGCAGCCAAGCAGAAAAGGCTGTCCCCAACAAGAGTCTCCTCGACTGGCTCCGTCAGCAGTCCGACTACACGCTCGATGTTCCCGGCTTTGGCACAGTAAGGGTGGCCTTCGGTGGCACGTGTGTGTCTGTGTGTCTGCCTCGTGCTTTGTCCTTTGTCTCGGGTTTCCTGCAGTTGCTCTTGAGTTCAGGGCTTCCACGAAGTGTCTCAGAATGCAGCCTTGTTAGCAGCCTTCCAGTACCTGAAAGGGGCCTCTAAGAAAGCAGGGGAGGGTCTGTTCACAAGGGTCTGTAGTGACAGGACAAGGGGTAATGGCTTTGAGCTAGAAAAGAGTAGATTTAGGTTAGACGTTAGGAAAAAAATCTTTAATATGAGGGTGATAGATCACTGGAACAGGTTGCCCAGGGAGGTGGTGGAGGCCCCATCCCTGGAGACATTCAAGGCCAGGCTTGATGAGGCTCTGAGCAGCCTGACCTAGCTGGAGATGTTCCTGCTTATTGCAGGAGGGCTGGACTAAATGACCTTTAGAGGTCCCTTCCAACCCAATGCATTCTATGATTCTATGATTCTTATTCCCTGTGCAGTGGCTTGTGGTGTCCATCAGGGCTGTTTGGGAGGGTAACGACATGTCTGGAAGGCAGGCACGGTTCTTTGCACAGCAGCCAAAGGCACTTGCTGAGCTGCGTCCTCCTGCCCCACGGTCATTCTCCAGCTCCAGAGCATCCATCTGCCCATTGCACAGGCAGTGCAGTGTCTTCCAGAAGCACCAGGGATGGGGAGAGAAATGGGGAAAGGGATTTGGGGACCTCAGGGTCTGTCTGGATTGGTCCCTTTCATCTGGGGTCATTTCAGGCAGTGCTGTTGTATTAAATAAGGTTCCTGAACAAGAGGAAACCTCCTCGCTTTGAAGACCGGGCGGAAGCGGCTGCACAGGCTGCGATTGTCCGGCTGCAGGCCCTGTGGGAAAGCAGAGTGGCAGAGTGGGGTGCAGAGGCTGTCTGATTCTTCTTGCCATCTCGTAAGCACCCACCTCTTGGTTTCAAGGTTGATTTGCTCCAGGTTTCAGCCTGCTTAGTCTGTTAGACCATGTGGTAGGCAGAGCCCAGGCTGTAAAACAGGATAGGAAGAAATGTGGTGATGATTCATAAAAGACTGTGCATCGTGGTCCTGGAGGGTTGTGTGTCTGAGGAAGGGCTCCTATGCAGCTTGGAGCACAGGCAAGCCCTTGGTGTTTTGGAGATCATTGGAGATTAGAGGTGAGCGTTTGCTTGGGCAGGATGCCCCTTGCTTTTCAAAGTCCAGAGATAAAGACAGCTCTGTGTCCCAGGCCAGACTCCCAGGAGCACTGCAAGAAGCAGTCGGGTGATGGAGCCGGCGTGCAGGTGCCTTCCCACTCCTTTCCATCTCCCTTGCCTTCTGTCAGGACCTGTTGGAGTTCACCCAGTCTGGCCATGCCACCGGTGAACCTCTTGCTCCCAGCAAGCCCCAGTGCCCTGGGCCAGCCCTGCAGGATCCCCAGGTGGGATGGACTGAAAGCTGCAGCAACTCAGCTTGTTGAAGAGCAGACCAAGCTCAGGGACTTTTCTCTGACTCTCAGGGATCGGAGCCTGCAGCAGTTCATGGTGATGCTGCAGCCTTGCAGGCACACGCAGCGGGACTGGTGCGCGCACAGGCCCATTCTGTCTCTCCTGTTGGAGTTGGTGCCTCCTCTAGAGGTGCCTGTGTTATATGAACTGGCAGCAGGTTACCATTTTAGGACTGGAGAGGAATTGGTAGGGGCTGGAGCAGTCCAAGTGGGGTACACTGAACACCCCTCTATAGCTACAGAAACCAATTGGAGTGATTTGAGAGCTGGCCCCGTGGCAGAGACCAGCTTGTGCCCCTCGTCATGCCCCTGCCCACCTCTGCAGGGACGCTCTGTCCCTCGGGAGCTCATCTGTGCCGCTCTCCTGCAGGGCTTATAGCCATCCAGGCTCATTAAGCCATCTAGTCTCATTAAAGTTGTCTTGTTTGCACTCCAGAATTTTTCAGACAAGCCCAAGCAGAGGAGGCAACGCTGCAAGGACCCCAGCAAATTGGACATTAACTCACTCACGGGAGAGGAGCGGGTGCCTGTGGTACATAAGGGTACCGGACGGCGGGTAAGCGAAGGCTGTTCTGTGCTCTGCCTTTGGTGTCTTCAAATGCTCAGAAGAGCCCGAGCTCACCCTGGGGGCAGATTTAATCCGGAGAAGCCTATGGAAGGGACAAAAATCTGGAACACATCACAGATCTACACTATCCAGTGACGCTGTGTGCCCGAGGGGACACAGACCTGCAAAATAAGTGACTTTCTGTGTGAAGTAAGGGACATCCGAGTGCTCACCCTTGCCAGGGTACACAGGCTCCACAATGGCAAAGGGATTCGGCCCTTGGCTTTAAAGCCACCATCAGCACAGCCCTGGCTGGTGCTTCCTGTTCCAGATTTGGTTGTTGCTGTTGAATTCACTGCAGTGTGCCACAAATTGTAATACTGCCCTGCAAATATCTTTTTGTTCCTCCTTACGAGGTGCATGCAGCACGTACCAATACCCATCCCAGTGCTGGGCAAGTGGGCACTGGAGGCTTTGTGGGGATGTTTTTTGCTTACTGAGCAAGGAGCCTGGATTTTCTTGTCAGCAGTTTAATCTCCAGTGCACTGATGTCACCTCTCTGAATGAGAAGGGATGTTCGGGGGTATTTTCCACCCAAATTCAGTTCTTAAACACACCCAGGACTGCACTAAGTCAGAAGGTGATGTGACATTAATCACATCTAAACCCAAAACTAGAGTGAGGCAGAAAGAGGCTGTTTCAGCCCCATCCGTGTTTCCCTCTGTTACACTCATGATGGCCATTGGAGACCTGGGTGAACTGGTGGGTTTGTCCGGTTCTGAGCATGGCCTTTGTAGAAGCTCTGTCCCCGTCACTTTTTCGCGGGGAGGGTGATGAGATGGGCCCCAGAGGCTGAACTTGCCTGTTCTCCCTGAACTGGGTGTCTGGAGGCAGCAGGCGCATGCTGAGTCCTGCAGAGCTGTCCAGCAAGGGACGAGTCTCTGCCCCAGCCAAATTGCAGCCCAAAGCAAGGAGCTAGGGGAGGTGTAATCATATTTCTTGTATTATTTTACATAACTCTCTCTGCAATAGAGGTCATCCTTCTGCTGTGTTTTATAGTTAGGGGGAGCCACGGCACCAGCATTGAAGGAATTGCCAAGGTGGCTTGATGCAAACTTGGAGTATGCTGTTGCAGCTGACTGGGCTGACATTGTTAAGCTTTCAGTAAGTTAGAGCTTTTGGAGAAATCTGTATCATGTCATCTTTTCTTTCCCTTCCCCATCCCCTCAACCTTTCTCCAGTGAGGATCCGGGAGCTATGAGGCAGGACCGTGCGGGAGGGGATAGCCCAGGGCCGGCTTGCGGCCAAGAGGGAGGTTGGGCCGTGCCACAGCTCAGCCAGGCGGCCTGGGGAAGGAGTGATGGGGGTCAGCGCCCCGGGAATGGGGCTCAGCAGCTCAGGGTGACTGTCCAGAAAGCCTCGGGATGCTTGGAAATAGCAGGGGCAAGAGGAGTGCCCTAGGAGCAGTAACACGCCTTGGTGCTGGGCAGCAGGGATTGGACAAAACACATTCTCAGAGGTTAAATTTTCAAGAATACCCTCAGCTGAGGCTTTCCATCAGCTCCTGGAGACTCTGCCTGCACAGCCCTGGGCACGCTAAAGGCCCTGCCGGCTGCCAGGCCTGGAGGCTCAGACGCTGCCAGGGAGAGGAGGGGCAGGGCAGAGCCGTGTTCATTCACCCTGTTTGTCATGCGTGGCAGAGGAGGAGGAGGAGGAGGAAGAGTGCTCTCCCCTCCAGCACATGGCTGCTGCCCGATCGCCCTTCAACGGGCTGGCCTTATCCAGACTTCTCCCTGCGGTGCCTCTCAACTACTCCCTGTTTTTGTGCCTGCAGCGGTTTGTGTGATGCCCTTGCAGGGGGATGGAGGGGGAATCAATTGGCTTAAGAGGTTTATACCGCTCTCAAATTTGCTTTTAATTAGCACTGGAGATTGGGCACGGTCTGTCCCACTGCCCGGGAAGCAGCTCCATGTCCAAGGCAGCATCAGTGCCCCATCTGGGCAGCCAGCCTGTGCCAGCTGCAGCGTTTCCTCGCCCTCCCTTACCGGGGACAGGTCTCTGTGCCGGTGGGAGCGGCTGTGTGCCTGGCCCCCTCCCCCAGGCCCCATCCAGCAGCTGCATGCCCCTCAGCATCTGCACCCCCTGGCCCCAGCCGCACTTGGCTTTTGGCAGGTGCCCACCCGCCCTGGCATGCGCGTGCTGAGGGACGCCTGGCCGCTTCGGGCGCGTGGCATGCGGCAGCGTGGGGTCAGCTGCCCCGCGAGCCCAGACGTGGCCCCACCTGGGTTCTCAAACATGCCCGTGGGAACAGAGCAGAAGATTCTCCCTCCTCGGGCAGTGGCTGTGCTGTGCAGACTGCCAGGGTCATTTGGTTGGAGTTTCTGCACTGCAGGTGTCCATGGGAAATACTTTTCCTACCTTAATCTATTACTGGAAAGGGTTCAGAGAGCAGCAATACTGAAACTCCAGGGAGCCACAGAGGGAAATGGTGAAATGCCTGTGATGAGGATGCAGAAACATGGAGTTGTAAGCTGCGCTGTGGATCACCCCACACTGCTCCGTGTAACCGGACAGTCCCGCCCGGTCGTGGCCGCTTGGCTATGGCCTCGTATCGGAGTGCTCAGAGGAACCTGCCCGGTGTCTCGGTGAAGCTCTAACCGGGAGCTCCTCAGACAGCATGTCCACTCTGCGTGCCATCCCATGCAGCTTTGCTGTTCTGCAGAGCATTGAAAAATCTGACCCTTCACATCTAAAAAGTGATTTTTCACCCATTGCTGAAGCCACGATTAAAGCTGTGACGGGAGTTCAGCTGGCTCCTGACACAGAGCGGTCCCGGTGCTTCCCGTGCTGTGAACAGACGATGCTGAGGGCTCGGGTGAAAAGGGGGGGTGAAATCGTGCTTCCTCCTTCCCTCCCTGTGCACTTTGACGCTGCAGTATCACGCCAGGGCAGAGGTTCCCAGTTGGGAACTGGCACAGTTCTGGAGTTAGTAAAGGCCAGGGACCATCCCCGACAGTCACCTGGGATGCAGCCACTTGTTTTAGATGGTAACTGAGTTCAAAAGGATGGACTTGGCTAAACCAGACCAGGACCTCATGCTCAAAAAAGAGACCCTGCTGCCATTCTGCTTATAGATGTAAGTGATGCTGTGCTATTTAGGACTAAAGTTGTCTTTATAGCTCATCAAGTTCACAGATATTTCTCAAATTTACAGTTACAATCTGTTTAAATCTCATCCAGATTGACAAAAAACACAAATCTCACTGCATCATTTCTTGGGGAAATGCTGCATCCAGGGGGCTATTTTGAAGACCATAGGCAAAAATTCCTCCTCCAGACAGCTGGGGAAAGATGAGCCTTCTGTAAGGCAGTGATGAGGAGTCACAGCCCCAGAGGCAGTGTGCTGTTTGACTGGCTCCATCCACAGGGTCACCTCTCTTATCAGCTCGTATTCTTCATCAGGACTTCAATCTACGCATGTGCCTAAAAATCAAGGACTGGATCCATGTGATGTACAAGCAGTACATCGTCCACAAGCTTCAGTGGGACTACTCACATGCTTTTTCATAGGTATTTAGGTGATCTGTGGAGGTCTGGTGGACTCTACCAAAATCAAGTCCCAAGTCCAGCAAAAAAATTGTATTTCTATCTACAAAGCCATGTACTGGCACTGTATCTTCATGCTACAGGGAAAATCACTACTATAATTAATTTAAGAGCGTGTCCTTTCTAAACCACACTTCAATTGGGTTGGATTTTTGAATAATTAAGCTTTAAAAAGAAAATCTAATGAGACTAATGGCTATCAAATTACTAGATTTTGAAAATCATTGATTTTCTCATTTACACTCATACATGGCTGCTAAAATTAATTGATTTCATTTGCATATAGAGATTGCATTTACTTTGACTTCCAGAATGTTTCTCTCCCAAGTTTCTCATCAAACTTTCAATATTCATTTTCATAAAAAGGCAAGTGATCCTTTAACTATGCTCATTTGCATAGGAACTGAGACATTATCCCTCATCTAAATAAGCACTATTTTAATTATCCTTTTTGTTTGAATATATTCCATTCCAGAATGCTTAGATATTTCAGCTGTGCTTGTCACCATGGTATCTGAATACCTTATCCAAATTATAATAGAAAACTCTAAGATCAGATTATTTCAAACCTTTTGCTTTCTCCCTTTTCTCAGAGAAATGATTCTCTTTCTCCTTTCTTCCACATCAGATAAGCTAAGTAATTTTTTTCCATCTCTTACCAACTTTCCACTTTCTGCCTCAAAAGTTTCCCTTCTTATGCTCCTTCTAGAGGATGGGAACTCCCTGGTTGAATGGGGCAGCTGAGCTGTTCACGTATTTGGAAAAGGTTAAGGTGCCAAATGACTCTTCTTTCTCCTACTCTGAAAAGTAGCACTAAGAAAAATAAAAATTCTTTTCCTAACAGCAGAGACAGAAATATGAAAAGAAATCCAGATAATGGTATGTTAATTTAATACCAGTGAAATATGTTGGTGCTAATCATTTATCCAATTATATGTCTACTTAGTCTTAAGTATATATATCAGTATTAGCCAGCTTCTCTCAACAAGAAAGATCCATCACGATCAGTACATTTTTCCCTGTCATCTCTACCTCATACCATACTTCTGACTGTCTGATAAACTGCCTACATGGTTTGTCTTCTGCTTTTGAAGTATGAAATGATGCCCATCACTTCACAAAGTGTATCAGAGATTTAGAAAATAATTAAAGAGAAAAATCTCTCTTTTATTGTCAGAATCTTCTCTTTTGCTGCCTTTCCTCCCTTCATCCCCCATTCTGCAAAAATCTGGTTTTATTGGTTGTTGTTGGAGTCTTGCTCTTCAAAAAAATTGTTTTGTTGAATTATGGACAGAAGGCTAGATCAAATAAGTAGAGTTAAAAATATGTTTTGAATTTGATGTCTTTGTTGTCATTCCAGTCTCTCCTCGGTGAGGGAGGCAGTGAAGAAAAGACTCATTCCTTGAAGAGAAGAGTTGTGTGAACCAAACTGACTGTGCTGAGACTGCAGTCTGTAGGTGCCTTGGGAGGCTGCAAGTCCCTGGCTGAAAGGTTTTTCCTAGAGATGTCTTTCAAGAGGATTCCTGCAGTCAGTCATCAAAACAAGTTATTCTGCATGAAAGGAGCATTTCTCTAATGATGGTATCATGACATCTTGAACCAATAGCTGGTTTTCTTCACCACACAGTTTTATTTAAATATGTAATTTATCAGAGGAAAAGACAGTCTCTCCTGACTCCTGGTACTCTAGTAAAAGAAAGCCTTAATGCTTGACTATCTAGTATTAATAAGGAATAATTCAAGCACTTGTCCATCCAGTCCTTTGCATCTCTGCTGGGAAAAGTGCCACTTTTACTGGCACAGTATTTGTGATGCAAATGCTTTTTTCTGAGATCTCAATGAACTGTGCCATTTTGCAAGGCTTTGATCACAAAGTAATTTGAACATGAACCAGGACAGAAGCCCATTTTGGCTCTCCTGGGTAGTGATGATCCACGCACTGGATGACACTACTGAACCTAGTGCAAGCCATATACTAGCTTCAGAGGAGTTACAGTGTTTCAAAGTAGCATAGATCCCAACTTCTGGCTCCCAATACGTCTTTGATATTTTTGTGTTATGTTACTACTGGGCATTACTCTTCTCAAGCAACAGTTTAACAGCAGGATTACACCTCAACTGGAAATCAAGAGACTCTTTCAAACCATTAAAAGACTTTAGTTCTTTAAAAATTCATCCACATGGAGAATAGGAATTGGGAAATGGTAGGAAATTCAAGATGAAATTGGTGACTTTCTGCAGGTGGCATTTTCCAGGCATGAAAAAGTCAAAATGATTGAACCACCAAGAAAATGAAGAGCATATTTAATCCAGTAGATGATCTGCTACAGACTCAGGTCAGAAGCATATCCAAGTAAAATGTAAGATGGATAAAGCGTTCTGCAGAAGCATGAAGGCCTGAGTATGATTTCAAATGTGCTGAATTATGGAATCCTCACTATTTTGACTGATCAAGTGTTCATGTGTTTTTTCAGTTTCCAAATATTCTTTTGCCCTTCATATTAGTTTACCTATAGCTACGCTGGATTGAGTGCACAACAACTAGATAGTTTTGTGCTTTGCTGAGAGACTAGCTGGGAAATCCTTACTATAGGAATCAGCCAAGAAGGCATGGGCAAGTATTAGACCAGAAAAGTCAAATAAGTAGGAATATTTTCTTGGCTACATCATCTCTACCAAGATGATAGATGTGAATGGAACAAAAAATAAAACCAAAAATGTGTTTGCCTTGCGAATGAAGAACATTTTTTACATTATTCTCTGTCACTGTCTACACTGTTTATGAGTATTATCATCTGTGCTTGCACAGTGATGGAATCGGAGCATGTTCACCTTACCTAAGCTGAACAATAATTAGTATCAGATGGTCATCTCATTTTGGGTACACAGGGATTAGTTCTTAGAAAACCACGCATGTAAGTGATATACCACAAAGGCAGCCTGTATGGACCATAACAACAAAAGTAATTAGGTGCCTGACCATCAGCAGTTTCACTGGCATTTGGTTTGTGTATTATTTAGGAGTTGAGTAACTTCTTAATAGCTATGAGTTCTCTGTAGTCTACAAGAAACATATTTTGACATTTGTAGGGAGACTGCAAAGAATAGCATTTTGAGTGGCTATTTATTTCTGTACAGAAAACTAGGGGGAAAAAAAGTTCAGTCCTATAAATATAAACCCAAAGTCCTGATTCAACCAGACACATGAACATATCTGTAACCCTAGGCTCAGAATTTTTACTATTGACATTTAGTTTAAGAATATTGCTTAAATCAGGCTTCTAATTACTTTTTCTCCCCACAGCTCTCATGTATCCTTGCAGTGGTCTGGTATGCCCTGAACCGGATTTCCACTAAATCAATTATTATGAATAAAGACACTGAAGAGCTATTGGTTGGGTTTTTTTTTCATAGCTTTTGGCTGTATTCTTACTCAAAATTCATTTGAATATCTAGCCACATATATTTCTAGATGTACATTTGAAGAAGAAAAGGGAGGGGGGAAGGGTTTAGTCATTTAGCAGGCACAAATATACTTTCCTGAAAGCGCTGAATTAGGCTTCTCCATAAAAAGCCCATTATGGTAGTTAAAGGAGCAGAGATTTTTTCCTTTATGATAATGAGCCTAAATACGTTATGCGACTAATATTAAAAGGAGAGGATTACTTGTTTATGTACATTTGTACATGTTTATTTGAACAAAGTAGTTTACCCTCAAAACAGGTGATTTTCTGTCTGGTTTATGAGGACATTCCAAGTGAATGAGGGCTGACAACAGTCATTATTAATTTGATGATTGATGCTGTTTATTATAGGTAGTGGAAAATACTTTAATTTTGTGTATGCACAGCATGCTAGACTAAAATGTATACACTTTGGTTGGTTATAAAGAATAATGCCTCAGATAAGCTTAATAAAGTGAATCGTTGGTCAGTACAGTCTCTACAGGCAAAGAAAGAGATGCAGAACAATAGAAACCCCCTGCTTTTTCAGCTGAGAATCCTAATCAGAATTTTATAATTACAATTTAGAATGGTGATAACATGTGCTGATATCCTGGAGCAAATAAATTTGGGAAACAGATTTTTCTTCAATTTACAGTCAACATCTAAATACTACAGATTGACTCCTTTCCTTCAAGAGCATCAATACTGTCAATGGAGCAACCTGAGGCTTTCTGCCTAAAAACAAAAGGTCATCCTGGGAGTTGTTTCATTGTCTGTTTTTGTGAATGTTAACATTTTCTTATCTTGGAATTGCTTCTTTTTTAGAAAGGAAACTGTTAAGTCCTGAGTATGTTCATTAGGAGCTCTAGGAGAACAAAATGCAGAGACCTAAATGAAGCATGAATACCACCCAGAAATTGCTGTGAGCATGTACTGTGAGACATAGATCTTAAACAGGCTTTGCTGCTATGGGTGCAACCCTTGTTTAGGGGTTTGTTTTGGGTTTTTCTCTAGTGGAATTACGTGAAGGTATGTAGTGAAGTAATGAAGCAAGGCGTTTTAATGAGTAGCTCACTATATGGCTATTGATCACCATGACCATCAAAATTTTCATACAGACGATTATTTGGGGATGCAGAAACCACCAAAAATGCAGGATCTGTCACTGTAAAATAAAGAAAGTGTTTTCTGAGTTCATTCATATGGTCATGTACTTTCCAGTAATAGTAATAATTTTTAACATATCTGGGTCATTGCATTACCAAAGTGCAGGCATTATGGACTGTAAATTGTGGCTTTAAGGCACCAGCTCAGCTAAGAGAAAAAGTAATGGTCCAGTGTTCCTGCAGGAACTCGTAAGGGCAATGAGCCTAAAGGCATCAGCAAGGACAGAAGCACAAGCCCATAACTGAAGGATTTTGTAAGGTACAGCATGCACCCATCTTGGTCACCCTGAGCTCTGTCATTATTGTATCCAGCGCACAAAGGAAGGAGATGTCTCACAAGGGCAATGTAGGTAAGAACCGTGGACCTGGTTCAGTGGTCCCTGAAGATCCAATAGTCTTTTATTACAGCTGAAAGGAAAAGGAAGTGTAGACATTTTGAAAAGGTGCTGGGAAAATTAGGGCAAAACTGTCACTGTCAGTGACTTGCTGCACCACCTAGACATACACAAGTCTATGTGGCCAGATGAATTACACCCAAGATTGCTGAAGGAGTTGGCAGATGTGCTTACCAAGACTCTCTTCATGATTTATCAGCAGTTCTGGCTAACTTGGGAGGTCCCAATGGACTGGAGATTAGCAAAGGTGACACCCATCTACAAGAAAGACCAGAAGGCAGATCTGGGGAACTACAGACCTGTCAGTCTGACCTCAGTGCCAGGGAAGGTCATGGAATAAATCATCTTGAGTGCCATAACACACCATTTACAGGACAACTAGGCAATCAGGTCCAGTCAGCACATGTTCATGAAGGGCCTGTCCTGCTTAATGAACATTCTATGATAAGGTGACGCACTTGGTGGATGAGGAAAAGGCTGTTGGCATTGTTTACCTGAACTTCAGTAAATCCTTTGATACTGTTCCCCACAGCATCCTCATGAAAAAACTGGCTGCCCCAGGCCTGGATGGGCACATACTCTGCTGGATCAAAGATTGGCTGGATCTCCAGGCCCAGAGACTGGTAGTGAATGGCGTTAAATCCAGTTGGTGACCAGTCACAAGTGTTGTTCCTCAGTGCTGGGGCCACTTCTATGTAATATTTTTATCAATGACCTTGATGAGGATGTTGAGAGCACCCTCAGTAAGTTTGCAGATGACACCAAGTCAGATGGGAGTGTTATCTGCTTGAGGGTAGGAGAGCTCTTCAGAGGGACCTGGACAGGCTGGATTGAAGGGGTGAGGCCAATGGTATGAGGTTCAACGAGGCCAAGTACCAGATCCTGCACTTCAGTCACAACAACCCCAGGCAATGCTACAGGCCTGGGGAGGAATGGCTGGAAAGTTGCTCAGTAGGGAGGGTCCTGCGGGAGTTGATGAGCCATCAGTGTACCCCGGTGGCCAAGAAGGCCAATGGCATCCTGGCTTGCATCAGGAATAGCGTGGCCAGCAGGACTAGGGAAGTGATTGTCCACTATACTTCGCACTGGTGAGGCCACACCTTGAGTGAGTATTGGTCTCTTCTCACAAGTCACAGCTGATAGGACAAGAGGAAATAGCATCAAGTTGTGCCAGGGGAGGTTCAGGTTGGACATTAGGAAAAAATTCTATACCAAAAGGGTTATCAAAGACTGGAACAGGCTGACCAGGGAAGTGTTTGAATCACCATTTCCTGAATTTACTTAAAAGCCATCTAGATACAGTGCTTAAGGATATGGTGTAGTAGTGGCCCTGGTAGAGTAGATTTCATGATCTTAAAGGTTTTTTCTAACCATAGTGACTCTGTGATTTTGTGATTTCAAGATTTTAAAATATACACCGGTTGTTTCTTTAATTTGTAGTGAAAATATAGGAGAAATATGTTTTGGAACATTTGTAATGTATCTTAAAGCCATAGCTATAGCCATAGCTCTAGAAGGATGTAGGTCTCCCACAAATCCTTCATCTCATCTGTGATCTCTGAAGATTTCTGGCATGGCAAAAGGTGTCTCAAAAAGCAGTGAGCTTGGCAGCTAAATCCCATCCTCCATGTTCAGTCGATTTGCCCAAACATAGACATATTGTGCTATGTCTCCTGCCACTGATGCTGTTATTCTCCTAGATCCTGCATCATATCTGTCAATCTATACAGATGTTGTGCATATCCTAGAGTATCTCCAGTGGTTGTGGTTGTCTTAAGTTGAATGACAGCCTGGAACTTTCAAGGTGGGATTCTGCTTAAGAGTAGGACAACAAAATAAAGGTAAATGTCTACTGGAGGTGTCTAAGCACCCTTTGTAGTCACTGAAAAGCTACTTAATACAGTCAGCAGAGTGATTCGATGCACCCTATGGGAGGTAGTTAGTAGCTGGTCATCTAAATTCCTCTTTAGGCTTCTCTGGCTTCAGTCTTTCCATTGACTATCATTGGAGTTTAGACTCTTCCAGCACAAGTACACAGTTCAGCGTACACACTGACATATCTTAAGATGGGCAAAATCCTCTGCTGAGAGTTGAAATCTCTAGCCATTAGGCTATAGGCTTCTCTGATTATTGGGATAAAACCAGTATCGGGGTGAGAGATTTTAATCCCCCCTTTAGAAGATGACACATTTTACAGAGCATAAATAATAAATCATTGTGCATTTGAGAGATAAATAGGAGATTTGTACTCAAGGTCAAAGAGCAGTTCAGGACACTTGAGGTAAATAAGGTTCATATATTCCTGCCTAAAAGAAAAAAAACATTGTCAGGATTCCTTACTTTCAAGATATCTGGATCAGTCTGCCACAGTTAAACAGAACGGTCAAGCAAGAAAACTAGAACAGAGACATCAGAAGCACTTAAACTAGGCAAGTGATGCAAAATATGTTAAGTATTCACTTCTACAAATAATCAGGACCTGTTGATAGCCCCTGCTGTTTTTTAAATAGTGTTTCTGTCCAAAGAATTAATCTGATTTTAATTGGACAAGTTTGTTGGTGGTGGTTTTGTTTGTTTATTTGTTTTAAGTTAGGCTACAGATCCTTGTCAGCTGCTCTTAGGAGCAAAAAAGAAATGTTGCCTGCTTAACATCTGCTGTCAGATTATGTTGCCTCTGCTATCAGAAATGAATGCAGAAGACCAATTCAAGTTCCTGTCAGCTGTGATGCCTTTTGGACATGTTTCAATCAAGCAGCAGGCTTTTCTTTACACTTAAAGAATCATTAGAACAGCTAAAGGCTCAGGAAAAACACACTTTGATTGCAATTGTAAACTAATGTCTAAATCATTTAAATTATCATGTATTAAGTAAATATTTTAACTACTTTGAGATCCATCATATATAAGTGTAGTTCTATCTTGAATTTAAATATTTCTCCTTCCTTCAAATTCTAATCAGTAGAAAGAAAAACATTCTTTAGAGTTACTGGTGCAGCAATCTGATATGTCAGTGTATATGCCCACAAATTCACATTAATTGTTATCTGATATTTTGCATATTAACTATTGATGGTTCTCACATCTCGCAGTGAACTTGGTAAAAGTTAATGATATGCCTGAACATATTGCAGACTATCATTTCCACTGATATGTCCCTAAGCTCAGATCCTGCTGACCTGATGCCCAGACAAATTTTTAAGGTACCTCTGGGCCCCCTATGTATGGTATAGGGAGTTGCAATGTGACTCTATCTGAATTCTCTTCATGACAAAAAATTGTCACAACAATCTGAAATCCTTCACAGAGATGAGTTGGGATGAATCTACAATTTTATGAATCAAGCTTGATGTTTGAGAAAGGGCTGTATGGGCTCCTGTGTGAATCGTCCTTTTCCTATCCAAGGAATCAGCAACTGCAGTTCTCTCATTTTCCACACAGAAAGAAACAAAATGTTATGACACCTATTCTAGTAATGTAATTGCAACATTTGGTCTTCTCCCAGAGCCTCTATTTCTAGAGCCAAGTGATTAGCCAAGTATCTCAGTTTTCAGTCTTTTTCACAGAGGCTTCCAGGAGAAAACTTGGATATGTTATGTTACCCTGCAGGCTCATAAACCAAAAGCAAGTGAAATTAGTTAATAACTCTTCCTCTTTTCTAAAGCTCACTATTTTAAGCCAGTCATATATCTTCAGATGGCCTGTTTCATGATAGGGTTTCAACTCTACCAGTTTCAGTGTTAATGTTGATGCTAATATCCACTTCCCACATCTGCAAAGGGAACCCTTCTACTGTAGGATTTTCTGAGCTAAAAATCTATAATGCTGCTTCATTTGAAATTAATTAATCTGTAAAATCTGAAGTAGCCAAACAAAGTTAACTTCTCATAGAGTAGTGTCCAGCTGACCCCATCACAATGGTGTTGCCATGTTACTTTAACTAATGTCGAAAGGTTTTCAACAGACCTATTTCAGATCTACTACCTTCAGCAGACTGAATGTGTCAGATTCAGTCTACATGGCTTACCAGGAAAGAATGAAAAATCTAGGAGTGGTATAGACTGGAAAGGAGGGTGAGTAGCTTGAGAAAGACTATGTTCAGATACAAAAAAGCAGCTGTAAAGAGGAAAAGAACATTCTTTTCTCAGCATTTAGGAAAAGAAAAACAAAAAAAAAGCATAATGAGCTTAAATGACAGGGCAAAGAAGCAAGGAAGAAAGAGTGGGCCTGGTGTAATAGATTGCCTGGAAATGTTGTGAGGCATCTTTAGGAATAGTCTACCCTAATAACTTACAAGAGTCAGACATTGGTGATCCAGGGCTAGGAAGCTGGAATATTTGATTTCCTGAGGTCTTTTTGCCCCTACTTCTTGATGATTTTATGCACAGCTTGTCTGTGAACTGCACATCCGAGAAGTGGGACATATCCCAGGTATGTTGGACTAACAGAGCAAGTGTTATGGTTGCATGTAAGTGTTGAGCTGCGTGAGCAACCCTCATATATGAAAGACCTAGTCTTTGCAAGCCTAGACTGAGATTTCTGCAGCAAGTGACAATAATATACTAAACTAAACCAGAAATATTTAAACATCATACTGAATTTCGATATTCTGCATTGTTGTTAAAGGGGAGAGATGCAGTAAAATGTAACCTCTGTGTCATGTACCACAACAACTGATTTTCATGTACATGACACACGGTGGAATTTTTGTCCTTGTATTAGGCTTCCACAATTCCTACCAAGTTTTTATATAATAACTGGTACATCACAAAAGAATTGCCCTCCCAAACTATCTGCTAACATGAGTGCTGGGTGAAAGGAAGATCACTCTAAAAATAAAGGAAAAAGAGAGAGAGAGATTTAAACTCTTTTAAATTCCAGAACTTTCTCAGCACTGAGGTGCCTCAAGGTCCCAGACAGAAGCTGCTTTTCCCCTCTGTGTGGAAAGAGGGGTGGGGTAGAGGTGGTCAGTGTGCCATCCTCACATTTGACAGTGTAGTTGCATGGATGCTGTCATGAGTATGTTTCAGCAGCAGGCGGGTGCTGACAGGGTGGTAGAGGTCCCTGACCAGCAGCAGCAGGCCCTGAGGGGTCTGGTTGCTGCTCTGCACTGTTCCTCCTCCCAGCTCCTGGCTGCTCTGAGCAGGGACCATGCTGGGCATAGACACACACAGGGCCCAACTGGCTGAACAGAAGGGTCTGCAACTTCAGTGGCCTCAGATTGACAGCTTTTATTTAGTTGGGTCACATTTTTTTATTTAGGCTCATCATCTTCATGTAGATTTTAAAAATTATAAATCTAAGTCTACATCACTGCCCCATGGACATTAAGAATTTGAATCCACAATCTGTTCAGCATATTACAAAGAGCTAAGGCTGACACATGTATCCTTTAATGTTTTTTTTCTTATTCTAATCACAGCCTGTCCTTAAATTGTGATGAGCAAAACAGGAGCTCTCTTTCCAGGATAATGGGGAAAGGTCTAGAATATCCCACAGATATATAAAGCATTTCTCTGCTAATTTCTTGAAGAAGATGGACAACAGAGCAAAACAAAGAGGACTTATTTTTCTGGTGTGGGAGCAATTTCATTTACTGAGAACTGTAATCCAGCAAACCTTCTACTTACTTCACATTTTGAAAAGATGCATTATCTTGTTCTCAGCTTGGATTACTGGCTCCAAGGTCCTGCTGCAGTGGAGTAGTGGGGTAGATCGTAGGGTGTAGCCAAAACAAACTTCTAAGCCAAACTCATTTGTAACCTTAACTATGAAGAATCACTCCTCAATAATGTTAAAAACAAAATCAGTGCCAGTGAGTGGAAAAGGACAGGATAAATACTGTACATGCTGGAGAACTAAGGTTCTCTGCTCTGCTGACTCACAGCTTAAACATCATACAAGTCAGGTGACATTACCGCAGTGATAAATCTGATCTGTATCTACAAGCGAAGACTCCTGAGCCAATCCTTTATTGAATACTGAGGAAATCATTGCCATATGTGAACATTTTTTAGTGGTGCCTTCTGACAAAATACATATTTTCCATTCTTTATTGAGCTGTTTATCTAGACTAGAATTATGATAAACTTCTCAAATGGTTCATTTTCCCAAGATTCATATGGAACAAATTAAAACTAAGTTTCCATAACAAAAAACACTTAGTGGTAGAGCTATAAGGTCTCCCTCTCCTCATTCTCAGACGAGCTTCACAGCCAGATGGATGCAAATGGAGTGGTTTATGGCTTCCTGGCCCTCAGCTGCACATGCTGGAGAGTCAGCCACACTCTTCCAGGAGGATATACAAGGTGAGGCACTGACATCGAGAGGCAGCACTGACATCGAGAGACTCTGAACCACCACTGCAGTGTGCTGAATCCAGCAGGATCCCATATATTCACTTTTTCCTTTCCTTTTAAGGTGATTTGCTCCTCAGTGAACAAGTGAATCTGGATCTGACTCCTAAAAAGCATACTGAAGGACAGGGAAAAGCATTTGCTTTGTATCTACACACCTATACTATCTTAGAGCAATTAGACAAGAGATAATCTGATTTCTAAGAAAAAATATGGCTAAATAACATTTGGATGTGAACATACATAGCAGGTCTACTTGTTCTTCAACTTGGTGTCTATCCTTTCATCCTAAGGCTGCATGACATTTCTTTTTTTACAACCACATTTTCATTTGAAGCTTGGAGAAACTTTCTAAGATTTCACACTTGTCATCTCTCATGCTACCTTATATTTAAAAATTTCCTAAGACCTTTCCAAAAACAAAAAGTGGAAGAAAAAAAGAAAAGCAACTGCTAAACAACATTTTTTTAAATGTAGTTACAAAGCTTTGGAACTCTGTGTTTTTCAGGACCCCTGTGTGGAACCAGAACATGGCTTTTGTTAAGGATAAACCATACTTATTCATTTTTATTCCCTGTGAAATACATCCACATCCTAAAAATGTACAAGTCTTTGGCAAGTAGTAGTTTACACATACGTCATAAAGACTTGCCAGAGTTTAATAGCTGAAATCCCCAGGCATTCTGTCTTCACTGAGCATGTCCCAGCTCCTTACAAACTCTGTATGTGGCTGAATACTATCTGCTTCACAGACACTGGAAAAAGAAAGTTTACAGAAATGTATTTTGCATCTTGTATTTTGTATTTTGCAGGGCTACGGGAATGAAATCAGCTTTCCTCTGTAATGGCTGTCACCGCACGTTCTGAGCACTGAATGTGGCACCTGGGAGCTGGTGTCTCTTGCACTGTCATTCTACCTGCTGCTGAAACAGAGCATTACAGAGAAGGGAGCTACCTACCTCCTGTTGAACAAGGACAAGAGATACATCAAAAGCTGTCAGGAAAAAGAAGTATGTAGAAAAACATGGATTTTTCTGAAGGTGACCACTAGGTCTAAATGCTGTCAAGGAATAGAGCCTGGGACTAAACCAGGGGAATCATAGAGTGGCTTGCATTGGAAGGGACCTTTGAAGGCCATCTAGTAGAACCCCAATGCAGTAAGCAGGGACATCTTCAACTAGGTCAGGTTGGTCAAAGCCTTGTCCAACCTGACCTTGAATGTTTCCAGAGTTGGGGCATCTACAACCTCTCTGGTCAACCTCTTCTAGTATTTTACCACTTTTATTGTAAAAAAAATCTTATACCTAGTCTGAATCTTCTTTTAGTTTAAAACCATTACCCTTTGTCCTATTGTTACAGATCCTGCTAAAACACCTGTCCCCAAGTCTGCTGGGAAGGACAGGAAACTGGAAAGTCTGGAAGAAGAATAGCAGGAAGATCCTGGGAACAGCAAGGTGTGCCATAAGTCCATGTAGTGGGCATGGCCATGCTGAGGGAAAAGGTGGGACTATGTGTGTGTGCAAAGAAACTGCTCAGGAATGCACAAGGACTGGAATGAGGACCATATAGGCAGAGACTGAGTGTTAGTGCAGAGGAGTAACACTGAGGGAAAGAAGTTTGAAAGCTGACCAAGGTTGACTAAAGATTTGGTGAGGGAAAAGGAGCTTTGGGAGAGGAAAAGAGTGAGAATAGGATAAGAATTCCTTAATGGGTCATACGTGGACTTTCTGAGGTTTCTGTGGTGGTCAGTGTCGAACTAGTGAACAATGGGATTGCAACAAGAACAGGAGGCCTAAAAGTTCTGTTTAAGAGGCGGAAAAGCTGAACACATCCTTCCCCAGAGCTGCAAACTAAGCCAAAAGTCTTTCATCTCTGTCCTTTCCCTGGTTATGTGTCCCATGCCCTGCTAGCATACATGTACAAAATCTGCAGCATCTCTTTTACATCAAGCAGCCAAGATCTACCAGATGCAGCATTGCTGATGAGCAATGAGACATCCAAATGGGACAGCACAAGGAATTTCTTGGAAGAGGGATTCAGCTCCAACCTGTTTGATGTGAAAAAAAATCTGATATTATTTAGTTCTCAAAACTGAGGAAAATCATCACAAGACTGATGAGCTAGATAGTCCTTCAGTGATTGTAAGCCATGGTCTGTACCTCCATCTCTGATAGGACACTTCTGGCCTGTCCCAAGTTATTTTTAGGACCTAAGAGCTTTGGAGGTGTTACAGACTCTGTAAAGTAATTGACATAATCCCTACTGGATGAAGACACTTAGCTCCCTAGCATGCTTACCAGAGCAAGGACAAAGCAGAAGGGACAGAAAGTGCTCTGTTGTAACAGTGAGATCCATGAAGGAGCTGATATCCATATCTGGGCAATAGGAAGATCAGAGTGTAATTTCCACTTGTTCATGATGGAAATAACAAGCCTGGTTGAAATTATTTGCCCAGTACCTCATATGATCTTTGTGTCAGAGGCAGGGATGAAATACAGTTCTTCTGAGTGACATTCATCTACCTCAGCAACCAGACAACCCGTTTTTTCCCTGCTGTCCCCTGCCTCATTCATTTCACATCTTCCAACTTGTGCAACAAATGAGTCAGGGGACTTAACAGACAACAGATGCCTTCACAGCACAATTCTGATTCATCCTCCTGGCAGAGTGGCAAAAATCATATGTAGCTATTTAATTCAAGACTGTAAGCTAAGAAAGTGAATGAAAAACCACAGACAACATTAATTCTGGTATTTTGCTAACTTTTAAATCAGTGCATCTTCAACAGTAGAAAAGTTCTTTTAAGATTTGTTAGATATTGAGTGGGGTTTTTTTGTTTTATTTTGTTTTCTGGTACAACCTAGCTTAGACTACACCACAGAGAATCAGTTTTATAATCCCAGGGCAACAAGAGCACAGATATTTGCTTGGATTTACCTTTTCTAATTCACTATAATAAAAAAACCTGAAACTTCTAATTTACTGTAGTACTATCCCCCAAAAAGTCCTATCCAAGCAAAAAGATACCCAGAAAACTTATATAAATCTGTACTTCTATATGTACTTGATCTACTTGTACTGGTTCTGTATATACAATTTTATGTTTTTCTGACGTGTTATTGTACAGGAGTCCTAATCCTTGAGGACTTTGAAGCTTTGCAGCCTGGCCTGGTGGCAAACATAGCATACAACCCATGGAACAGTTCTGATACTACCAATGTTCAAAATAGGGTAGGTTTGTTAGGCAAAGCATACACACACTGGTTAAAATACCCCAAACAAGTCACATGTTTTCATTATCCATTCCACTGAGCTGCAAACATTTGCCATGGAAGATAATAATGCAATAAGTTTCCAGCAGAAAGGTTCTCTGCGAAGGAAGAAAAACAAAGTGTTCTACAGAGTACATCACACCAAAGCTGTCAGCTGTGCAAGGGTTCATAGAACTGGCACATTCAGATCAGATGAATGTTCATTTTCATACACTTCTAATCCTCTTTTGTTCTCATGGGTTAATACTTGGCATGGATTCTGCATTCTCATTATCTTCTCTTCCACACTCAAAATACACTCCAAAGAGATGCAGAGGGTCTGTACAGCAATAGAAGGTAACCTCAGCAGACATTTTCTTCCTGAATACAGATATACTCACTGAATTTGATGAGTTACAAAGATTCTTCAAGTATCAGTGACAAGGTTATGACTTCTATGCAAATCCTTAAAATGTCTCTAATTTAGAAACTGTCTCCATACTATTATCGATTCTTAAAGTACTATAGAAGCTGTAGAAAGTTCTCCATAAAATAAATATGAAAGACATTGAAATATTGTGCCCTACATGATATGGCTAGGCTTCTTGAACTGTTAGTTGCTGACGAATTGGAGACAGGGAAAAGACTATACTGGAAAGATCAACCTGAACTTTAACTAGTAGCTCCCACCTTGTGCCTGACCTACAAAGATGGGCTGATTTGGATTCAAGGTCACATCAGCCAAGTTTATAGAAACAAGGTCATATCACAGTAAGCTAATGAGTCTTCTCAGACTATATGATTTTGTCCACTCTTTGATTATAAAGGGGACAAAGGAGTTATTCCTACCATTATTCATCTTAATTTGACTTGCCAGTTGTATGTGTTCCTAGCAATAAACAAAGAGGGAGAGTTATTCATCTAGAAGACCATTCAAAGCAGAAAGCTAACTTATATACTCTGAGATGAGATCTGTTTCACCCTTCATTACAATGCTTGAGACCCAAGTGTCTGATGCAATGATATGGCTAACAGGCTCAGAGCTTGGAGAAAGCTCATGAACTCCCCTGCCTGAATTTCCCCGCCTGAAGAACCTGCCAGGTCTCCCCAAACAAGTTGACAAAGAGGTATGTGTAGATTGGACTAGGGTATCAGCTCACACCCTGTGCTCATCTGACAATACTAAAGGTAGTTATAAGCATCTGAGTCAGGATTCACTTTTGAATGACCTTCTGGAAAGCTTTTCTTACCCCTGAGAAGAAAGAGAGGTTAAGAGATTTCCCAAGTAAATCACACTTGACTTTGTGACTACTCCCTTCCTTCTACTCACTCTTACAAGTCAGGTGTGCTTTTAGCACAGAAACCAAGCCAGAGAAGTGCAGATCCAGATATCCTCAAGGCTGTAAAACAAAGGTTTGAACTTCAACATCTCCTTAAGGAGCAGTTGAGGGGTCTTCAAACTCAAACAGATTTTTTGGTCTATAAAGTGGTGTTTTATTAACTCCAGCAAACTGCTATATTTGCTATTACTTGTTTTGTTCTACTGGAAATATGCCTACATTGCCATAAATATGATGCAGTTAAAAAAAGGCCATCTTCTCATACATATTCTCCTCATTACAGAAAATGAAATAGCAAGAAAACATCAAGCCAAGAGCAGAAAGGGATTAGGATACAATTTCTGTCAAGTCTTCAGCATGCCTTTCACCAACTCTTATATTTTCACTTTGTAGGCACACAGTGTGTAGTACATGGAGTGCAAATGTCATCAATCTACTGTTTACAGTCTTTCTAACCTGAATGGCTAATAAGTTTAACACATCCATTTTTCAGTAGAAATTAAGCCTGTCAGAATGACTCACACTTCTATATAAAGGAAGTTCTAAACACATTTAAGGGCAAATTTAGCTGTCAAAGTCATTTAGTTTGTTGAAGTAAGAGGAATCCCATGTTTCTTTGTAACCTTTCAGAGAACAGAGTACTTGGCAGATGCAGACCTGTGTGAGATAAGTGGTTTTAAAACATGTTTGTGTACATATATGTGTGAAAGAGAGCAATTACAGACTCTGGAGAGCAATTCTGGAGAAGTTGAAGACATAGTTCTTTGTCCTGTATTACTAGCTAGGGCCTTTCAATAAGTTCAGTTAGTGAGGTCTGAGGAAGAGCTTGCATGCTGTTTTTTTAGAAGTTCATATACTGAAGAACATTACTCTCACTACGTAGCTTGCCTTGCTGGTGTCCCATTATAACACTACTGCTTGTTGCACTTCAAGATCATTTTTCATCACTAGTTTCTGAGATGTTTTATATAAATATTAGTGCTCAGAATAATATGAAAGTCCTGAAAAAAAGATCCAGCAAAGCAAAAATCTTGTAAGTTACACATGGCTGAAAGTCAAACAATTCTACTTTTAATTTTTCCAACTGAAAGGGGAAACATTTAGAGAAATGCAGAAGTACTTCATCAGTTTCATTGGTCATCTAGTTAGGAACCTGATTTTCTATTCAGGCATTGTTTCAGTGGAAATTTTCTAAACAGCTCTTGATGAGGTTTTTTTGTCAGAAAACCTTAGAAAGATAAGAAGATGTGCCAAGAACACAGACCAAGTCAACTGCTTCTCCTGCCGTTAGTACAGCCCTAATTCACAAAGAGACATGTGGACACTTCTCATGTCTCCTTGACATCACTATGCTGCATTCAGTCCCTTGTTTCCCTGTTCAGAACTGGAGTTCCACACACTGGATGAACTGTTGCCTAAAATACACACCAGTAAATGCCAGTATGTCTGTCTCCAAAGCACAGGCTCCCAGGCAAGACACAGCTTGATGTCCTATGAGCAAGTAAGAACACATTTTGAACCATAAGTGTAGAAGACCTGCAAAGGTCCTGGATCAAAAGAAAAAGGAGCAAGAGGAAGTCTAATTCAGGAGAATCATGATGAAAGTATTCAGCCAGAAGGAGGAGGATGCTGGTATGGGAAGAATGGTTTATTTGTGGAGAGGTAAGGGAAAAGGGACCAATATCCTTGCTGATTTACAATGGGCAATGCTGCTTCATTCTGAAGGGGTTGACAACAAGAGTCCTACACTCCCCTCAAACTCCAACCCTGGACTACAGCCCAGATCCATGAGCTGAGGTTATTATTAAAAAAAAAAAAAAAAATAATCTGAGAAATACATCAAGTCTGAGATATCTGGGAAGAACTCTGGTCTACTTTCTGAATACAGGCTGCCATAAAGGGGCAGCCTCTTCCTTTGTAAAGGCTGCCCTCAATTCCAGGTTATATACATAAACCTCTTCAATTTATTAGCCTTAGGAAGCCCAGGCATGCCCCTTAGGCAAGCTGGATCACACAGAACACTTGGGACCTTTGTCTAGATGCCTAGAAAACTTAACCAGTAAATGCATAGTTCATGTTGAGTATGGGCATTGTGATTTGTGTTCTTAGTCTTTAGACATCAATAAGCCACCTGAGTCTTTCTTTAGCAGTCTGTGACCTTTTGTGGATTTCAGCCCTTGTTTAATAGTAATGAAACATGTCCCAGTATTCAGCTGGGGCTGCAGAGGGATGTCACTCTGACTTTTCCCTCTTTGCAGCATCCCTTTCAAAGAACAGAATATTTTCAATGAAATATTTCTTTGTTTTAGTATCACAAGAAGATCATATTTTAATCCAATAGAGTATTAAAGTAAAACGCATGTTAATGATGAGGCCAGTTAGCTAAATTTATAAGGATCAAAGGAAGGTTTAACATGCCACTGTCCATTTTATCTGCGGGCAGGTAATGCTGAATTCACCCACTACTGGAATTCTTGCATTTTTAATGGCACACTTGAACTCTTTGAACCCTTCCATTCAGAAGATGCTAAATTAAATGGAGTCCTGAGACAAGTGACACAACATCTTTTTATGAGGATAATTTTTGGTTAAATTGGGGCCCACTTTGAAGACCACTTTTTTTCAAACTCTCCATTTCTTCTAACTCCTATCAGAAACTGTCTACAGACAGATAACTCCTTCTAACATAAGCCAATATAGCATCAACAATATGTCATGAGAAATTGCCATTACTTAATCAAAAGAAGAATTATCTTTCTGAAAGATTGCATTTAGCTCCTTTTTTGGGGGAAGGAAAAGGAAGCTCAGCATCAGCTGAACTGTTTCAGGTCAGGCCAGTCACCATGGCAACAAATTTTTCTGATATTAGAAAGTATCGCTTGGGAAGTGTGGTTAGTATAATAGCATCATGGATCATTCTCATATATTCACTATAGAATTAGGGCTTAAAGGAATTACATCCTTTTCTTCTGAAAAAGACTTCAACATAATGCACAACATACAGATCATAGGTGCAAAAAATTATGCATATCGAACAAACCAGGTGATTTCAGACAAATATAGGGCTTGAAAATTTTGGCTGGCAGAACCCCAAATTTAGATACTTAGTAACCTGATTGACACACATAGCTGTCCTAGCTGCTTTTTTCTCCATTTGCTACAATATAACACTATTTGTGTGTTATTTAGCTATAATTAGATGCACGGATGCAGAATATTTCTGAGCAGCAGATTATTACCTTGAACAGTGACTGTACTTGAATCGTTTCATTTCTTGTCACATTAGATTGAGTTGTATTTAAAATATGCTGGGTTTGCTTTAACAGTAAGGATAAACATGTAATTTGACTACACCTGGGGATTTTCAGTCTGTAATGTCATTCTTTTCACTTTTCTCTCTCTGGAGGTAGGCACGTAGCTTCTAAAAGTGAAAAGAAAAGAACTGTTTAATGATAGGATGGATTCTTAAATTAAGTCTTTTGAAGGATTTGCTCTATGACATGAGAAGTGCTGGATTCAGTGCAGATATTAGGAATGAAATCGGATTTTTAAAAGGCAGAAGATCAGACTCACCTATAAACTGCAATAAAAGTATTGAAGATTCTTCCTTGTCAGCCAAACAAGTCCAAAATTAATCACTGGCCTGAAGAGGCCAGATACCTCAACTTAACTAATTCAATCTAAACATTACACTTCAAGATAAAGCAATGTACCACAAATACATAAATATGTATCTAACACTTTTTTATATTGGTGAGTAAAGAAAATTTCCATTGGCTACCATATTGTGAGGAAGGGTGAGCCAAATTCCAATTTCTCTTTCATCTCTGTAAACCCTGAGCTGCCAAGTGAAATTTCTCAGGATATACAAGCTGGTAAAATGATCTCAGGATACAGCACAGTATATTGCATGAGGTAATGCTCACCCAGATAGATGTCTGGAGAGTTTCCTTATGAACCAGGGGAGAACCACTTCATCTGTGCAGGAATCACCGGGTGAAGCTCTGCAGCCTCTGTTCCTCATGAGGTCAGACTATCTAATCAGCGTGCTCCCTTTCGGTCTTGAAATCTATGAATCTACTAAAAGAAAACAAATGTTACAATTAATCAATCTGCTTTTCCTCTGCTCTAACCCACAGAGTTAGTCATGAAAAATTGGCCTCTCAAGACATGGTTCTTTATGGCTATTTTGACTGGTGTTTCGTGCAACACTGCCATGAATTAAAGGCACAAGAGGTGTCAATCTTTCAGCTTCATTTCTGCATTGGTTACCTGTCATAACTGAAATTCTGAAATCCTTATTCATTCCTGGCTTAGCTGAAGCTCAGATCGAGTTAGACCTCTGGAAGTTCTGAATAAGTAATTTCAGGGACTGAATGCAGTAAGTGTTGTTAGACTGGCAGCATACAGCTGTAGTGGAGACATGCAAGTGTCTGTCAGCTGCAGTCAGCAACAGTAGGATGCTGAATAATAACAAAGGCCGTACATCACACATGTGGGCAGAGTTTAACCTCCTAAAATGGAAACCCTGTGGCATCATTCTGGTGTAGAGGACTGAATTATAATTAGGCATGTGTAAACAGGACTTGTGTCATATATTTTTACCTGGATCCTGAACTCCTTATATATTTAGCACGGCCATAAGCCATGTCCAATGCATGCTGCAAAACCTGAGACCCATCTGAGACCCCACACAAAGCACACAAAAATAGATTCTTTTATCATACAGTAAAAATATGACATCTTAACAATTTTACCCAATGATTAAGCTATCTTAAAAGTAACTATTCTCAGTCATATTAGTTGCTCAGTGTAATAGTTCAAATTCCTTCTGTGACTAAAAAAAAAGGAATTGTTAAATCTATCTGAGATGTTGAGTGATTTGCCAACAGTTGAAACCAAACAAAAGGTACAAGCTGCAAGATATACACACTTTTGTTACAAAATATGATCTTCATTATAACATTAAGCCTTGGAAAATGGGATTTATGAAGCTGAAACTTTGCTGTATGTAATGTAGGTTGTTTATTGTGCTTTATACAATGATCTGAGTAAAGATCTTTGCACTGAGGATAATCTTTTCAAAGAAATTTTCAGAGGTTATTTTCCAGACAAGATATAAAGTGAAAATACGCTCTTCCTCCTTTTTCCCCTCGTATTTATATATCCTCCAGCCTGTACTATTTTGGATCACCATAATGGAGTAAGATTAAATACTCCTAGTTATTCTGAGGGGAAAAAAACCAAAACAACAAACAAAACAGCAGTCAAAAAGGTGGTTGAATATGAAAAAAAAAAAAAGTATACATTATTTTATGGTTAATTTTGTTACAGTTAACTTTTGCTGTCATTCATCAGGCTTAGGCATGTGAATTACCAAACATGCTGCTAGAATATGATTGACAATTCATTGTGACATTGTGACAAAAGGCAGTGCTTTGGTGCCCACATGTAGCCATCTATGCAATTTTTGTAGGTGTCATAAGATGTCTGAGGCATCCACATTGGGCTGGTAGACATGACCTGCCACTTATGAAGATACAGCTGGAGACCAGCCAAGATACTCTAGAGCATCTACCATGGCACAAGACATCAAAGTTTAGAAGGCTGAATCAAGCCTAAGGCATGTAGGTTTGCACTGTATTAGCAGAGATCTGCTCAGTACAGTCACCAGAGTCTGGAGTGTGACTCAACTTGTCTGGTTGTACACAGATAGTAGCTAAGCAGCCAGATCATTCACAGGGTTACAGTGACTGCATTAACTAGATCTCCACTGACTATAACAAGAGTCTAGACATTTAGTTTATGTGTAGATGGATACACATGGGCATGGGGAGTCTTAATCTCAAATTAATTCCCAACCATAGGGCTCAGGACAGCTGCCCAAAACATTTAGTGTCATTTCAGAGGCTGAGGGCGTCACTCATGGCATCTAACTTCTTTTCAAGAAAGGCAAAGGTCTACCGTATCTCCTGCATTACACCTGCCACTGTTGCATGGATTTTCAGACACATTTTGGCATATCAGCTGGCACTAAGATCTCAAACCCAGGCAACTCACCTGAGTTCATAATGACTTGCTTTCCTTCCAGAATGCCTTCAGCAGCTGCCAATGCATTCCAGATTGCAAAGACTACAGCCCCTAATAAGGATTAAGCATGCGTAAGGTAACATTATATGCAGAGCTGGGCAATTAATTAATGAACTGCTCATCCAGTCTTAGTGTTGGGAAAAACTCAGCTCACTAGAACCATTAGCCAATGGCAGTCGCCATCCTTAGTGTCTCATCATCCATCACCACAGCCATTTAGTGATATTTTAAATCTTTCTTGTCCATGACTGCATTGACAAAATAGATTATCAGGGGCAACCAACCTTAGACTGCCCAGAAGATGGTCAAATTAATAACTGAAGGTGGGGGGGGTGTGCTTCAGAATTTTCAGGGGCAATCAGAATTACTGTTTGAGAGGAAATAAAACCAAGCAGATGAAAAGCAAGAAACTGGGACTTCCCTGAGGGACGACAAAAACACTTTAGAATAATGGCCCAATTATTTAATTCTGAATTTCAGTGAAAATCCTATAAAAGTGCTTTAAAAAACCCCATTAGCACTAAATGAGCTCATCTTGATTAATGTTATTAAAACAATTGCCAAAGGGCTTAGTAATGATTTTGTTATCTCAGGTGATAAATTCTTAACATTCTAGCTACATTAGGACAAAGCATAAAAATAAAAGTTTATTTTAATTTTTCTAATTTATTATCTTCTTTCTTCACTCCTCAATCAGACACAGCAACATGTGTATATTTGCACCCTAATCTTAGTAAGTGTTGCACAGGTAAATTATGCAATAATTTTCCCACTGCTTCAGTTGGGTACTTAGGTGTTTCAACCTTTTCTTCCCACTAAGTTTGGGCACTATTCAAGGCACAAAATTATAATATTAATCTCTCTAATGACTCTTAACAGTCAGCGGCAGGGGATGGGCTCAGTCAGATAGTCTGGCTGCATCTGTCTCTTTGTACTTATCTACCTTAGTCATCCTCATCAAATGCCTACACTGAAGTGGATGAACTCCAGCGTTCAAACCCTGCATAGGTACGTTAGAGTAAGAATCCAAGACCAGCTGAAATAATTAAAAAGACCCCTGTTGACTTCAATGCCGAATTTGCCTAGACTTACTGTACTGGTAATTGAGAATCATTTTTGATTGTCAGTTTTCACATCCATCCCACAGTGTCTTGGCTTTCACTCTCAGGAGCCTCGGAAGAATAAAATCAAAGAAAAGTATGGGTTTTGTCTGTGGCATACACACGAAGGAGTCAGGATACAGGGGTCCTGCAACACCCGTGAACAAGCCATCTCACATGTGGAAAAGTTTTGTTCTTGTTCACCTCCATCCCCACTGGGACAGCAGGGAGAGAAGTTAAGGAGACAGCCATGGTGCTGCCTTCCTCTGTCAGTGCTAGTTATGAGCCATAGCAGAGCAAGCCATGCTGTCTTTCTGAGTGAACTCTTCTGTCACTGTGTGTCATGACAGCCTGGGAAATTCCAGCTGTACTGTCTAGAGGAGCTTAGGTCTCCCTCTCAAATAACTCTTAAGTGTTCAGAACCTTGGCATGTAAGTGCTATTTGCAGAGGCCAAAATATGCAGGCAGTTTTCATTTGCAAGAATCAAGCCTCAGAGTGCACAGCAAATCAGTTTCTTTGAAGAACTTCAGGTCTTTTTCCTCATATATGTGTGTGCATGTGCTAAACCACTTCCCTCCATCCCAATGGATGAGTGCATATTGATGTCACTATACTGATGTTTGGTAATGGTTTTGCTGTTCTCCCTGTTCAAAAGGTGTGCTGTGCATGTCAGAATAACTTGAGAAGAACCTTAGAGTCTGTCCTTACTCTTCTGAAGTTCCTTTGACATGTCAGCAGGCATTTTCCTCCAGTCAGGACTGAAAGCAAACTGTGACTCATGAGTACTCAGACTCTGTTGTACCAAGAATGATAGAAGCCTGCTTTTCCTTATCTTCTCTGTTACAGGCTCTTCTGGCTGCATCAGGGCACACTGAGGTTTGCTCTTGGACAGACATAAAAAGGAGATTTGGGAGGCTTTCTTATTCTGTACACTCAGATGAGCTGTAGTCCTTATCACTGAGTAATTATAAAAATACCTCTTTGAAAGCCCTCAGAGACAGGTGCAGGCAGCACCATTGCCCTTCTGACTGTTTTTTGTATACATGGCATCTCCTCCTCAGAGGTAGTAGAAGTACAGTATCTATGTGGCAAGGAGATCTGAGGATCTCTTGTCATCAGGTAGACACAATGGAGAGAACTATAGGCAACCTATGAAAAGCAGATGCAGCGGACTTATAGTCACCAACTGCAAATCCAGCATCCTGCATATGTAAGGCCTCTGGTGAAGCCTGCATGGCCACAGCTGGGTTGTTCTAGCTGATTACAGCACATCTACATGGACCTCTGTCACACCTCTGAACTGCTCTACAGACCTATCTTCACACCACACAATGCCTTCAGCTATTCACCCTGTAGACATCAGCAGTTCCTTCTGCTTTTCACAAGTGGCACACAGGGCAATCCACCATGGATGGATACAGCAATATACAAGATAAGGTATCTTGCTGTATAGCCACTTCCTTTAGTGACACCAGGAAATGGTGAAGTGGAAAGAAAAAGATTACTTCCATCCTGTTCGGTCTTTTGGCCAACCTGCTTCCAGATATTGTTACCAAGTTGTTAGAGATGCTGACAAAGAGCTCACTTGATCTGAAGTGACCTTTGCTCAAAGAAGGTTTTTGATGCTACTTGTGTGCCTGTATATGGAATAGCTCTTGGTCTGTACAAGGGGATGTGACAAAGAAGCCTGAACCTTTAAATGCAGACCCGGGAAATGGTATCACAAAGGGATTTCATGAAATAAAAATAAACCCAAACAAGTTTTAATTACATTCTCTAACTTTACTTTTTAAAAAGGTTACTCTTAAGTTGTGCAAAACCTCTGGTTTTCCACTTCCTGACATTTCTTCAACAGCTTGAAAGATATGATGAATTCTCTGGAAATGTATAAAGCATGAAATGTCCTCAAGTTTCACAGATCTTTCCCTTTCATCCCACATTTTACAACATGTAGCCATCATTTGATAGCAGTTCGCAATTTGCTTGTCTTCACCAAAGCTTCTGCAAAATGGTCCTTAGCTGTTGCTGCTGAAGAACCCCCTCAAAGTTTCAGTAGTTTCTCCCTACCTGACCTTGAACTGATAGCAATATCTGGAAAATATATCCTACTCTACTTCACAAACCTTGAGTCCTAAGGACTCATTTGGCCTCTGAATTTATTTCTATTTGGCAATATTCAGTCTCCTACTGACGTCCAGACATTTTTCTCTTTCTCACACAGAATTTGCTTGCCGTGTTGCTCCTCTCCACCCTATCGAGTTTCTGCTGCTCAAGGATGGGTTTTTTTCTGTACAAAATGAAGATTCACAGTCCTACAGGTGAACTTCACAGGAGTCCATCCAGCCACATCTGTAATAGCAACCTAAGCACATCCAGGACAGAAGCACAGATCTCCATCATCTGAATTGGAGAATGGTTACAGCAGTGCCAAGACCATTTCTGACCTGGGCTAGCCAGTGTCCTCCAACCAGTTCCTGAGCACAGCTAGGGAGATCACACAGTGCAGGGACTGGACTAGACTAGGGACTATTCACTAGCTGAATTAGATGCAGCCACCCTATTTTGAAGGTAAAGAATGTTTAACAGTACAGATGTTGCCAGATGGCTTCAAGGACAGAGAATGAGACCTCAACATATGTACTCTCAGGGTCCTACTAGTCCCTTCTCAGAAGCTCTGCCCTGCTACATTTGTGCAAACAAAAGCAATCATACTGGAGGTTGTTAACCTGTCCTGACCATTGCATGTGTCTTCATCCTTTGGAAGGATGTGTGCTCATATGAACACTGTAAAGGCAGGTGTTCCTTTCTCAATTTCACTCTGCATGGATTTTCATGAACCGCCCCCCTCTCCACCCAGACACTCTCCACATCAACAAAATACCCTTCAGTGTGGCTGGCTGTCTGAATTGTGCCAAGTGACCACTGCTACTCAGGTGCTGGAAAATTCCCATTGAGGAGCAATGCTCAATTTGGCTGTAGGTGTTTTTCCGTAATTAAAACTAGCAGGTCTGTGCTTTCTGTATGGGGGGAAGGGAGTGCGAAAAAGTAGAAGAGCCTCATTCAATTGCACAAGCTGCGTGAGCAATTAATAACTCAGAGGGGAAAGAAATCACGAACCAAATCACAGGAAATGGCAATGGAGCTGCAAAGATGACATCATAGTTTATTAGAATTATTTAAACATCTTAGACATATGTGCAAAGCTCAATGGAGATAGTCCAGTGCTATGTGCCAGTGAAAATCAGCTTTTCATTCAGAATCAAGTCAAATATCCTTCTGACTTCATATTGGAGTGCTTTACTCATCTTTTTATACATGGCATCTAAATAAAGCCTCTGTCACAATTAGCTGTGCTGAAACAACCTTGGGTATCACATGATGATGCATATGCTTTAGCTGATGTGCATCCGGAGAGAAAGCTAACGAGAACCACAGGATATTTCAGACCTCGGGGGGAGGGAAGTGAGCAGCTCTGCTGTGGAAAGAAGCTGGAAGTTATCCAGCTTCCCCAGGCCAGTCAGTCATGAATATCCTGCTTTGGCCACAGAGGGGTTGTGGAGGAAGCAGGCTCACAACAATTGGGAAAGGTTTGTAACCACAGGAGTCAAATGAATGAAGCCAAGAGGCCGCCAAGTGATGCAATTCATGGAAAAAAAAAAAAAAAAAAAAAAAGAAAAGAAAAAAAACCCCTCCTCAGCTCCTACACAGGAGCATTCATCATTCACTGTGACCTTCCAGGAATGTGCTGATAGACACAAAGCGTTTTGTGTGACATTGTGCCAGTGAACTGGAATGACTGCTGCTCGCAGCATTGTTTCCTAACAGCAGGGCACCATCTTCTGGAGGCTGCACAGACTGTCCCCGACGCTCCTGGAGCCACGAGGGGTGGGCTGGAGTGGGGTAGAATGATGCACCATCCCTTTGAAAGCAATTTAGGATCTAAAAAAAACAACAACAAAAAACAAACCCAAACAAAAACAACAAAAAAACCCCACAAACAAACAAAACAAAACAAAAACGACAAAAAAAACCAACAAAAACAAAAAAAAAAAAAAAAAGGAAAGAAAGAAAACAAACACAAAAAACCAAAAAACAAACGACAAAACAATGTTCAAACCTCATATTAAAACCAGCCGCTGTCTCAATTAGGCACAAAGGCACCTGAGTGCCCAAGATGGGTGTTGGAAGGGAGGGGGTGATGCTGTGCTGGGACCAAATGAGGCTGAGGAAGACGTCTTAAAAACGTCCTATCTGCACAGCTGGCCAGCAGATAATGTGCTGCTTGACGGCACAGCACAGCCACTGCTGCACAGATGGAGAAAGAAAAAAGAGTGTATTACAAAAAGAACAAAGTACATTTCTTACCTTCATGGGCCTTTCCCATATTTTCCAGGGATGAAGGTACATCTGTACGTTTGCTGGCCCAAAGAATGATAGATTCAATCCAGCACCTCCAGGTTTGTTGCCTTTTGCTGCTACTGTAGTAATGGTAGCTCTGGCAGCAGCAAAACATTATCTCCTTAAGTCACCAGGAACCAATATCAATTACTTCTTCCCCTAAAATTTCAGAGTAAAATACACTTTAATTTTAGGTGCATTTCATGAAGGAACAAAAAAAAAAAATGAGGTTTATACACTGGGTACAGGCATATCTGATGACTTTCACTGATGTTTATAAAATAAATTAAAGTCATTAAGGACACTATTTCCTACTGATGTGTCCATTAGGCTCTTTAGGCTGTTTTGTCTATGCCACGCTTTACTGCTGCTTCCTGAGCTGTTCAGTGCTGTGTCCCCACTGCTGTGACATCATCTCAGAAATACTCCAGTGTCCACAAGCCCACAGACATGTCCTGCTCCCTGCTCATGGTCGCCTGTCGGGAAAGAGGGAAACCTTCTGCTGGGGACTTTTATGCCCTGGGTGCTGCCAGCAGGGTTGTAGCAGCAAGGTGTTTACAGACACCACACTGCCAAGGCAAGATCTGCTTCGTTACGAGCAGAAGATGTGGCCTTGGAGGTTTAGAGGTCACATCAAGCCATGCTCAGTGCAAATGACAGTTTCTCATTTTTCAGAAACACCCTCGGGGCTCTGTTCATTTCCTTATAAGTAGGGTAAACTTTATTCCCTGGTGATGAGCCAGTCAACAGATTGCTGGCTTGGTTATACATGCAATGTCATCTCTCAGATCCTCTTCGTAGAGTCCTTTATCCTCCCTTTTCTACACAGTCCAAATACTAACTTACTACAATGTGTATTCACTTAAATACATAGAGTGGATTTTATTCTCCTCTGTGCAATGTTCTTGTCCAAATAGACTCACAAAAAGAAAACATAAATTATCTGCTCCATTTAAAATCTGCAAAACTCATCAGTCCCAAGCCCTTTCATGTCTGACATACATGTTTTGCTATTCTACTCTTATTAAAATAGAAGTCACATATTTTAGCTGAAGGACAGTATCGTAGGTACCATGAATAGAAATGTCCAGGCATCTGGGTATGTTTAGGAGCACAAGCTGCTGACCATCAGCTTAAGGGTGGCTGGGCAGCCAGAACCTTTCCCCACCCTCCTTTTCTATTACCTTTCCTTCAACCCTTCCAGTACATCACATTGTGTGAAGGGAGAGGGAAAAAAAAGAGTAATGCAGAGGCATGTGGCATTAGGCTGCCCTTGGCACTGTGGTGTCTGCCTTGCTGGGGACTTTGGCTGCCAGGCTGGCAAAGGATGCAGGACAGCAGAAAAGAGGCCGTCATGCTGCAGCTACAGGTGGTGCAGTCCTTGCTGTACAATGGGTATGGCTGCTCTTGACCAGACTTTGTGCCTGAGCAGACCTGGGGCTCAGCAGCCTCACCGTCAGGAGGAGAGGAGTGGCGCCTACCCAAAAGGAGGAACGTATGTGGGTAGTAATGTCCCGGAGATCCTAGCCACAGCTGGGGTTACACATTGGGAGATTCCCATGTGTCTTGCTGGATTTCAGTATGCCAGACTGGAATAGGCTTATCTGAACATGACGAACTAAACAGTTGCAATAAAAGGTACAATGAGCTGCTGGCTCCACTGTGTCCTCCACAGAAACAGTGGATCACCTGTCCAATGCCAAGGAGAGGACATGGTCAGGTGATATGAAGATAGAGATTGGAAAGGTCAGGAGACAGTACAGGAATAACTGTAGTATTAGAGTCCAGACTCAGAGAGGTAGGATATGGGGAAAGAGTTGGAGGAAATAACACATGCTACAACTCTGTATTAAAGAGAGTAGAAGATGCCAAGATAAGCTTACTCTTCTGTCTTCGTCTGAAGCCAAATTTTCAGAGCCATCCAGGTGATGAAATGGTTATTCAGACCAGGATAAATGATTCACAGCACTTCTGTGTAGCACTGTCACTGTAAAACTGGGTGCTCAGTGATGTCCAGTGTGCTTTAGACAAACATTTGGGTTTCTTACTTCGAAATGAAACATGCTGCTTTATTTCTCACAGTCCAGCTGCAGCCCTCAGTCTCCCACCGCTGCCGTAGGCTGAGGTCACAAGGAGGCTGTTCCCATGCCCCTTGCTAGCTTGCTTCTTGGCATTCACTTCTGGGAACGGACATCCGTGTGCCCCATGTATATGGGAGCATGTGATCCTGGGCAAGTGCCTTATACTCTGCATGCAGCAGATCAGACTTGCTGGGAACTGTTCCCAGGGACTTCCTCAGTAACTGCCCACTGGTCTCTTACAATGTTTACTAGAAGATGGGGAAACAATCAAAGCAAACCTGTAGGGAAGCATAAAAAGATCAGATCTAATCTAAGCTGTGGGTAACAGTCTGGCTAGACAGAGTAAAAGCTTCCAGTTACAGTTCATTTAAGAGACTAACTGCCTCCTATTCTGCCTCTGATGCAATAGCTGATTATTATGAGATAATCAGCCAAAGCTCTCCAGTTATCTAATGGAAGGCTTCACCTCACAGTGAGCAATGAAATACCAAGCCCACCTGGTATCAAATGGTATAATTTAACTGGTGGCAGTTTATTCCAATGGATATCAAAGAAAGATCTGCAAAGGCAATGTTAGTGAAAGGTAATATCTATCCACTATGTAACTGTGGGTTGTAGCAGCACAGCACCAGAAAGTCTATGAAATAAAGATCATTGTCAGTTTGTGTGGGACTTTCATCTCCAGGTATCCCAAGCCTTTTGCGCTTGCTACAGCCTGTGAATCATTCCTCCCTATATAAGGACCACAGAGTTGTGTCCACCTATTCACAACAAGGGCTGAATTCCCACAACCACTTCACTGATTTATTTTGAAGATCGAGAAAAATGACACAACAGTCTTTAACCATAAAAAAAGGTTATGGATATTATGATTTATCAGAAAAGCAGGACTACGACACTTTAGTAAGGAAATTAATACAATTTTTTCTTTATTATAAAATCAAGGCATGTTGCATTCAATAATTTCCTGTTTCTTTTTTCTAATTCCACACTTGTTGGGACATAGAAAATTGGGTACGAGGAGGCTTTTAAGAGGAAATTGCATCTTAATTTTTTTAATATATTTCTGTAATTTCCAAGCTTTTCAAAGAGTTCCTGATGAATTAGAGGATCTCTGTCCTGAAAGCTGAATTTAAAGAACCATAAAAGGACTTAAATTTCAGATGATGGGTGCTCAGCCATTCTGAAATTCAGGCATTATTACAATGTTTCCAGTTAGGCACCCAAAGTCATTAGTCACTTCTGAAAACCTTGGCATAGAGTAAAAGAGAAAATCTCCAACTGAGCTAACATCCTTCATGTACAGTCTTGTAAAACAAAAACTAGAAAAAAATGTCCTAAATCCAATGAATGAGTCAATCTTATTCATTGTGTAAGCTGTAAATTATTTTTACTTAATAATAGCTAATACCTGGCTTTTATACAGATTTTTTTATTATTATTATCAGTGTGCTATAAATGTATTGTAATCTTTAAATGCAACATCATGGAGCCATTAGTATAAGAATTTAGTCAGTGTAGACAAACCATCATAGCAAAAGAATCTGGCTAAAGAAAATATACACCAAAGTATTTGTTCCTTAGAAGACAATGGGAAATTTTAAGAAGGCAAAAATTCTGATGCTTTTCTCACATATTATCCTTGAGATTGCATTTCTCAGTCAGAGTAAAGACAGTTGTGTTATTATTTCTTTCTCTGGTATCTTTTGGTCCCTTCTACCAAGCCAAAGGGAAGAAGGGTACATCACTGATCTCAGCATCAGGATCCTCCAGAGAAAAAAAGCAGGAGGTTGCACCACAGTTACATGGTGTGTCCCAGTACCACTTGCAGAGCAGCTGTTTGGGCATTTACCCAAGGCTGTACCTGAAACAATATTCTGGCCCATAGGCCACAGGAATTGATTCAGCAGTCAAGGGACCAAAATCATCCTCAGCACCACTCTCAGCTCGGGGTTTTTCTATGGGGTACATTCCTGGGTACTTTTGGGGTTTTTCCTGGGGTACTTATTGGGGCATCTGTAGTTTGGCTGCAGAAGCAGACTCATTCAGGATGTAACAGCACCATGTTCATGCTGGCCAAACTTGTTTTACCATGGAGCAACCCACTATCAGCTGAGCTACTGCATGCCTGCATGGAACCGATCAAGCAGAGGAGCCATTTTTCTTCAAATTCAGAAGTTTCAAACTCACACAGCCAAGAAGCACCAGTGATGAGCTGTGATACAGAAAAGCAAAAGCAGTGGTAACTGACCAGGCAGGGCCATGTTTCATCCAGCACAGCAGGTCTGTGCCAGATAACACCACCTTGCAGTTTAGATAAGCCCCAAAATGAAACTAAGCTGTGCTGAGCTCTACTTCTACTAGCTTCTACTTCTACTACGTACATCTATACCAATGCATGGAGTATGAGCAACAAACAGGATGAGCTTGAAGCCATGATGAAACAGGAAAACTATGACATAGTAGCCACCACAGAAACGTGGTGGGCTGCCTCACACAACTGGAGTGACACAGTTGATGTCTACAAGCTCTTTAGAAGGGATAGACAGGGAAGGAGAGGTGGTGGGGTGGCCCTGTATGTTAGGGATTTGTTATGAATGTTCAGAATTTACATAGAGTGACAACAAGGTTGAATGTGTTCAGGTTAAGGGGCAAGGCCAATATAGCTGATACTGCTGTAGGTGTCTGCTATAGACCTCCCAACCAGAGCAATGAGGTAGATGAAATATTCTGTAAGCACTTAGGAGAAATCTCAAGGTCACTTGCTGTTGTTCTTATGGGGGACTTCAACTTCCCAGGTATCTGCTGGAAATACAACACAGCAGAGAGGGAACAATCCAGGAGGTTCCTAGAATGTGTAGGGGACAACTTCCTCACACAGTTGGTAAGTAAACCAACCAGGGAAAGCTGGACCTCTTGTTTGCAAACAGGGAAGGACTGGTGGAGAATGTGGCAGTTGGAGGCTGTCTAGGGAGTAGTGATCATGAAATTATTAAGTTCTCTGTTCTTAGAGATGTTAAGAGGGTGGGCAGCAATACTGACACTCTGGACTTTTGAAGGGCAGAGTTTGACATGTTTCAGAGGTTACTTGATAGAATCCCTTGGGAGTCAGTTTTGAGGGATATAGGAGTCCAGGAAGGCTGGACATTTTTTAGGAAGGAGGCCTTGAAGGCTCAGGAGCAGGACATCCCTACATGCTGTTAAGACAAGTCGGCGGCAAAGAAGACCAGCCTGGCTGAATAGGGAGGTTTGGCTTAAAATCAGGGGAAAAAGGAGGTTTTATGGCCTCTGGAAGAAGGGGCAGATGACTCATAATGAGTATAAGAATGTCATCCGGTCATGCAGAGAAATAATGAGAAAGTTGAAAGCTGAACTAGAAGTTAATCTGGCTTTAGAGGTGAAGAGCAATAAGAAAAATTTCTCTAAATACAGTAATAATAAAAAAAGGCCAGGGAGGGCCTCCATCCCCTACTAGATTCTGAAGGAAATATAGTAATAAAAGATGAGAATAAGGCCGAGGTGCTTAATGCCTTCTTTGCCTCAGTCTTTAGTAATGGAAATACTTGCACAGGGAAAGTGACTCCTCCAAGCCAAGAGACAGGGGCCGGGAACACAATGTCCCCCCTGCAATTCCAGAGGAGATGGTCCATGACATGCTCCTCAACATCAATGTGAATAAATCTATGGGGCTAGATGAGTTACATCCTAGAGTGCTGAGAGAACTGGCAGGGGTGCTCACCAGGCCACTGTCCATTATTTCTCAGCAGTCCTGGCTGACTGGGGAGGTACCTGCAGATTGGAGGTCAGCCAAGGTAACACCCATAAATAAGAAGGGATGGAAGGATGATCTCGGGAACTACAGGCCTGTCAGTTTGACTTCAGTACCAGGGAAGCTGCTGGAGCAGATCATCCTGCGTTCTATTATGCAGCACATGAAGGACAATCAGGTGATCAGGCCCAGTCAACATGGGTTTAGGAAGGGCAGGTCCTGTTTAACAAACCTGATCTCCTTCTGTGACAGAGTGACCCACTTGTTGGATGAAGGCAAGGCTGTGGATGCTGTCTATCTTGACTTTCGTAAGGCATTTGACACCATTTCCCACAGTGTTCTATTAGAACCTTATTGCCCTCTACAGCTACCTGAAGGGAAGTTGTAGTGAGGCAGGAGTTGGTCTGTTCTCCCTGGTGACAAGGGACAGAACAAGAGGAAATGGCCTGAAGTTGATCCTGGGGAGGTTCAGGCTGGATAGCAGGAGGCGTTTCTTTCCAGAAAGGGTTGTCAGGCATTGGAATGGGCTGCCCAGGGAGGTGGTGGAGTCACCATCCCTGGAAGTGGTTAAGAGGCAGGTAGATGTTGTGCTTAGGGACGTGGTTTAGTGGTTTTTGATAGAGCTAGGAGTAAGGTTGGACTTGATGATCTTGAAGGTCTCTTCCAGATGAAACTGTTCTGTGATTCTATGATAACATGAACATTCTTCAGCCTTTCTCAAAATGTGGCAGGACGCTAAATGCTCCAAGCAATTTCCAGCACAGAAACCCTCCTTCTTTCATAGTCCAGCCTCCCAACCTGCTCTAATGGGCCTCAACTGCATCCCAGGCCTCAGAACTAGGGCTCTGTTAAACTGCCACCTTACAATGTACTCCTTGATCCTTGCAAATGGCTTCAAACCCAGACTCCCCTCACCTTAAACTGTGGAGACCCCTTGGCTCTCCTTAAGCTCAGTGCCCTGTGCCTGAAATGACTCCACAGGCTGGGGAAATTGCATCTTTTCGCACAATTTTGCATCCTCCTTTCCTTCAGCCACCCAGGCCCCAGAGTGAAATGCTTTTGTGCTCTTAGCCCAGGGTTTGCTTACTTCAGAAAAGCCCTTTTTGCAGGTATGGGAAACAGTTTCTTGGATGCACCTAAGAAGCTGAAGCATTATGAAAGCTTTGCAGAGCAAACACTTGATGGAAGCAAACAGTGTACACCTGCAGCTGAAGCTCAGCCAGCCCTACGGTCAGGGACGTGGAAATTGTTGGTGGGCTGAATTAGACAGATTTGTAACAGAAGCGCTCTCATTCTTTTGTTTGTTTGTTTTTTTTTTGTTGTTGTTGTTGTAAGAGAGCATGCTATTCTTTCCCTTATTGCTTGTAGAAGAATCAAATGAGAGAAAAAAAATCTTTTTCTGATGGCACATGGTTAAATGTAACTTTGAATGTAACTGAAAACTCCTAGTCACAACTACTAGAACCTCATCAGCATTTTCTTTCATCGGTATTGCCCTGGCTTTGCGATATGTGCCCATGTTTCCCTTCAGGTATCTCATTATATGTCTGAGAATTCCTGTACTGTAAGCCTTCAAACACACCCACCTCCCAAGGAAACCCAAACAAGCACCACTAAAAGCCCTTCACTAGTAGCATGTTTTCCTCTCACTCATACTGAACGATGGCTGAAGTCTAGAGAAGCTCATGATTCTCTGCACGCTGCCACATCAGCCCAGTTTGATCAGTGCCATTGCAAAGAGCAATACAGCAGATACAACAACCTCTCCGCAGCCATAAAGTTCTAATAGGACTTCAGAACTTTATAGCGTGAGTTAACAGGGTGCTCAGACTGAAATGGGAGTATATATATGGAGACATATACATGTGCGTGTGTAAGTGCTCATCTGCTCAAGCATTCTGCTCCGTGCTTAAATCTAACCCTTTGGATTTGATTTACTCCAGTGAAATACCGGTTAGAGGAGCATTTCTTCAGCCTCACAGAAACAGTGGTGTCGACAAGACATTAAGATACTCCTGCTCTCATTTCTGAGGCTTTCAGACATTAGGCACTTATGAATCAAAAAAATTGGCCACGTTCTGAGAAAATGGCACAAAAACTAATACACAGTCATAAACTTCTGCACAGAGCAATGCCATTAGGAACACCTCGTCTGATTGAGCAGATCATGCTATTTGAATTGATAAGATTCAGAAGAAAGCTGGAAGCCAAAAATTTCCTTGCTGAAATGCAACTTGGCATCCCCCCCTCCCATCTCCTTTAGAGCAGCATTTCAGACAGCAAGTCAGGCAGTGCAGTGTGGCTGATGGTAAAACGTGCATAAGGGAAGGACGGAGACATGAGGGGGCAAGAAAGGGAAGCACCTGGCAACGTCCCCAACTATTGAAACTTTATCAACAAGGAGATTCTGCTATTCATCCCCAAGCTGAACATCTTATAGCAGGAGGATCACAATGAAAAAATGCTGAAGAAATGGGGTAAAGATTCTGTCTTTTGCTCTGAAAACATTCAGAGTTAGAAAAAGGCAAAATAACACGTTACAGGGGGTAGGCCAGGTTCTGCAGCGTTTCTTCACAGGGAGGGAGGCTTTAATCAATGTGATTAAGAGCTGCAGAAGTTAGTAAAAAAATTGATACAGTAAATTCCCCAGGGAAAGGAGAACTCAGTGAGTGTGGTTTCTGTATGTATGTGAGGTTACATTAGTGTAGGGCTTGTAGGAAGAGACTTATTCACCTCTAAACGTTTTTCCTTTGAGTGTTTATACCCAGCAGCAAGGGCTTGGAGTCGGTGTGTCAGCTGCAAGATAAAAATGCTCGGCTGCCGCTGTGCTCTGACTCTGTAGTTGTCTGAAGAGCAAACACTCATTTCTTCAGCTTACCTATTACTACCTGAAACAATCCTTGCTTCCAGACTACGAATGATCGTGCTGCTTTAAAAAGAAATGCTGCTGACAGATGTTGTTCGGATACCAAACTGCTGGCAGAGAGCAGATCTGCAGGTCTTGGCTTCCTTACAGGACAACTGCTCCTACTTTCCATAGTGCGTGTTTACTGTGTATCCATGGAAAGCTTTCACACTGTCATTTTAATACACTAGTTTTGCTTAACTTTGGTAGCTGGTAGTAAATAAAAGCAAGGTTTATGGAGTAGGCTAAAGAAGAATTGCAACCTTATCCTCTTCTTCCCCCCCCCCCCACCCCCCCCCCCCCGCCCCCCCCGTCCCCCCCCTCCTCCCCCCCCCCCCCGCCTTCCTC